>CM017441.1:3378439-3555054 GCA_007726485.1 Eragrostis curvula | reverse complement strand
GGTATCTCTCAGTTGTCTGCTTAAGAAACCAAGAAAGAAAGAAGCAATAATACATCAAGCCAAAATAAAATAAGGCAACCAACGTTAAACAATATAATTAATCATCAATCTCATGTATCTGTACTAGCACTACTACAACTTCGCTACCTTTGCAAAGACTCGATTTTAAAGGACTTCGATGTGATGTTGATCATGTCCTGTGTGGGATCTTAGCCATTCCCAATTCTAATGATGAATCTCGTCAAACGTCAGTGGTTCCCCCAAAACACTGGAGTTCTCAGCTGACACAACTGCAAATATATACTCGATCTGTATAACAATTAACAAATCTCCTTTTTTTAGATGTGTAAAACAAATCTTTGCTTGAACCGCTTAGCCGCCCCAGAACTGCATTGCAGGATCGGACCTTAGGAAATATAGTCAATGTGTGGTTAGCCATATATAGCTTGCTGTTGTCTGCATAAGAAATCAAGAAAGAACAAGAAGTATACATCAAGCCAAAATAAAAAGAAGGCAGCCAAAGTTAAACAATGTAATCAGCAATCTCATATATCTGTTTTTTAAAAGGAAAGCAATCCCATATATCTTGTGGTAGTACTACTATAACTTCGCCACCTTTGCAGTTTGCAACAATTAAATTTAAAGGACTTGTCTGATTTGTATATGCTTCGTAGGGTTTGATGATAGATCTAGTCAAAAGTCAATGGCTTCCCCAAAACACTGGAGTTCATCTGACAACAGCAAATATATAAACACTATACATTTTATTGAACCGCTTAGCCGCCCGAGAACGTGCACTGCAGGACAGATCTTTTTTAAATTTATTGTACTCATTTCCCCAACACTCCTCAAACAAATAAATACCGCCAATTATTTTTCCTTGCTAGCTAAGTGTTGCTTAATCCATACGCCATCTGTACGTTGCCCGAACGATATAAGAGTCTACGTTTCTAGCATAAAACTTCAACGCATGCTGAATTGTTGATTTTGCCAAAGTCAGGGTCGCATTCTTCCATTTACCAGGCCCAGGGAGAGGCTACGGAACATATATATCCATCCGAAGAAAACAATCGTTGCTGTCGTAGTAGCTTAATAGAATCGCAGCTCAAAGATGTGAACGTACGTAGAAGAGAAAGCCAAAGCAAACGGCCAAATCGCATCTTTGACGAATGCATGCATGCGTACGCCTCTCTTTTAACTCGTTGATTATTCTTCTATCTCCTTTGGAACTGAAGCTTGTGTAGGTCTTCAGATTTCAGCACAACAGCATGTGCATGATGCAAGGGACCTGATCGATCGACTAGTAGCTGACAGGTAACGCAACAAATATTTATACAAGTCCATGGCTACCTCAACAGGCCAGGTTCAAGTTGCAGGGTTTTTTCTTTCTGAGGAATAAAGAATAGACAACTTAATTGCAAGTTAACAAAGAACGAAAATATATGCAGAAGCAGAAACCCTAATTGACGCAGATGAATTGGCCTATTGGGATTGACACGTACTTGTGATAACTACCAAAGCCTACGAAAGTCAAGGCACACCGAAATACTCCCTTCCAGTTATTTTTTGATGACATTAGGACAACACAAGTTTGATTATTTTTGACTAAAAACATTGTCCAAACATCATGATGGAAAACTGGATGAAGTATGTTTGTAGCTAAATATGTTTATACAAACTAGGTAGCAGCCATTTCTTTATTTAGGGAAAATTTAAGCTGTACATTTCACTCGAAACTTCAAATTAATCAACCGTTTTGGACCTCCAAGCAAACCCAAGTCTAAACCGTGCAGAGAGTCAGAGACGTGACACTGTTGAAGTATAGTTACCCAAAGATATTGATGCTAAAGTTTAACGAATTCTACTATATCCAAACAGTACTTTGGATGTTACATGTAATTAAATAGCACGTCTGTTTTGATAACGAAGCTTACCATCATGAAACCGCTCTCATCCTCAAGCTACTATTTTGACCGCTACCTTTGCGACTACGGTGCATGAACTGGCCGAATCTGGACATGTACCCACATGATGACGCAACGCAGAGTACATCTTGAAAACAAACGCAGCGGAATGTGCTCAAGGAAGCGCCACAGGCCCTAGAAAGCTCAAAACACCGTTGTTCTCCCAACACGCATACCAAAGTACATATTTGTACAGTTCAGTACTGCCGTTTTTTGCATGGTACGAATTGTGAAAATACTTGTTCCTGCACATCGCCATTATTTTGCGGCTTGAGTATGGTGACGTTTTTCCTTGTTTGTCCTGCGCAATGCATTTGGACTGGATTATTAGGTAGGAGTATATAATTTTCAATCCATAGCTAGCATCTAGCGAGAGATGACAATAAGCAGCCAGCTAGTGATCAGTGAGAGATAGAAACTGTTCATAACAGTTTACTGCTTAGGGATACTTGTGAGCCATATATTCCACTTTTTGCTTTCTCAAAAGATCCTCGTTTTTTTGTTTTCGTTCGATAGTGGAAATGCGGCAAAATTATTGGTCAGCCTACGGCTAACTGTGCTGCACATGCGTTATGTAGTGACGAGCCAATGAGGGGCGCAGGAGGAGGTGAGACGTAATGAAAGGGCATCAACTATCTCATGGTGATCCAGAAAAGATGGTAGTAGCAAACATGGAGGGAGAAAGTGAGAGACTCCCAGCTGTCAGAACCTTATTCCTCAGATAAAGTTGCTACTAGCATCTATCCCATGCATGCTCAGATACTTGGGTCGTCCGGCTTGGCCCCTATTCATTTAATCTATACATTGTACAGGAAACCAAACATGCAATTCTGTGGGCTGTACATTTCCGATCCATGGTTTCAATAACAAGTTTCTGGAAAGCTTCGTAGATTTATATATGTTTGCAAAAGAAAAGTATATTCATGAAGACCAGGGTTCAACTTAGTTTATACCCTTGTCAAGGGATAAAGTAGCCTCTGTTTGTTTAAGCGTATCTTTAGTTGACGCTTTAGGTGTGGAAATATGAATGGACCAAACGCATGCCTGCTAATCTGCTATAAAGAAAATGACTGGACCAAATGCATGACTGCTAATCTGCTACTCGCCTAACACGTTTAGCTTTCGGCAGTGGCTGGAGATGGTTGGATAGAATCATGCACAAAACACGTAAAGCAGCATGCGGCTCATGGTAGTACCTCTATACCTGACCAGTGTGTGTGAGCTGGGGTTTGTGTTTGCTTGGCCATGGCAACGGATTACCTAGCTGCAGGGGCATATTTTGAACCATCTGATAGGAATATGTCACTGTGAAAAGAACACATGTACATCAGGCCTTTTCACACGAAAAGCCAACATCGCTGCTACAATTTGGATACATGACATAACTAACCGATCGATGAGCGCATCCCTTTTGCTGAAAAAAAATTAGGGAATTTTTTTTGGCGCTAACATATATCTATCAACAAACCCACAAATATACCTCTCCCATAAATCTGGACGTGACCTAATAACCTTCAAGGACAGAACGATTCTTCGCCTGGGACATTTCGATAAGCAGTTCCATGGATTACGACCACTCCTTTGTGCTTCTTTTGTTTCTGTGTCATTACGGCACAGACAAGATAAAGATTTGCGTCTGTCGTGCATGTGAAGCATATTCTGTGTTCTTGAGACGACAACTTCAGGTAGGCACACCTCAATTTTTTGCGACTCTATGTCGTACCCCGTTCTGGAGTACTAGTGCTTACCGTATCAGTCTCTGGATCAGTAGCTGATACGACACTTTTACAGAATGGCATCTCAGAGTCATACCATTGAATATATTACCAAGTCTCATCACAAGCCTTTATATTACAAAAGGTCTTTTTACAATGGCCATAAGCCTTATTACAACACGGTACAAACACCACACTTGAGCGTCACTGAGGACAGTGACACTACACTAGAACTACTGCAACGGAAAGCTGAAGCGGGGTCCACTCTACAGGCAGACTTGCGCGCGGACGGAAACCCTACTCGTCATCACCATCACCTTGGAAATCATACTCTGGTTCTTCTTCTGAAGGATTGAAGCAAGAGTGAGTACATAAGGTACTCAACAAGTCCTAACACAAGGGTTAAAATGTATGCAAGAGGAAGATCAAAGGATAAAGGCTGAGGGGTATCATATCGGCCGAAAAGCCAATTTTTGTGCAAGGGCTTGTTTGAAAAGCAAAACTGCTTTGCAAACTAAGTCAAATAAGATTTGAATTTAGTGGGGTTGATTGCCCTGGGGGAGATGCATCCATCCCGCCAGTTCCCAAATTTTAACGCTAGCCGACAACCAGCACACGGCTCCAACCGGCGTTTTTCCAAAACACACACGCCAAGGATCACTCACACAGGAAAATCTAATCATTTGTGTGGCCATTGCTTTCGCAATTGTCCAATGCCGTGGAACACGGCTATCCGGATAGATTCGACACTCTGCAGAGGTTGTGCACTTTACCCACAAGGTATACCAGCCTTTGCCATCGTCATGGTTTAGACTGGCATACTAATGGTTCCGTACCTACTTGGTGTCACCACGGCACCACCACGGAAAATCCACAACCAGGGGCATCCATTCACCATAGGAATAAGGGCCATAGGCCATCACCAACCGCCGGACGCTAACGCCAATCTCGTTAGGTCTTCTCCTGGCTTCCGCTGCGACTCCCGCCTCCTGGTGGGTACCGGGTGACACTATAGTAGGGTGTGGTTCCAAACCTTTCCCATACAAGGCATGTGGTTGCACGATGGGTGCTAAGCAAGGCGGCACATGAACCGGTCCTTATACGACCGAACCAGGCATCTTCAATAGCCATTCCTCACGAGGAAGGCGTCCCAGAGATAGCCTCCCCATTGAGGACTACCTCGCCTGGTCCCGTCAAAACATCCCCCACTATGGGTTGTATATCATCACTAATCCCACCCAAGTTCACATTTACGCACACCACCAAGCACTCACACATTTTAACACAAAACATATATAGCAAAATTAATTATATACACAGTGTAATAAAGTCCTAAGCAGCAATTTCATCCAACAAATCATTAAAGGTTAATGATGTTGGGACCTAGGGTTAACAAGGGGATTAGGGTATAAACAATATCAAGGTGAGGCAATCAATAATTACTTAGGACATACTAAGCATTTAAATCATTTATAAATATTATGCATGTTTATTTGAAAACAGGCTCTAAATAGAATTATTTGCAAACATTGGCGCAATATGATCAAGGGGGTTAGGACTTGCCTTCAAAGTCTTCTTCCTCTAGTCCTTCCTCGTAGTCGGGGTCCTCGTGCTCTTCCTCGAACGCTTGGTTATCTAGCGATCAAAAGTAAATAACGGGCGAATAAATCTACCGCTCAAACAATTAACAATCATTAAATAAGATAAAATCCAAATAAACAGCAAATAGAGATGGCTTTGGTACAGATGAGTAGAGAAGGATTTTAGAAGAAATTAGGCGAAAGAATTTCTGGATTCGGAGTTAAGATGAAATAGTTATGAATTTTTGAATGTAAAAGAAAGGAAATTGATTAGGATTTGATTAACTTAATTAAGTATAATCAACATCCTAATTTTCCAGAGGTGTGCAAAGGTTGCAAAATGGTTAGAAAGGAATATAGGATTTTTGGGAATTTATTGGGATTTTTCTGTTATTGGAAATGTGGTCGAAATTGATTTCTGTGTACAATATCTGGGTGTGCTTAGCAATTCGTGTTGCGTGTGAGAGGCTGACATGCGGGTCCAGGGGGTCAGATCACTGTGGGCTACTGTTTGGTGGGCCGAGTCCACGTGGGCCGTGGACCGGCTGGGGTTGCGAGGGGTCCACCGTGGACCGGGCGCACCACGTGGCGCGGTGACCCGGTCGCTGCGGGCCCGGGGCGCCGACGTGGCAGCCACGTCGGATGACCGCGTGTCGCCGACAAGGCGCGGCGGCGCGGCGCCGGAATGCACGCCGGCGGCGGCTGTGGTGGTCGGAGCGGGGAGCGGAGGGCGGCTACGGGAGCGCCATGCGACGGCGGTCCTGGAAGCGCGTGACGGTGACGAGGGCAAGAGCTAGAGCTGCGCGGCGAGCTCGCCGGAGACGGGCGGCGCTCGGGCACGCGCGGAGAAGATGATGTGTGCGTGCGGGAGAGCGGCTACGAGGGCGCGCGAACGTGCGCGTGAGCGCGTGTGTGCTGCGCGTGGCCTCGACGAGGCCGGGGAGGGCTCTGCGGCGGCCGGAGAGGAAGAAGGATGCGGCGGAGCGGATGTGCTCGGTGCGGATAGGGCTCGGGTCCTTGGGAACGAAGAAGAGAGGGTGCAGAGGGAAGAGCGAGGGATGGTGGAGCTCACCTTGAGCTGGATTGGAGCGGGGAGCGACAGAGAGTGGCGGGGGAGCTCGTCGGAGCTTGACCGGGGTTGGGGAAGCGAGGGTGAGTGAGCTCGGGCGTGCGCGCGGGAAGAGAGCGGTGGCGGAGTGACGAAGAGGAGAAGAAGAAGGGGCTCGTCGCCTTATATAGCTGCGCGGAGGCGGTGCGCGCGCGGAGAAAAATCTCCGGCTCCGGCGAGATATTTTCTCGCCGGATTGACGTCGATGTGACGCGCTAAGGCGGTGCGGGAGCGCCGGCGCGGGCGCGGAGTGGCTCCAGTGCTCCGGAGGCGACGGGGTGAGGCTGTGGCTGACGGAGGAGGGCGGCAGGGCGTGGGCAGCGTCGGGAAGCTCGCCGGATTAGGGTTAGGTCGGCCGGGGCGGTGCTGTGCGACGAGACGGGTCGGGAAAAGGCGGTGTGGCTCACGTGAGCGGCGAGGACAGTCTCTGTGGCTCGGAGATGACGCGACGACGAACTCCGACAGGCCGGAATGGGCGCGCGCGCGATTCTCGCCGGCGACGCGAGGAGGAAGAAGGGCGCGGGCCCACCTGTCGGTGACAGCGAGTGAGGGAGAGGGAGAGCGGGCCGCGCGGTGCTGGGCCGGGGCGTCGTGGCCCACGCGGGGAGAAGGAGCTGGGCCGGCAGAAGGAAAAAGAAAAGGGGCGGCCCGATTAAAGGAAAAAGATTTGATCTTTTTGCTGGAATTGAATTTGAATGAATTTTGAATTCATTCAAAAGGAAAGATTCAAACAAACACTTAACAAAGCCAAGAAAATACAAAAATGCACATGGTGATCTTTGTGCATGGTTTAAAATTCAAAAATTTTATTTTTGGCTCCAAACTTAATCTAACAAATTACTTTTAGTTGAAAATTTTTTGAAAGGGTCAAATTTTAAGGGTTTTTAAATGAGCACAAATTGAGGGTGCTACACTCTACCTATGGTGTACTATGCATGTATGGCTACAGACATTTCTTCTGGAACAATCTGATGCATCACGCCGAATCGCCGGTTGTTGATGACATTTGTATGGTCTCTGTATTCGTTTGTCACTGGGCTAACCATACAGTCCCATATGGGCGCCTCGCCACCTCCCACCTGAATAAGCATATATAGTACTACCTCCGATTTTAAAATGATGTCGTCCGGACATCAATCTTAAACCAAAACTGAACTGCCTAGGTTGTCCGGACGACATCAAATAAAAAATGGAGGTAGTACTAGAACATGTGGTCAAGTCGTTAGAAGAATGGATCCATACATGGCAGTACTACGTGATATGCAATTTTAGAACTGCGTTACTGCCCTAAGTTACAACACATGCTTCCTAGCTGTTACTCTATTGCATACGGTTCACCCAAGTGAAAAAAATGATTAAGCGCTGATGACACACGAGGAAGTGATTTTCCGAGTGTTTTCTCTGTCCTTTCCCGTACAGTGGTTGCATGCGAAAAACACAATATTCTGATAGTGAGATGGAATGGGAGGAGTGAATGCATGGCCATTAACAAGAAAGAAAGGGAAGACCTATCCAGAATAACCTCACTAGTTCCACTCTTTGAATTTATCCTCTTCCCATTTGCAAGTCTGTAAAACATGGCCACACAAATCTCGCCATACACTTGCAGTAAAATAAGAAAAGGATGCGTCTTTGCAAAATGGCGCAAGCGAGCAAACCAAGTGTCCAGCCGCTGTTGCTTGAACCCAATGACTCATGGATTCACCAAACAGTGTACACAGGCAAAGGTTCTTGGCTAGTGCTGTAGCATGTATGGTGCCTCATGAGGTGGTTGGCTGCAGGGAGAACACGGGAGGCAGGTGTTCTCTGCGCCAAGAACCTGAGCGGCATCGGTTAAGGGCAAGTATTCCTCGTTCCGAGATGAAAGAATTCGATGCTCAAATGGTTGATTTCTGTTGATCAGAAATGCCTTGTGTGATGATCTTGCTTGTTGGAACTTGGAATTGTATCGTCCGCTTGTTTATCAAATGTACTATACTAACTTTTGAAAAAATAATGGTGTGTGGGTTTCTTCGTTCCTTAAATGGTCGTTTTTCAATGATTGTGGCATGCAAGTTGATGAACATACATAGTTTAAACACGTTTTATAAGGTAAGTCTTGTGATAGATCCTAGCCTTCGATTAATAGTACTTTTTCACAACATCTTAGTTATCTTTTCCCTTTCTATGGTTGTTCTATTTGTTTTAGGTGTTTATCCTTTTCATGTAATAAACTAAATGTACTGAACTTGGGACTTTCTCTTCTTAAATGAAAGAGCAGTGATCCGACACATGGGAACCTTCCTAAGACCAAGCATGCCATGGATATAAGAGAATTTAAGGGGCGCACCTAAAAAAGCAACATCATTACATTAATTTTGGCGTAGCTATGAACCAAGTTATGACAAGGTGTAAAAATCCAAATAAGATTAAATGAATCAATACAAATCTATTCTTGTGGTTCTCAATTGTGTTTTGTGTGAAAATTGTAGGATTTGAACACTAAATTGATCGAAGTCTTCTTCATTACATATTAAATATGAAAATATTTATAAATATATCTATTTGTATTTCCATACACTAAAATTTCGCCCTGAACTCTAATCATCATCCAAAAATTGGTACTTTAAGATTTATAATTTAATATACTTAGCAAAAAATATTTATAATTTAATATAAATAATATAACATTGCTCATATTATATTCTTTCGCTAATTATACTCTCTTTATAAAAGGCATACTTTAAATGACAGGGGGAACAAAACTATTTGTTCCCGGCCTTATACTCCTGTGATAATTGATCGAGACATATCTTGCTACATCCTATGAGGGGCGAATGATACAACCATCCAATCAACTCGCAATATATGGTCCACATTAATTTAGTGTCTCTTAAAAGATCCCTTACATAAAGAGCCAATTAACCTACAGAGAAACAACACTGCTATCAAAGTAATTTTACGGGCTTTCTGGTTACTAACTGTAGATAGCTTAAAATATATTGGCCTGGACTTTTAGATTGTTTGGAGTCGCACGGTTTGTTCATAAGCATGTTGCCATGACCAGTAAATAAACAGAACAAAAAATAGAAGACATATCAACAAATAGAATTAGGTCATGATCAGTGCATACATCAGTTGTAACCACAGTAATTTTTTTAAAATAAAGAAACGAGAGAACGTGCGGCACGAGATAGACTCTAGACTGCATGCCGCCGTACGGCATTCCATTTAGACTTTATCAAAAACATTAAGCAACCTAGTTAAAAAAACACATTAAGCAACGAATTAAAAGCATAGTACAACATCGTTTGCTTAAATACAGATATATGTATGTGCCATCCTTTTTCCTGATTTTGAGGGGCATCTTGAGGTTGACATCTCCTCCATGCCCAGCCCGGCGTCCCCCTCAGCCCCTGTGTGCTGTGGCCTGCGCTTGCGATGTGGTGCCCCTCCTGGTGCCTTTTACCCCCCACCTGTTCGTCTCCGTCCTCCACACTTTTAAATACAGCAGCCCCCGGCCCCTCTCCTCTCTACTCATCAGGCATACGAAAACAGAGCTCCCCTGATCTCTGCTTCTCTTTCCTCCTCTCTGACTCCCACCTCCTCTGTTCTTTCGTGGACGTTACAAAGCGCCGGGAACAGAAGAGGTTGCAGCTCGCAGCACCATGGTGAGTCCTTGCGGTTCTCGATCGACAGTGTTCTTGCGCATTTGCTTAGCACGATCGATGTTGGTGCTGATTCCTGGTGAATTCTCGGTGCTGATTTTCTTCTTGGCTGATTCGTGGCAGGAGGACGGGGCGCGAGAGGCGGAGAGGTGGGAGGGCTACGTGGACTGGCGGAACCGGCCGGCGACCAAGGGCCGGCACGGCGGCATGCTCGCCGCGTCCTTCGTGCTCGGTAAGTGATTGATTGATCGACTTGCCTTTCGTCCTTTCCTTGTGGATTCTCTGTTTCTCTCTGTTGGTCGGTCTCGATAGGGGGCAAGGGAACACGAGCACGAGGAGGCGAATAGGATACTGCCCTCTCTCTCTCTCTCTCTGAAGAAGAAGTGCAGAGAAGAACAGAGGTGAACTGAAGCCTGAAAGCCACGCCGTCGCTTTGCTATGCTTTCTTCTTCTCCATCCATCAACCTTCCTTTCCTTTTTCCCTGATCGGACTGCGCCCTTTCCTGTCCGGTTCCGCTACCTGCTTTCTCTTCCTTCCTCTCCCTCTCCTTTTCCTCCTCCCCTGCTTTCCGTTGGGCTCCATTTCCCCCTTCTTTTTTCCTGCTTTCTTTCACTCACTTGCCGTTTCTGTTCCTCGCTCGCAACTTGCATCCAAGAATTAGGCGGCTTTACGCTCCAAATTGCGCCACGCACATAAAAGTCGTGAGAGCCAACTTGCATGCGACCCCGCCGATTATGCGTGACCCGCGCGTGCAATTGGCCGATTCCTTAAGCTTTTACGCCGTGAACAGCGCTGCTGTCTGCACACAGTCTCCTCCACGATCCGCATCTCCTCAATGCACTGGTTAAACAAGTTGTTTAGTGGCCGGGCCTGGTCTGAAACGGCCGGGTTTTGTTGACGTACCCGTCGATCTCGAAGGATCGGTTCAGTTGGGAAGACGTCACTCGTTTGTGTGTAGATCGAGAAGAAACGGTTGCACGAATTTAGGCTTCTCCTTTCGAGGGGCTGCAAGCAATTGGAGGTTGTGAAGAGCTATAGCCCCTTTTGAAGGGTTGCATGTGTGAAGGGGAAACTAGTTCCTGTTGTGATACCGTGAGGATCGTGATGACAGCGAGAGAAGAAAGCCTCTCTCTGTGTTTTCTCTCTCTCAATCTGATAAGAGTGTGGCTGGGGCTGCGCCGTTTAGGAGGAAAGATAGATAAAACAAAATTATATTAGGACCTCTTGACCTGATGATGATAGGCGTCCCAAAGAGCGCATTAAAACGCGGCACGAATCGCAAGGCACCAAAGTGGCGACGAGTAAATTTGGCCGGCCGGCCGGTACGCCTCGGGAACGCCACAAACGTCATCGGGGCGTTATATCAGTTACCACTGCACACAATGATGCTGCTTACGTAATTTCTTATTGCACAAAGCCACAGCCTAACTTGGAGGGAAAAGGGGGGAAAATTACAAAAAAAATCATGCAGTAAAGGTTTCTGCGAATTCTGCTTTTCAGTGGTTCTGTGTTTTCCTTCGTAAAAGGACATGCAAAATTCTTGCTTAAACATGCCAACAACACAGGGATGAGGTGCTAACTGAATCTACCGCTGATGACGTTGTTGCTTGCTGCAGTGGTTGAGGTGCTGGAGAACCTTGCGTTCCTGGCGAACGCGAGCAACCTGGTAACGTACCTGATGGGGTTCATGCACTACACGCCGTCGCAGTCCGCGACCACGGTGACCAACTTCATGGGCACGGCCTTCCTGCTCGCGCTACTCGGCGGCTTCCTCTCCGACGCCTTCTTCACCACCTACGCTATCTACCTCGTCAGCGCCTTCGTCGAGTTCATGGTACGTAGCACGCGCCGCGCCATTTTAATTAATCACTAACTTTGTTCTGTTCTGATGCTACTTACAACAAGTTGACTTACAAGTAGGACACGCAAATGCCGTGTCCGTTTGTTGGCGACGATCATGGAAGGGATGGGGAACGGAAACAAACATGCATACGTACGCTAATAGCCACCGGATCGATGCTTCCGGATAGGCATGTATCTGTATGCATGGTTCAGTGCACGGCGTATCTCCACGCTGATGACGTGGATTCCACAAACCGGGATATACCGTCCAGCTGGGCTTCCACGTCAGCGCTTGACTTCTCTTTCCTTTCCATTATGACCAACGTAGTCTCTGGCTGATCGAGTGAGTGACGGGATGGCTGACTCGATTAGAATACGGCAAGTGTCTGATCAAGCCGTCCAGCGAGGTGACGATGCGACACGTGGCCTCGCTGGACTCGACCTAGTCCGACGCTAGTCACGTCCATCACCAATCACAAGGCAATCAGATGGCTATCATGCCGAGTCGACACATGGTGATTATGCGCGCTCCCCGTAGTGCTACACAATACTGAACCCACCATCAGCCCTCGTAGTAATTCCCTGGGGTTTGGGTTAAGCGGGGGAAAGGGCCAATGATTAATGGTAGCCATCACTTTATTCGCCAACAAGATGATGAGCCGTTTTGACTCGATACCCTGGGTCAAAGGGAAGCTAATCGCGCCATGTACATACGTTGTGCTATCAGAGCACCAGCCTATGTGTCTAGCCTAGGGCATGGGCTTGTTCGCTCAAGTGATTAGTTGCTGCTCTCCTGTCACTATTGAGAAAACAACAGGCTTACCAGGATATCCATGTGAAACCCGTTTTTATGTCACAAATAAAATCTCAAGTTTGCACATACTTGTGCGTAAAAGAAATTGTTTACAGAATGCTTGTAAGGGCACAAATATAAGCCCGTGTGTCAGTGACCGGTGGGGGGGGGGGGGGGGGGGGGGTCTAAAACGATTTTTTTCACGATTTCTGTTGTGATAAAGTGTTTCTTGTGGAAAATATCCGTGGGAGAAAAGAGTGTACGTTAAACAAGTAGGATGGATGCAGATGGGTAGAGAGGAGTATGTGTAAATGGTGGATCACGTGGGTAGTCGCTACCATGCAAGTTGAGCATAATTGTACTTTGCTAAAACAAAAGCGCGCGGTCACGTTGCATCAACAGCCGTGGGTTGTAGGGCATGTTTCGCACGGTAGACGCCGATATGTGTATAAGCTCCTAGTAAGATTGTATCGGTTTTGTATTCAGGGAGATGCGATATATAAAGTGCGATTTTGGCCACTAATAGCAGATGAACGTACATGCCAAAGGTTAAACTTCAGGCGAAGAATTACGGGATGGTTTCCAGGCTACACACACGATAGAGGAGCATAACCATCCATGTGCTTGAGACGAGGGCCCCAGCCTAGACATAGCCTATAGAGCCCACCTCGTTGTACCAGGAGAGAGGTGCCTATTGCCGTCGGCGTCGAAGAAGACGACCGGACGGACCCACACGGACCACCTGCGGGGCAGGCAATTCGGTGGCGCCGCCCGCGGTGCGGGACCGGTTTGTTGGTTCCCACGCGCACGGGGTGCCGGCGCCCAATCCGCGGGCGGGGACGGCGGTGGAGAATCTCTCGCCGCCCCCTCACGCACGCGGCCACCTCGCTAGGCCACTCGTGCGTGCGCGCGCCCGGCCGTGCGATCGACGCGTCCCGTCCCGTCCGCCGACATCTTTTGTGCTCCCGGTTTGGTGAGACTGCGAGCGGCCGCCGTCCCGTCGAGTCAGCAATATCCTTGGATGGACCGGCGGATGATGAGACTAACTGGAGTAGTATACTACCAACACTCGACGGTGCGCCTAGGTAAGGCGTAGCTGGAACCAAATGGGGGTAGTGACAGCGACGGCGGCTAGATAACCTGAGGCCGAACCGTGCGACGGCGTACGTGCAGAACGTTCTGGAGGCTTAGCCGCACATACCAACTCGCTTTGTCCTGATCATCACAAAACAGATAAAATATAATGGTATTATTTATCTATACAGTCCAAGCACTTTACATGGTAGTATCATCATTGGAGTAGTTATCTGTAAGCCACCTGGTCGCGTTCTAAAGTAAACCTGGTCGGCCGCGTTTCGTCCTAGCACGGCACCTGGCGGCGAGCGCGCACGGTGCCAAAGCCCCGGGAGGGAGAGGATCGCAACAGAAACCGCGCGCTTGGCACAGCGCGCGCCATCCGCCGGTGGGGCCGTACGGAGTGGTTTCCAGCCGGACACCGTCCCGCGTATCAATCACCAGCCAGCCGCGTCGGGAAGCTTCGTGGGCCCCCGCCCCCGCTCCGCCGCGACGGGAGGATCGCGCGGGACCCGCGGCCACTTGTTCGTCCCGGAGGCCGGTGGTGGTGGCTAGTTTGGCAGAAAGGGCCGCGCGGGATTGCGACCGGTCGTGCGTAAGTACGTTTTGTTACCAGACGCGTCGGTTCTCCGTCCAACCAGAAATGGTTTCCTCGGCGTCCGGGAACCTGGGGCACAGCGGCAACCAACCACTGCTTGCCTGCGGTGTGTTCCTTTCGTCTCAGACGACAGCAGTAGTAAACTTCCGGCGAAAATTACCGGGAAATCATGCCGCGTTCACACTCGCTGGGGATGATGCAGCCGGCTTGGAAGAGAGGCTGCCGGTCCGGGTGTTACAAGTTGAACTGGGTAGCTAGACATGCCGGTGCACCTGCATCAACTTACTTAGCGAAAACCTGCTCTCACCACAATGTCTGATAACAGCCACCGTCTGTCTGACCACGGCCACCCAACCTTAGGGAACAACCGGGAACGCAGTTCAGAACGCATGCGATCTTGTTAGTCAGCGGCTCAGCGCTGACAAAAACGATATCGATGTCAAACAGCTACTAAATTGTCATGATGATCTTTCTGAGCCTCCATCGTCGCCAGTCAACTGGCTACAGGGGTCGGTCTGTCTCCTCCCCTGCTTTCGCCACGGAGGTCACGGGCAAAAGCGACGGGGCGCACGGGCGGAGGAGGAGCGCGCCCACTTGCCTTGCCGCGTCCGTGCGCTATGCTTTTTCGCTGTCGCGTGATATTTACCAAATCATTCGACATGATTGAGTGACTGATCACTCTTGGTCGAAACTAGGGAAATCGGCAACAACTCCATCATCCAGAGAAGAACTAGCAATGCACTTAGAATTTAGGCCTGGCCCAAAGTATATGGGCCGAGCTGCACATGTCAATGACATACGCTTCCCATTTCCCCGTTCTCTATTCTTTTCCTTTTGTTTTATTATGTTGTGAGCTGATGATGTTTTTGGTTCTGGCGCGCAGGGGCTGGTGATCCTGACGATCCAGGCGCGGACGCCGTCGCTCATGCCGCCGCAGTGCGCCAAGGCCGGCCCAGGATGCTCGCCGGTTTCGGGAGCCAAAAAAGCGATGTTGTTCGCGGGGCTGTACCTGACGGCGCTGGGCGTGGGCGGGATCAAGGGCTCCCTGCCCTCCCACGGCGCGGAGCAGTTCGACGAGCACGACCCGCGGGGACGCAAGGGCCGCTCCACCTTCTTCAACTACTTCGTCTTCTGCCTCTCCTGCGGCGGGCTCGTGGCCGTCACCTTCGCCGTGTGGGTGGAGGACAACAAAGGGTGGCAGTGGGGCTTCGGCATCTCCACCATCGCCATCCTCCTCTCCATCCCGGTCTTCGTCTCCGGCTCCGCGCTGTACCGCAACAAGGTGCCCACGGGGAGCCCGCTCACCACCATCGCCAAGGTCGTCCTCGCCGCCGCGCTCGCCGCGAGGCGAGACGGCCGCCGCGCGCAGAGCGCCAGCAACGGCGCCGTCATCGACCGCGCTCCCAGCCCCACGGGCAGCACCGACATGAAGGACTACAGCTGCAAGCCCGGCGACATCGACGCCGCCATCGCGCCGTCGCCGGCCGAGCCGTCGCGGGAGCTCGCGTTCCTGAACCGCGCCGTGCAGGACCCCAGCAGCGGGGGGCGGCTGGCGTGCACGGTGCAGGAGGTGGAGGACGTGAAGATCGTGCTCATGGTGCTGCCCATCTTCTTCTCCACCATCATGCTCAACTGCTGCCTGGCGCAGCTGTCCACCTTCTCCGTCGAGCAGGCGGCCACCATGGACACGCGCGTCGGCAACCTCCGCGTCCCGCCCGCGTCGCTGCCCGTGTTCCCGGTCACATTCATCATCCTCCTCGCCCCCGTGTACGACCACGTCCTCATCCCGTTCGCGCGCCGCGTGACGGGCACCGAGATGGGCATCTCCCACCTCCAGCGCATCGGCACGGGCCTCGTGCTCTCCGTCGTCGCCATGGCCGTCGCCGCCGTCGTCGAGGTCAAGCGCAAGAACGTCGCCGCCGCCGCCGGCATGCTCGACTCTCCGGGCAATAAGCCGCTGCCCATCACCTTCTTCTGGATCGCGTTCCAGTACCTCTTCCTCGGCTCCGCCGACCTGTTCACGCTCGCCGGCCTGCTCGAGTTCTTCTTCAGCGAGGCGCCGCCGCGGATGCGCTCGCTCGCCACGTCGCTGTCGTGGGCGTCGCTGGCGCTCGGCTACTACCTCAGCTCCGTGCTCGTGTCGATCGTGAACAGCGCCACGGGACGCGGCGGCCACCAGCCGTGGCTGCATGGGGCCAGCTTGAACCATTACCACCTCGAGAGGTTCTACTGGCTCATGTGCGTGCTCAGCGCGGTCAACTACCTCTTCTTCCTGGTCTTGGCCATCAGGTACAAGTACAGAAACGCAGGAGTCATCAAAGAGTAATTAACACCGTCGCCATCGCCATTGCCATTGGCGTGGCAACGGCCGGCAATGCAGCGTGCAACTGTTTATATAAGTGGCAGATGTAGTAAACAAATTAGTAGAGGTTAAAAGTTATGCGGGGCGTTGGGGTTTGGTGGTGGTTTCTGAGGCTGAATGGATTCGGTGGGTTGATTCAACAAGTAAGTTAACAAAAGGTGGCTTCTTCTGGGATGCGGATTTGTGCTTATGTTCGGCTCGATTAAAGCATATTGGAAAAAAATATTTCATAAGCATTTTCAAATGACAGTAAAAAGTTATTTCATAAACAAGTGACATTTGTGTTGCCGAATGCCGAGAACGAGTTGCAGTAGTCTTGGCACCTGGATGTATACGACTTCTGCGTTGTCTAGTGAGCAACAAAACCTGAAAGCTTGTCCTGTCCTTTCTTCTGGCATGATCGTGGACATTACCTCATCCCTTCAAAATTTCAAAGGATTCAAGTACGGCAGTGAACTGCTAGCGAGACCTTTCAGTTCAGGTATAACTTCAACTGAACAAGCTCTGAACTCTGCACGTCGATGAACTTTACAGAACCGGCTCTGAATTCTCAAAATCAATGAATTCCTGAACAAAAGTTGGGAAGGTTCCAAAGTGGAAGCGAACCCGTTTTCCTCGTATTTTACGTACGGCCCATCACCCCGTTGCTCCCTGAGTCCCTGGAACGTACGTTCTCTGGTGGGCGCACCGCAGCAACAAGCAAGCATGAACAGACAAGATTAGTGGGCTTCTTAATAAGTTTTGCCTCAATCACTTGTCGCAGATAGTACGCCTTAATTAGCGCGCTAGGAGTTGTCCGCATCGGCGGGACTTGTGAGCAGCCTGTACGAAAAATATTTCGATGCACAGCTGATCTATGCAAAACTTATTCTGGTGAAGATATTCTTTCTCTCTGCAAGTTGGGAATAGTTTTTTTTCTCTTTTGAACAAATAAAGTTGGGAATAGCTGACAAGATGGTCGATGATTGAATAGCTGACAAGATGGTCGATGATTGCTTGTGGCAATACTAGTATATTTGTCAAAGAAAATGAGGAATCATGTGCCGGCCTAGCAGGGAGAGAGGGAGAGAGAGAGAGAGAGAGAGAGAGAGAGAGGCAACACTACTAGAAAACTGTTTTTTGGTGACTGCCCCACAGATTTTATGACAGCTACAAAAAGACTGTCACTATAATTATTTTGGTGACATGCAAAGGTGGGACAGTCACCAAAATTATTTTTTGGTGATATGCAAGGTGGGACAGTCACCAAAATTATGTTTTTGGTGAGGTGCTTAGTATTAATGTCACAAAATGTTAGCAGATAGGAATTAAAATTACGTATACATATATTTGGTGATGGTTTTTAGTCAGCAGTCACAAAAATTTTCCCTTTCATAATGCCGTTAACGGAAAACAGTTTTTGTGACTGTCTTGGGCCGTCACCAAGGCTACGGGCCATCCACTGCAAGCGCAATGGGCCAGCCCAAGTAACCCATGAAAAAAAGGAAAGGAAAGGAGGGGAAACACGTCATCTATTTCCTCGCCGCCGCCGCGCGCTCCCATCGCGTCCACCACTCGCCGCCGCCGACCGCTCGCATCCACCACTCGCCGACATCACTGCTCGCTTCCGCCACTCGCTCTCATCGCCGCCGCCGCCGCCGCTGCGGACGGCCTCTTCGTCTCCTTCCTACGGACTGCCCCGGGTATCCTCTCCTCACCTCTGCTTTACCTCCTCCACACGCGGGACTCATGGCTGCAATCTCACCAGGGACTCCGCCCGCCACGATCGCTCGACTCCATCTGCTGTTGCTCGACGTTGCGGTCTTCCGCTCCTCGATTCCTCATCTGCTTCCTCTCAGAGCTACACGTCTACAACAACAGGTACAGCCCTGAATCCTGACATCTGCAAGTCCCCAGATCCCGAAATCCTCCCATGCGTAGCAAATTGGCTGTAGTTTGGGGCAGTAGTTGGTTATTGCTACCGGACAAGTAGCACTTGATGAGGTCTGAGGAAATCTAATTGCGGCTGAATATGTTTACCTCTGTTACATAGTCGTTGCCTAAATCAGCCTAATATATTTGAAATTGCTCCACACGCTGGCCTAGTAATACTATACACTCTTGATTGCTTAGATTTCCCGGTCCAGATAGTAGTATTTGTAACTGGTTTCTAGAACTGTACAGCTTCATTTACAGGTCTAGTCTTAACTTAATTTGCTAGCTAGTTAGTATTATTTCATTGGGTTGGGCCTGTGATAATATGTTGTTCAGGAATAATTTGTTGTTCCCCATTTTTGCTCCCCATTATGAATAATTCATGGTAATACCGTTGCAGGTAAAATTCAAATTCTCTAGCATACTAATTTGATGAAGGTCGTGACTCGTGCCAATTCTAGGCAAGGTATTATCTCTTGACATAAATGCCTTAAGATACGTAGTAATGTATAATTTCATTGAGACATAGGCAAAATACTAGAGGCAAACTGATCTGGTTCTCAAAAGATTAAAATGAATTTATTTGCACTTAACATGGCCCCTTCATTTATATGGCTGTTGATCAGCAGTGCTTAACATAACTCTGTTTTTTTCAGATATGGAAGATGAAGATCACATACGGATATGAATGATGAAGTTATCATGCATAATGAACATGGTGGGTTCTTGTCCTAGTATTCCCTAAATTTTTATTCGACTGTAGTTAGGCAGCAACATTTTGAGAATATGAATTGGTTCATGAGTATGACAGCTTGAGAGGTTTCTGTCTGATAAGTTGTACAACATATATATTTTTTGATACCTGGGCTTACTGGGTAATGCAAATAATCCTATCAGCCTGTTATATGCTTGTTTTGTGTTGAACTAACAGCCTGTTATATGCTTTTTTGCGCACAGTTAACTGAAATTTTGCATTTATCTTGGAGAACGTGATTGAAAACGTGAAGAAATGATTTAACCCTAGTTAGAAATGGACATAAGGTACAGTAACATCAGCAGCAGCTCCTGCTGAAGGTAAGAACATTTGAAAAGGTACCCCTAGCAGATGATATTGAAATATATTCTAGTAAGTTTGAATTTCATTCCTATAGGTAATGTGTCATAGAATGATCAGTGAGCCTCTGGTCCCATTGAGATTATCATGATTATTGTGAGGATATATGGGGGATGAATGATGTTTCCATGCATATAAATCTATGAGTTTTTCTACTTGTCCTAATAAGTTAAACATTTCATGATTATCTTATCAATTATGTTGACTGATTAAGTAAAGATTGGAGTAACTTTGGTAAAGAAGAGTTCTTATTTCAGTAGCAGAAATATGAAATTGTGCTGACTGTTCTAGGTAAGATTTGAGTAATATGAGTACTTTCTTATGAACTACGTATGTTCACATGTAACAGTAGGCTTGATCATGAACTACTTTTAGTCATGATAATGTTTGATTAGATTCAGAAATTCCATTCGTTATGCACATTGTATGCATTGCTGTTAAAGTAAGTCTTGATCTGTTGCAGGTTCTTGGTGAAAAAAAAAGCAGAGCATCTTGCCATCGCGTTTACGGCTGCTCCTGCAGTTTTGTTCCTCGTCCTGCTCGCTGTCCTTGTCTATCACTTGTGACAACGTTGTGATTCCAGGGTGTCTACCCCCAGCAGCTCCATCTTGTTTGACGTGTATGTTATGAGTTTGCCGCATGTCAAGTGTCCTGAATGTTTTGTGTGAATGCTTTGCGACATCATATATGAACTAGTGATGTATTAATAACTATTTTATGAAATTGTGGTGTATTGATGTTTGGTTCAATGTAATTTTCTACTGGACCAATGCTTCAGTATCTTTTATTGAGCATCCATTGAGCTACCACGATAGAATCAATATGGTAAATCTGTGGATACAGCGGCTATATCATCACAGAATGGATCTATTTTGGTGACAGCTAACAATCACCATAGTTGTAACGGAGGTGGCGGCCGTTCCGTCCAGGTTTGGTGACAGTCCCACTCGATTGAGCAGTCACGAAAGGCCCTATAGTTTGCTGTTGGGGTGCTAACAGGTTTGGTGACGGCCAAACAGTCACGATATTTTTTATGACAGGATCCTGTCACGTAAAACTCGCTTTCGTGACCGATCAAGGGTGACGGAGTTTTTGTGACAGTTGTCTGTCACGAAGAGGTATCGTGACTGTCTTTCGACATTTGGTGACTGGGCGGGACAGTCACGAAAAACCAGTTCTCCACTAGTGCAAGGCGCAGTTCTGCACGGCACAGATAATGGCGGGGAAGGTCAGCCCGTTCGCGCAGCGCTGCCGCATCGCGCTGGCGGAGAAGAAGATACCCTGCAGGAGATCTTCGACGCCAAGATCTTTATGTGTATTCAAATCCATATTGGTGCAACTCAAAATTTATACTCGTATACAAAAATTTTCGTCCTGTTTGGTTAGTGTGCGCAGGTGGTCAGCTTCACATGCTGATGCCTTGTTGATTAATCTGAAAAAGGAGTAACAGAAACAGAGTCTTGTGGTCAATTCAATACTCAACGGCCTATATTTTTTGTGCATGGATTGCTGCTATACGGCAAACCATAAACGTGCTACTTGTTCTGCTAAACGAGCAACCTCACCCCTGTGTTGAACTGAACTTAATTGATGTGACGCACTCAATTCAAATTTATGTGTTTGCATTTGTTTTGCTACGGGCATGAAATTTTATCGACAAGCTCATCGAAAGTTTCAGTAAAGAATTTGAAGCTTTAGACAGTCGCCGCTTTCCGGACGTTGTCCCCTGAAGGGCAGGCTGCTGAAAAATCTCCTGTTACTAACAGGTCAGAGGATGCCGTGAAACTGGATGCATCCAGCCAGCCATAGTTCGCGAGCTCGCCGCGGGCGTTGTGCCGCCGCCCGCCGGTAAATGCTTAAGCGCGCTAATTTCGACGTACGTATCAAAGAGATTATAAACTGGTTGTGCATCGCCGGCGACGACGAGGAGGACGCGTGGCGAGGTAGGGGAAGCCAACAAGGAGCTCACCGTCCAGCCTCTAGCGCACCAACCTGTCGTCGATCAAAGCTGTCAGTCGCGTGAACAAAGCGACGGCGCCAATCTCGTCGGCGTCCCCGACGCTCGGCACTCCGGGGTCAACCGCCGTCAAGCCCTGCTCTGCTCTGGTGATGCACCCGGCCTGGGGCTCCGCGGCCGAGCCTCCTGGCGAGTGGCAGCGACCAGTCCAACCGATCAGTTACGGACCGCATGGGCCGAATCGGACGGATAGCAAGCACCCAGGGGCGGTCGCTATTCGAAATAGCGACCACCCGGTCGTTGTTCCAAATAGCAACCGCACCCTATCTTCACGGAAACGCCCTCGTTCGCAACGCGCCGCGGCTCGCTGGAGCGCCGCCGTGTTGCGCACGTTCCTTGCTCCCCTGACATACCCCTCAGACGCGGATGAGACTTGTACAGCGCTTCAGGCTCTCCTCAGCTAGTCAGCTGTCGTCTGCGTGCTCGCGCGGTCGCATACCACGCCAGAATGGCGTGCTGCGGTCCGGTGGCTTGCTAACACAAGCTTTAGGGCGGAGAAGTACCTTGGTAACGGCGGCGCACAGGGACCTGGGTCTGCTTCCGGCCACGGCGGTGACCATGGCTGCTACGGTGACCACTACGCCCGCCCCGCCCCGGGATACCAGCTGCTGTACGGGTCGCCTCCTCCTGGCAACGTGCAGGGCGGCGTTGTGGGCGCGCTGGTGAGAAGGACTTCTTCGGCGGCGAGGCGTTCGGGTTCGTGGACGTCGCCGTCGTGCCCTTCGCGAGGAGGTGCGAAAGGTTGGGCGCGTTCAGCGTGGACGAGGCGGCGCCAAGGCTCGCGGCGTGGACGCGACGGTGCGGGAAGAGGGACAGCGTCGCAAGCAGCCTGCAGGCGCCGGAAATGGTGGACCAGTTCTTCAGCCAGCTCAAGAAGCATTTCGGCGTCGAGTAGAGCACAAGCACACCTGCTCCATGGATCGATCCACCGACGTGGCCGGCCGTCGTGAAGGAGAATAAGCGTGTCTTTGTATTGTGACCGCCCTTGATTGTAAAAGCTGGTCTTCCGGTTAACACTATGCTCAGTAAAGCTGGGAATCTTTGTTCGGTCGGCATGTGTACATGTTCCTCTCGACCGTTGTGGTGTCCTGTGCGGCATGGAAATCTTTGTTTATACACATGCACGAGTGAACCAAAACACATGAGAGTTTTCTTTGACCCGGGCTGCTGGACGAAAAACAGAACTCATCAGACGGGGCAAGAGATTTGCTGCCGTTGTTGCGCCTTAGTGCGTCGAGTTCATGTGTGTGTCAACGACTAGGAGGCATCAATCAGCACAGAACGAAAATGGCGAAACATAGACGTACCGCTACTACTTGTAGGCAGGAGGAGTATATTTGCTGACCAGCAGGCGACGTGACACGATGTTTCGTGGAATACGGAATCATGAGATGCGTCCAAGCATATAGGTTTGGCTTCATCAATCAGCACCCACATTTTAGTGGGAGCACACCGTAGTAGTGGGGTGCATATCAAGGGCAAATGCACTAAAAGTTGGAAATGTGAAAATATTCAACATGAGCCGTTGGATGGTGCATCCATGGTTCAGATGCAACTGAACTTTGCACATGGCCTCATGCATGTTTTGGTAAATATGCAGATTCCCCCTTCACTTTTCTGAAGTCTTAGACTTTTAGACTTATAGATACACAAATATTGACCGTAGATACACGATCCAACGTCCCAGATTGAAAATTTTCACATTTTTAACTTCTAGTGCATTTGCACATGATATGCATCCGTAGTACTGTCCTCAGTATCAGCAGCGCTGTGCTGTTGTCCTCCATATCTCATCGGTGCAGGTGCTGATGAGTTTCGGTCTTGTTCAGCTTGTCGCTGATCTGTGTGTTGGACATGTGGTGTGGCATACAACGCGCATGGCAGCCACGTAGCCAGGCAGCCATGAGACATCCGCCGCGCTTTTCCCAGCTCTCGCCGCATGCTCACCGATACCGTAGCCACCGCTCTCGTCGAGACAGCTTTATCAGTAGCTCCATGTTTGGAGTACATTTCCATTCCTCCCCTATAAAAGGCGAAGACTCTTCATCCTCGGCTGGTCTGCTACGCCTCGAACAAAGCAGCATAGTGCAGCACAGAGTGAGAGTGAATCACAGTTGCAGAGTGAGCTGGTCAAGCTGCTTGACGGCAATGGCGGCGCCGGGGGAGGAGAAGAAGAAGGAGCTGGTGCTGCTGGACTTCTGGGTGAGTCCGTTCGGGCAACGCTGCCGCATCGCGCTGGCGGAGAAGGGCATCGCCTACGAGTACTCGGAGCAGGAGCTCTTCGGCACCAAGAGCGACCTCCTCCTCCGCACCAACCCGGTCCACGAGAAGATCCCGGTTCTCCTCCACAACGGCCGGCCCGTCTGCGAGTCCCTCGTCATCCTCAACTACCTCGACGAGGCCTTCCCGGCCACGCGGCCGATGCTCCCCGCCGACGACCCCTACGCGCGCGCGCAGGCCCGCTTCTGGGCCGCCTACTCCGACAAGGTCTTCCAGGTGGGCTCCCACAGCAGTGGAAGGCCAGGGGCGAGGAGGACGCCCACAAGCAGGCGCGCGAGGAGATGGTGCGCGTGCTGCAGAACCTGGACGGCGAGCTCGGGGAGAAGGCGTTTTTTCGGTGGCGAGGCGTTCGGGTTCGTCGACGTCGCGCTCGTCCCGTTCACGCCGTGGCTGCCCGTCTACGAGCGCCACGGCGGGTTCAGCGTGACGGAGGTGGCGCCGAGGGTGGCGGCGTGGGCGAAGCGGTGCGGGGAGAGGGAGAGCGTGGCCAAGAGCCTGTATCCCCTGGAGAAGGTGGCAGAGTTCCTCGCCCAGCAAAAGAAGGAATACGGCTTCGAGTGATCGGTCCACTGATGCGCGTGGTGGGACGGGTCGCCGTCGGCAAAGAAATGCTGCTGCCTGTAAAATCTTGTGCGGTTCAGTAGTTATAGTGTCCTAGTGTCGGTTTGTTCAGTTAGTTTCAGTTTCGTCAGTCTAGAACTAGGAGTAGAGCAGGGAGGACGGCGGGTCGATATGGCTCGATCGACCGACCGATGCGCGCGGTGGGCCGCTGGCGAAGTAGCATGGCATCTAGTGGTCTGTTGCGTGTCACAACTCTTGCTTGGTACTCCGTCTGTTCCAGTTTAATTGTCATTCTGAGAGTGTTTTGAAGTGTCCAGATTCATATAATGTTAAGTGAATCTGGACGGATAGATTATCCAGGTTCAGAGAATGTTCAATGAATCTGATAAAAAGGCAGAATGACAGGGACAGAGGGAGTAGTGTTCTTCATGTGCTGAACTGTTTGTGTTTGTACGATTGATCATAGTTCAGTTGAGTTGTGCCCAGTCCCCCTTTAATCCTATGTGTTTCGCGTATTCTGGGCGAATTTTCATTCCGGTTTCATTCAAATTTTTGACCAACCAGAAACTGACACTGTCATTGGTCTTGATTTAAGAAACGTCAAAATTGGTTGTTTTTAGTGTGCAACTCAATCGCCGTTACTTTGCCGTAACAACCAGAAAAAGGATTACTGAAATGCACCTGGGCGTGCCCCGCGGAGTTTTTGCGCCTAGATCTGCCAAGAAATGCTATTGTACACAACTGATGAGATGGACTCAGCATATCTTTCACTACAAAGTAATTTCACCTACAATCTTCACTTTAGAAGATGACCAAATAAAATCAATAAAAAGTGAATACGATGTGACAAATAATTGCATCCACTTAGACACCCGTACATTTCAACAAATAAAATGGGGACCCAAAAGATAATTGTGCAATATGATATAGAGTGGTTTCAAAGTTCAAATATTATTTGATTTGAGGAAGTTTATAACCATTATACATCCAAAAATATGACTCAAAAATTATTTTTTCATAATTAAGAAATCAAAATATCTTCATTATGTATATCAAAGGTCAGTGCATCCTTTCTCACTGTGTCGATCATTTGATTTTTCATCTTTGCAAACCTTATGATAATTTTTTTTTTTTGCGAGACAACCTTATGATAATATTTGTGTTAGCCTCGACTCCGACAAACAATATGAAATCTGTATAGGATGCGGAAACTATCCGAGAATATCCGTTCCGACTTTGGATCCAAGTAAATAAAAAAAAAAGATTAGATATAGAAATGGTGCTATCCATCGGTATCCGATCCAATTTACTCTCTACTGATAACGGGCCACATGTAAAGCATATAATTTTTCCTTGTCGCGAAAGTACAATAATGCATCGTGTACTATAACATTTTTTTCTATGAGTTTAATGTTTTCTTTGTCAAAGGATGGTGCTAGCCTGTCGCCAACTATGGCCTTATGCAGAAAAAGTTATCTTGACAGATATTTAGTGTTGGGCGGAAAGTTATATGTTCTTTTTCTTGTATAACATCCCAGGGACTCGGAGTTGTGACGACGATCTGCAGACTATTTGTATAGGCAGCTGATGCACGCAGAACTTTTTCTAAGACCAGGCGTATAAGGGCAGTCTCAGTGGAAATTTTCATTTCACATTTTTTATCACATTAGATTTAGAGATTTCACATGATAAATAAAATAGTCTCTCTTAATGCATAATTTCATTTCACAGTTTCATAAGCAAAGCATAATATTAAATTCTTGCATTGAGATTGATCAAAACATGTTAGGATGAAATTTTTTGCTCTTAATGGGTCTTTCAATAACCTTTCGTATATATGAAACCATGCCAACTTCCTTTCATTAGGATAAAAGAAATTTCTCATCTTTCATCTTAATTGATGTGCCATGTCATCTATTTTGTTGATTTGGCACCTTATTTAATGTTGATGAAAGGCCTATTGAGACTGGCCTAACGCCACTCTCAATGGCAACTTTTATTTCATTGTTTCCAAGACAAATTTTAGGAAAGAGAGCCACCTTCTTTTCATTAGAATGAAAGACCTCTCACAAGAAATGAAAGTTTACCTTCTCTTTTCTCATAATTACCTTACCAAGTCAGCAAAAAATGTATATATAGCATAGAATTTAATGTAAATAAAAGGCACCATTGAGACTGGCCTAATCTTAAGTCAAATGGACTGCTACGGCAAGGCGTATTCAGATGCTTTCGCCTGGGAAGTTGGGAGTCGTTGACGATGCATGTGCTTAGTATGATTTCTCTACGGAAAGCGAAAGAATCACGCGGCAGTTTAATACTATCAGTGACGCGGCGCTGTGTTGGCCCGGGTGAACCGAAACACATTGATGAAACCGAAACTCAAAAGACGGGGACGGGCGTCGAGGTCATGTGTGAACAACAATGAAGCATCATCTCAGGAAAAAATGGTGAGATGTAAACGTGCTAGTTGTCGCTGCTTGCCAGGGGACGTTGACACCAAAGTTCGTTAGATTTGGGCACCCAATTTTATTTATGAGATGAGAGGCACCCAATTTTCGCGTGCGGCCAAGCGGATAGATTTGGGCTTCACCAATCAATCACCACATACTTCCTGGTAGGGACTACTAGAGTTGTGGTGAGCTGCTGATGTCCTCCCATATCTCATCGCTGCAGGTGCGGAGCCTCGATCTTCTGCGGCCCCTGTCGCTGATCTGGATTCGACATGCGCTGGCAACGCGCGCGCGCATGCCGGACAGGCATCCAGGCAGCCATGACCATGACACATCCGCCAGGCCTCTGTCCACGTTCCCAAGCTCTCGCCGTGCCCTTGATCCACCGCCCTCGCATCGATAATTGGAGTACCCTCCGTTTGTTGGATCAGCATGACATCCTCGCTCACGCTACCCTCCATTCGTCGCCTATTATAAATCAAAGCAGAGCCTTCCTCTCGTCCCACGCCTCCATCCAAAGTCCTCCAAAGCAGAGTAGCAGTGTAGCGCGCAGAGTGAGCAGCTGGTCGAGCGATCGACGAGATCTGGCAATGGCGGGTGAGACGAAGGGCGAGCTGGTGCTGCTGGACTTCTGGGTGAGCCCGTTCGGGCAACGCTGCCGCATCGCGCTGGCGGAGAAAGGCATCGCCTACGAGTACTCTGAACAAGAGCTTTTGGGCAAAAAGAGCGAGCTCCTCCTCCGCTCCAACCCCGTCCACAAGAAGATCCCGGTGCTCCTCCACGCCGGCCGCCCCGTCAACGAGTCCCTCGTCATCCTCAACTACCTCGACGAGGCCTTCCCGTCCTCGCCGCCGCTGCTCCCCGCCGACCCCTATTTGCGCGCGCAGGCGAGGTTCTGGGCGGCGTACTCCGACAAGGTGTACGAGATCGGCACGCGGCTGTGGAAGCTCAAGGGGGACGCGCACGCGCAGGCGCGGAAGGAGATGCTTGAGGTGTTGAAGAACCTGGACGGCGAGCTCGGGGAGAAGGCGTTCTTCGCCGGCGACGCGTTCGGGTTCGTCGACATCGCGCTCGTGCCCTTCATGCCGTGGCTGCCGAGTTACGAGAGGTATGGGGAGTTTAGCTTGGCGGAGGTGGCGCCGAGGGTGGCGGCGTGGGCGGCGAGGTGCGGGGAGAGGGAGAGCGTGGCGAAGAGCCTGTACCCCGCGGAGAAGGTGGACGAGTTCATCACCTTGCTCAAGAAGGTCTACGGCATCGAGTAGAGCCAGCGCGGATCGATCGATGGATGGTTGGATGGATGCGGCGGGCGGGACCGGTGGCCGCCGGCGAAGAAATAGGCATGGTATCTGGGGATTGGTTTCGTACTTTCGTGGTTGATTTCGGCATGTCATGAACTGTTTCTGTTTGTACTACGGTTGGTCATTGTTCGGCCGAGTTGTGTAGTACATGTATCTTTCGATCTGGTGTTTTGTCGTCTCGTGCAAGGTTTACATTATGTTGAGGAAACCGGCCGCCGCCGGTTATAGTGATTATCGTGCGGTTTTTGACTAAAAATTCAAAAACCAATTTTTGAATTTGAAAATCATTAAACCGCCCGATTTTGACCGGTTATCGACCGATTTTGGTCGATAACCGGTCGATTTCATCGGTTATCGATGGATCGAATCGGGCGACTCGACCTGCGCCCGCATCGAATCGACGCCGCGGTCGATAACCGACCAAAATCGTTCGGTTATCGGCAATATCGCGGTGGTTGGGCGGAGGACGGCGACGATTCGACGGCGGACGGCGGCTCCGGCGTGCGGATTTCGACGGCGAGCGGCGGGTGGGGCGAGGGCGTGCGTGGGGGACCGAGGGGTGGAGTCATTCGTCGAGGGGGACCAATGATTGAGTCGTCGGGAGGGGGTAAGGGTCATTTTCTTTCTTTTTATTTCTTTTTCCCCAGAAATCTTCCGGGAATTATTTCACCCATCAAACGAACTCATTTTCGTGTATGGTTTCCACCAATATACTGCAAATAACGTCTAATTTATTTACATATTTTTATTCCAAATTTTGTCAAATTTTCAAAAATTTTCAAATTTGAAATTCGAAAATCGGTAAACCGGACTTACCGGACCGGACCGGTAAGTCCCGAAAACCGGCCGGTTTTCGACAATTTTTCAAACCTTGGTCTCGTGTGGTCGCACGGATTTGCATGTGCCCAGCCCTCACTCACTCCCTTGTTTTTTTCCGCTCACTCCATCTCCACGAGCAAAATCACAGTTCCGTGGCGTTCACTGTATTAACTCTCGATTTTGTCGTAGTGCGTTATTTTGTGGTGACATTGTTTGTGATACGGCATCGCGGATTCCCTCTGGGTTCTGGCGTTGGCAAGACCTTTGTGCCTTCCTCCCAACCACTCGATTGCCGCCCACTCCCAACAAGCAACCATCTATTATCCAAAAAACCGACAACCACCACACACATTTTCTTGTACACGCGCTGAGGCAACCAGCAGATGTATCGCCCTTTAGCTAGTACTCCGCGAAACTTTGGCGTTGATGGGAACAAGGACGAGCTTCGCTATCTCCGTCCCTGGCACGAGGACCTCGCCATCATGCATTTCAGAAATCGAACCGACCATGTGACGTAGTATTATTTCTCATGTTTCAAAATGGGATGCAAAACTAACAAGGCAATTACTCATTCTGTTCAGAATTATATGAGATTAAGAAGAGGTGAAAAAAATAAAACAAAGAGAAGAGAGATAGAAATGAGAAAAAAAAAAGAAAAATGCATTGGGAAGCGAAGGTGTTTTATAATTTGAGAAAATTTGAAAAGGCTAAAGTGTCTTATAATTTGGAATGGAAGGAGTACTTGTTCGAAGTTTTTTTTGCTGGACTATTTAGTTAGCTAAAAATGACATTATTTTTGACAAATCTATGATTAAATGTTATATGCAAATATTTATAGAGGAACACCGGCTTCGGTTCTCGGCACAATTACTAAAGCACGAGGAACATAATGCAGGTGGCATTCCGGAATGAAATCCAGAACAAGGCCTACTGTCGTTGGGCTGCACTTGTCTTTTTGTGGGCTGATGCGCAGGGCGTTAGGGACGGGGCCCCCGTCAGTCATCACGCGGATTGACCATTGGCCTGTTTACATGCAGCAGACCCCTTACACTTTGCAGGCCGGAAATGCGTTTGCTACCGAGAAACAGGCCGTATAGACGTCAAAACATGTCGCTCGAACCCGTCCGCTAAGCTAGCTTGGGTGGGAATCGGTGCCGTGGGGGCCGGGCACTCGGCTCTTGGGCCCTAAAGTACGTACCCATTTCAATCACAGGCCAACCAAACAAACAGGCTCGTTGATGTGAAACTAATACCGCGCGCGGTATGGGCCGCATCAGCCTCGTCGTTTCGGCCATTCAGCGCGGAGCAGTCGTCTTCATCCTCACGCTGCCGCTGACCTGGGAGCTCGCCGCCCCGAGCGTCGCCGCCGGGCGCCCCTCGCCCTGCTCGCGCGCCGCCGCACGCCGCGCGCCCTGGCCACCGCCGTGCTTCCTCCCTCAACGCCGCGATGCACCACCGCGCCGCCTTCGCTGGAACAATCCTTCTCCTCGCCTGGAACAATCCATTTCTTCGGCTGGAACAATCCGTCTCCTCGCCTAGAACAATCCATTTCTTCTGCTGGAACAATACATCTCGTCGCCTGTAACAATCAATTTCTTCTGCTGGAACAATCGATCACTATGGCTGGAACAATCGATTTCTTAACCGGAACAATCGATTTCTTCGCCGGAACAATCTCCGCCTGGTGATGCAGTTGTGCGCGGCGGGGCGAAGCACGGAGGGACTAGGGCGCGGCGCTGCCGGGCACGCAGGCGCATCGGAGCGAGACGGCAGGAGCTTGACGATGACGCTGCTCCCGTCGTTGCTGGGCTTCGCACGGTGTTGGGCCGACATCGGGCCCAGGTGCCGTGTAGCGCGCGGTATACCGCACGCGCGGTATAGAAGGGGTCCGCTCGAACCCGTCCGCTAAGCTAGCTTGGGTGGGAATCGGTGCCATGGGGGCCGGGCACTCGGCTCTTGGGCCCTAAAGTACGTACCCATTTCAATCACAGGCCAACAAACAAACAGGCTCGTTGATGTGAAACTGCAGGTCTAGAGCCTGGAGCAAATGAATGTTTAGTTTGTGGTTAAAATAGGAAAAATACAGTTTAACCCTTCCGACTATCAACAGAATCTGATTTTCCCCCGACGTGCTGTACCTCCAGGAGCAAGCATTACGCGTGTCAGTCTAAGGAGAACAGCAGCATGGACCGCGCTGGTGCTACCCTTGCCTTGATGTCTTCCACCCATGGAGTCAGTCAGACAACTCCTCGGTGTGGGCATTTCGTCGAATTGCAACTAGTCCCAAAGAACCCGGCTCGATAGTTCAGATCAATGGTCGCATCACTTCGACCGAACCCATATTGATTTGCTCCACGATTGAACTGCTCTCCGCGGCGCCACACATCGGAGAAGACTTGAACAGGACCGAGCTGCTGTGCCGAGGTCAACGGCGCGGGTTATTGGTTCAAAGTGAGCTTGATCGTCACGCGTGGCGTGACACTCGAAGATAACGAACAGAGTATTGCCAGTGTGTTCTGCACAATGGACAACAATTGATAAAGATCGTCGTGTGGATTTATCCACACTTTTCTAAGCACAAATAGGGATCCTTGTTGTCTTCCACCGTTATAATTGCCCCGAAACTTACGGCTAGAGAATTCTAGACGATCCTTAGCCGACGTCCACGCGGACTTAGCATCGGGCACATTGCATCTAGTCAAGACTATATATGGTTCAAAATTCCCGTCAAAAAAATATAAGGTACAAAATTACGATAAGCTCTGGAGCGTCAATCACGTCGCACCTATTGCTACGCAATGTGCGGAGTTTGTCGTATGTTAGGTGGCAAAAAAACCTTCTTGGCCACACTGCAGACTTGACCGCCAAGATGGAGAAATGGACACAAAGTTGCATTTTCATCTTATTACGCTTTTGCCCATATTGTAGCTTCAAGCAATCGACCTCTTATGCTGATTAAATGACGAAGAGTGCACGAAATGGCGCAGGATGACGTGAAGTTACCGCTCATTTTACAGTTCACGCGATAGAGACGTGTGAAAAAGTTAACACTCGCGTCCTCTCGTTTCAGAGTGCACGGCAAGAACCCAAGGTGACGACATATATGTTCAGAGGTTCTATTATTTTCAGCTGGAACTGTAACGTCGCTGCCAGACAGACCAAATATCTTATTACTTGCAAATAAGTTCAGGGGGACGATATTGAACATAACAATCCTAGGTTCAGTGACCGTGATAACATACACTGCAACACACATCACAGCACACATTATTATCATATATAATTATTACAGCAGGTGCTGCTGCCGAAAGGCGCGGGAGGCGTGGCCATGGCCGTGCTAGCTCCATCTAGTGGCACCCTGCTTCCACCTGGGCAGTCTTGTCCTGAAAGATGAAGAAGGCGTAGAAGCCACCAGCGATGGTGGCGAACGCCATCGCCCAGACCACCACCGCCACAAGCGGCGGCATGACAGCAGCGACCTTGTGCGAGAACATGACTGTAAGTAGCGTGGTCAACACCCACACGCAGGCCTTTAGCCATTCCCGCCGTGGGGAGTCCCTCGGTGCCCGCTCGAACAGGCGGAGACAGAGGAAGAGCAACACCAGGATCAGGTAGGACACCACGACAAACGCCACCGTTGCTGGGTCGCGGTCTGAACGGTAGATGGCCATGCCCGAGTTGAACGTCAGAAACCCAAAACCCAGGGCTGTCAACCATGAGAAGCCGTCGTCTGCGCCGTTGTTCATGCTTTGGTTTCTTCTCGATTCCTCGTCCACAAGTGATTGCTTCGTTGCAGGTACTGAAGACATAATCGTGCCAGCGCCAGCTTGTTGCCAGAAAATTCCTGCAACACAAAATCGCATTTCAAGAAAACGTGATGAGCACTACATGAAACAGGTGTTCCACCACCCAGTTTCGTTTGTTTGGATGGAATGATTTTGAAATGTTTAGCGCATCCATTGACAGGGTATCATATCTCATCCAACAAAATCCCCCTATTTCATCCTCCTTCAGTCTTCTTAATAATCTGTTACCCGCCTTATCCAAATGTTACCAGCCCCCCACCCCCCCCCCCCCCCCCCCCCCCAACATTAACAATATCAAGATCGTTAGGCCCCTCCTAATGTCTCAAGTGGCTCTCACCTCTCGGATTGGCCAACTTTAAAGTTGACACTATCACGGTAACCCTCTCGGATTGACGCCCCTGGATCTAACTTTGACCGCCGGCTGCCTTTCACCACCACCCAGCCTGCGGCATACACATTGTCATGCCATCTATCCACTAACTATCATAGCCACCGAGCCATTCGACCTCTCTGGTAGTCTGGAATTAGAGGAAGTCTCGTTGGAGAAGACCTCCTCAAATCCTCAGAGCGCTTTTACAACGTAGGATACCAACATAATACGGATGCTATTTGGTTGGGTGGCTACAATTGTCTTTGACACGATTTTACACAACATTCTGTGTCGTGATAATGTTTTGTGTGGCCTTTCATGGCCACCGAGCTGCTCGTCGCCGAGGCCACAACTACCCTCCTTCACCGTACGAAGCTAAGGCCGCCACCGTGGGTGTACGCATCACCTGCACCACCCATCACGGCTCAGCATGCTCAAGACTATAATTTTGTTCCCATATTACCCTTGCACTATTAATGCTGCCTTAATATATTATTGGGAAAATTGGATTCACCGGAAGATCCCAAGCCATCGAAAAATTTTAGTTCACTTATACCAGCAAAATTTCTAAAATCGTAATCTTACAATGACATCGAGTAGGTGGACGAGTTCATCACCATGCTCAAGAAGGTCTACGGCATCGAGTAGAGGATGCGCGCAGCAGAGCCGATTGAATCGACGGAGCAAGTAATAATCGTGTGTCATCCAGCCGGTGATATGTTACATGTCTTACTCTTGCTCTGTTCATTCTGTTCCGCTGATGAACTGTGGTGAATGGTTTGGTTCATCTATCATTGTGTGGTTGGGTCGTCATTTCATCACATCATGTCTTTCGCTTGGTCTGTTTCCTGTAAGAACTGTGTTGTATGCATCGTTGATCAAACATTGTTTGCCTGAATCATCATCACGTGTCTGCTGACTCATGGTGCGATGGATTGCGCGCCCTGCCTCAGTTCCTCGTTGCATATGCACGAGCAAGATAAGAAATTTTAGTAGTGTGTTGCAGTGTGTTGCCAGCACTATTTGTCGCTCATGCATTTGTTGTGTGGTGTCAACGAAAAAGCGGTACCACGCCTGCAATGTCGTTGGCAGTTGGCTTGGTGAGTGCAAGAGGGAAGGCGAGGTCTCAGACGCCCAAAACGGTTCCTCTCTGCTTTTTCAGAGCTTAATGATGCGATGCTGACAAGTGACAACTTCGTTGTTCTCCCGTGCAACGAAACTGGCTGCTCGTTGGCAGGAACGAGGACTTCGCCATCTCCGTCGCCCGAACTCACAACCATGCCCACACCGTCTGGTCCCAGTTGAGATGGAGCCGTCTTCGTGTGTTGCTCCTGTACTTGAGGTCCAACTGATTCTTCTTTTCGGGTGGAAGGGATGCCGAAGACGGCGCGGTGGTCTTCCTGCTTTGCGTCGGCGAGGTTATTCTTTTGAGGACTTGGTTGTAATTTGTATTTTGTTTTATGTCCTCGATGCCTCATACGTGGTCTTAGTTGTAATTCCTCAGTGTTGTAAGGGTCTCCATGTATGTTGGCTGTTGTACCTGGCTTATTTCCCTCAAAAAAAAAAAACCATGCCCATGGTACAGATTCTTTTTTTTTTTTTTTGCGATACAGGTATCTCTAGTTTACTACTCCTAGTAGAATGTAACGGGACGAGAGGGGGGGAGGGGGAGATGTTTCGTGGAAACCGAGACTGCGAATGATAGGTACTGGACAGGCCAGTCGGTGCTAGGCAGGTGCGGCGGCCACCGGACGGCCCTCGGCCCCCACAGGTGCGATCTGGATTCATGATGTGCGCCGGTGATGACGCCCATTCCGGAATCCGGTGTTTCTTTGAAAGCCACATATGGTGGAAATTAGGAAGGAGAATCAAGGCACAAGAGGAGGTAGTGCTGAAGTTACAAGGTAAATAAATAAATAAATCTGAAACCTAGAAAAAGAGAAACACCCTTTAATTCATTTCTTCCTACTTCTCCCAAAGGCCGAGGATGATCAGGTGCATGGCTATTGCAAATCCTTGAATGCACTGGGTAATGCTGACTTCAACAGGGAGAGGCAAAGCTATTTTTGCCTTTCCAAACACATTTTGCCTTAGGAAACACTCCAACAGAGTAGGCAACACCGCATGCAAAAATGGCTTGAGGAGAGAGGACAGCCAAAAATGAATAACCTCTCTCCTGTGATGCATCTCTACGTCGAGCTGCGGGTGAAGGAGCACGCCGGTGGAGGCGAGGGGGAGGCGCGGGCGTGGCACGGCACGTCGTCCGCCAGTGGCGCCTGGGCAACCGCCGCGCGGTGAGGGGCGAACCGGTTGTGCGTCGCCAGCAGCATGGGCTGGGCTGGGCGTCGTGACGGGGAGGCGGGTGGGGCGCGGCCGCGGCCGCGGGAGCGTCGTCGTGGAGCTGCTCCGCGCCGCCGAGTCGCGTGTTGTCGTCCTGCGAGCCAGTTGTGCGTGGATGGAGCTTGACGGGTCGATGGAGCTTGTTGTTGCATTGGAGCCGACGAATTGAGCGGAGGCGGCGGGATCACGGCAGGGCGCCGAGCCGCGGGGCGCGGCAGCGCGAGGGGCCATGGGGACGAGGGGCGCAAGGGACGCCGGCATGCTGCCCTCAACAACCTCGTAGCCACGGCTCCCGCGTGGGCGCGGAGCAGGGCGCGGGGCGAGACGACGCGGGCAGAGCAGGGCGCGTGGGCAGCGCGCGGTGCGAGCGCGGCGGCGCGTGGAGGAGGGCGCGGCGGCGCGGGCGCGCACGGCGGTGCGGCACGCAGAGCAGGGCGTGTGGGACGAGCGCGGCTACGCGTGGAGCAGGGCAAGGCGATATGCGGCGCTGCAACGGGCGAGATGCGGCGCTGCGACGCGGGGCGACGTGCGAGGCCAGCTGTGGCCGTGCGGCACGGTCCAGCTGCGGCGCGACAGGGCGAGCTCGGGGCCGGGTCCAAATGCAATGGTTGTTGCCTGTTGCTGTTGGAGAAGCTGGGTTGGGAAGGAAAGGTAAAGAACCGTAGACGCCAGGCAAACATTCATTTGGCTCTCAAAATTGCATGGCTTTGTTGGCAGTGTATCGTCCATGTCCCGTTAGCATCCATTTTATTTCATCCCCAGCATCGTTCAGATGAACTTCATTGACTTCGCACGTATATCCACGAATTCAAGAAGCAATGGTATAGTTAGATTGTGTCGGAATTCTGTAATCCAACTGCTGTCCCAGCGCATCAGCAAAGGTTCTGTTTTTTTTTTTCTCTTCGCATGCTCTCACAGAGCATGTGCCAGATCCTTCCGAGCTTCCACATTCAACGACCGTAGTTCTCGTAACAAGCATGCCTTCGGCGGTTCCGCCCATTGTCGATGGCGACCAAGGGTTGCTTGCAGAAAAGTTTGTTATAGAAAATAAAAAGAGGAAGGATGTAGAACAGCTCTTTGTCATGGCTTCCTCGAGACGAGGGAGGCCGACCATGGGCTATCTGTCTTTGGCCCACGGATCATGTCATTGCCAGTCCAAGCTGCAAACTGGACTGGCTATTGGTCAAGATGCCCCGCATTAGATGGGCCACAGTCCGAGAGGCTGGGAGATAGATACGCCACAAAAAATATATAAACATCATAGTTTTTTACTTATACGTAAATACATATTTACTAGTAGAAATCGAAGGCCCTTTCTATATATAAAAAACATAATTTTATTATACGTAAATACATGTTTACTAGTAGAAATGATTTATACATATTAATTTTAAAAGTACCTTCTAAAATTTCTTCTAAATGCATAAATTGGAAAAATATTTGATAAAAATAAATTAATCGACTATCAAACATGCCGTTAGGAACTTAGGGCATGGCCACAGCAGAAAGGTCGCATTATATGGAGTCCACGTTTGGTCGGCAGGCGATGATCGTGATCGACGAAACGACAAGCAAAGCGACCTATATGCATGCCGCAATCCGGTGAGCGACATGTACGTGCGCGGCCATCGCGATTCCAAGCTGTCTGATGATTGCTGTAATGCCTTATTGAGTTGCGATTCCTTTAGCCTTTCTTGCGCTACTTGTTACATCCTACATGCCTTCTGAGGAAGGGCCACTAGGGTTGGGGGCCTGTTGACGGTGTAAAAACCATGAAATTACCGTCAACATATCGGTAAATAAAAAACTAATCACTAAGGTTCTGTGCATAGTAGTTAGAAATTAACATACTTCCACGAGTTTTGGTGATTTTTGGATGCAGGAGTGAATTATGCAATAAAGTAAGCCTGTACCGAGGAAAATGCAGGCCGGCCGGTCCCCCTTGGCGTCCAAAGGCCTCGGCCTCCCTCCAGCAGTCTGTAAATGGGCTTAAACATCACAAATCAAAGCCTGTTCAGCAGAATTCCACCGACATACCGTCTGGTGGGCTGTTTGGGCCTCAATTTGGCTCTTACTCCAGTTCTGCCGCCCGCGCAAAGTAACCGACCTTCGGACCGACTTCAGGAGGTAATCTGGAGCGTCCACGCAAGAGGCGGTGGCGAACCGACACAAGGGACGGCCGGTCGGCCCCCTGGTAGGCCGGTCGGCCTGCCGCCACTCCACCTCACGCTATAAGACCCCCCTGGTCCTAAAGACCCTATAAATACCCCAGTGGTCTGCAGAAACAATTCGCACCTCACTGATACAAGAGATCCATTACTCATTTGTGTAGAAATAGAGTTAGTATTGGGAGTTAGAGTAGAGTAGAGTAGAGTGAGAGCTCTTCTCGAGGTTCCGGAAGTCTTCTCGGAGTTTCGGTATTGTTCTTGTATCTTAACTCTTGTAGAATTATTTTTTTCTTATTTATATAATTATTTCTATAATTATTTAGTTTATTCTTTATTTATTTCTTTTAGTAATTCTTTTCTATTTAAGTTTATTTACTTAGTTAAGCTAGTGCTCATAATAGTCTTATTGTGGGTTTCGTGATTGTGTCTAAGTAGTTCGAGTGAGTGCTTTGCCGAAATGGAGTTCGCGCTTAGTGAAAGCTATGCTACATTCTTAGATAGGGCTATTCTCTCGATCAAGAGTAGTTCCTCTAAGATAGTTGTAAGCGCGGTGCTTAGAGCTATACCTATACACGATTGGCGTCTGTCTTTACGGAGAACGGTAGCCCCACGTGTGACAGACGTGGAAGAAGCTTTACAATCCGCCACGTTCAAAGGCAAACCAACCGGGTTCTCAGTAGCGGTTAGATCCCAGGGGGAACCTGCAGTATTTGGGTTCAGTTCCAACCCTGGCACGATGGCCGTGCTCCGGAACAACATGACTTGAGTGTGCATAACCTTAGCTATAGTACATAACTTTGTAGAATTAATTGCTAGAAGTAAATAGATGTAAGATTAACATATAGTAATCTTTGTCTCTATCTCGTTGTTCTCCCAATTTAACTTCTAATATACTCTTTTATTTTCTTGGATTATATGGTGAGTGCCACCTATATATCATGTACCTCTTTTTACCCCCGTTTTAAGTAAGGTATTGTTATTTCACACAATTGTATCTACTTTGTTACATTTCAACTTCCTATTGCTCTACTTCCCTGCGGAGATATAAATACGATAACTCTGGAATACTTCAAGGTGAAATGCTACAATAGTGATCCGTGCACTTGCGGAATTAATGAAAATTATATTACCTATATGAACCGCCAACAGGGCCCAGTGTGGCGGCACCGTCTGCCTCTCCACAGGGTCGGCTCTGAATACATTTTGGCAGAAATCGGTTGGGATCTATTGGGCCTCTACCTGGCGCGCCTCTATCGTCGCCTGATTGAATGGGAGATTGGTAGATATTTGTATCGAGGGAGCAAAAAACAGTAAGAGAACAATCTTGGGCACACATAGGCTTTTTTAGAGTCATTCAAGTCTACCGGAGGATAATAACCCGACGTTCATTATGGATTAAGTTGAATTGATGGCGTTTCTGCTAGGGTTGCAGATTGCATCAGATCCCTCCTCACCGTGGGGTTACATGTATATTTATAGTCTAGTTACCGTCTATAAAAGTATTAGCCTAATTTAGGTAACATATTCGAAGTCTATCTCTAAGATTCTTTTCCGTGCGGTACAAGCTTTTCTATAATTTCTTAAATAAATCTTTGCGATATCTGAAAATATGAGTTACAAAATAAAAATGCAATGACTAGGATCAGCAAGTTATAGCCAATTTTTTTTGAAGCAATAGTTATAGCCATTTCGGTAAGTGTCAGTTGTTTTTTTTTTTGCAAGGGAAAAGGCTGAGATTTATTAAACCACAACAGGGTTACAATCAGCTGCTAGGTTCACTATATTACAGTTTCAACACGGTAGAGTTTTCCAGCAAGTGAAATTAAGTGTTATGGTATCTATGTGCCAACGTGGGCTCATGCGCTTAGGACGCCGCACACACTTTTTAAAAAAATATATATAGAGAGAATGTTATTGATATTAAAACATATCATTCTAAACAACTCCAACACACACACTTGAAAAGGTAAATATAATAGTGACAACCTAGGCCTCGGGTACGTGTTCATGTCCTTGATCATGGGTGGGTGAACTTTGCGCAAAGGGGTAGGGGCGCATGCGAGGACATAGCATGATGGTGAATGACTGAGATATCTATAGTTTATGTTCGTGATAAATTAGGATACGGCTTGGTTGGAACCGCCAACCCACGACGCCACAAATACGGCATGCCACAATGAGGTAGGGCATTGTTTGTGTTTTGGAGTAAATTTCGTAAACTCCCGGGTTTTGTGGTTCTTGTTGCATAAAATCTCGGATATTTTGGCTTGTGTCACTTAATCCCGGGTATTTTGGTCCAATTGTTTCATAAAAGCCCATCCATATCAAAACATTATGATCTTAGCTATGGATTGTATTTTAATTTTTGAAGACTACATCGTTGTGCATACAATTTAAATAGTTTCGTTAATCAAATCGATTACAAAAATTGCATCATGCAAGTACAATGATATAATTTACATGTCGCATTTTTTAAAATGGTGGGGTTTTATGAAACAATATGACCATAAAACAAGGGGTTACGTGACACAATCTAAAATATATGTGGTTTTGTGAGACAAAAGCCATAAAACCTGAGGGCTTATGAAATTTACGCTTTGTTTTGCTTCCTTGACTTGGCAAGCTACAAAAAGTTCGACGTCTACCATAAGAATCGTTACCATTTATCGACTAGGGTGTGGAAACGATTCGTTCAACAATTTTGTTTCTAAATATTAGCAGTTTTAGAGTTTAAAATTTGTTTTTAAATATAGTATAAGTCGTATAGTATAAGTCGCGAGAGGTTGGTGGATTAAGTTAGGTATATTTTGTCTATTATCTTTATTATATTATTTTTGGCTTGGAAAGGTAAAATCACTTATATATTTAGAGGGCTTTCGTTTCTAGGGGTCTAAATTTTAGAGGGGTCATATCAAAGAGAATTTTGTTATATAGAAGTATTAAATAAAATTTAATTACAAAACTAACTGCAGAACCCCGGGTCTAATTCGCGAGACGAATCTAATGAGGGTAATTAAGCCGTGATTAGATGATGGTTACTGTAGCACCATTATAGCAAAACATAGATTAATTAGGCTTATTAGATTCGTCTCGAAATAAGCATTCATCTGTCAAAAAGATTTTGTCATTTAAATTTTATTTAATGCTAATAAATTATAAGATTCTCTTTCATTTTAGAGATCTAAAATTTAGAGGGTGGAAACGAACAGGGCCTTAGACGTCGACTAGCATTTTGCCCGTGCGTTGCAACGGGAAGAAATAATTTGACTGTTTTGAGGTTATCAACCAGTCAAACCATGGATCTAAAAAAAAAAACAGTCAAACAATGTCTATGTACTTCTTCTTCTTCTTCTTCTTCTTTGCGAAATAATGTTTATGTACTTTCATGGAGAGAAAGAGAAAAATGTCAATTCGGTGCCTGCTTGATGATAGTAGCATGATGTTTTTTAGGGCAATATGGTAGCATGATGTTACTGACACATTTCCCTTCCCATTGCTTTGTCCTCAAAGTGAAGAAAAAAAAAAGAAATGGTTGCATAACCATATTAGAACATAGTCCAAGGCTTTGTTTTCCTTCCTATTGCTTTATTTAACCTGAAAGTGAAGCATAGTCCAAGGCTCAATCCCATCCCCCGTCTGTATAAACAGGAAAAAGAAAAAAGAAAAACTGCAGATTGTAGAATTCGAACCTGGGTCACAAGACTGCGAGTTGAACACAATATCCACTGGACTACACAAGGGTTCACGAAAATAAACGACTCGGCTTGGTGAAAAGAGGTAAGAACTCGGAATTTGAATTCGAATCAAACTCAATTTAAATTCGAGGTGAACTGTGATGGCAGAGGTCTGAAAATTATGGCTGACGACCAAGTTGAGACTTATTAAGTAGTAGAGAGTATATATATAAGTAATAGTTATCGTTTTACACGACGTTGACCTCTCAGACAATAACGTGACTGCAGAATAAGGATATCGGAACCGCGGATCAGGTTGGCGTGATGCCACGATTTGGACACCTATGGCTATTATACATTGACTACAGCAGCAAGAAGCGTCACGGTTCTGAGCAACAATGGAGGCCGTCCTATCCATCCGTGCGTGGGTCGCGTGTCCGGGTGCCCCAGCATGCGCCATGTGTGAACCATACAGTTCAAAGGCACGGGACGCGCGTGGACCACATGGACTTAACTTTGCCGCCATACAGCGAATGCGTTGGCTTATGCGATGGGGGAAGATATCTTTTGAACCTTGCCATCGGACGACTACCGCTCTCGGTATGAAGTTTGTTCAGCGTTATTTTCGTTTATCGGTACTTAGAGAGCAGCTGGTTTTGATGGCTCACGAATCTATTGTCACTTCTCGAGCTATTAGAGTGACAACCGGCCGGATCATATTATCATTAATAAACAAACAGGTTTTATCCCTCTTTCTCACTCTCCTGACGTGGCTCCCTGCCTCGCTAAGTAGATCCCATAACGGGGCTCGCTGCCTCTCTAGTAGATCCATAATTCACACCCCTTTCTTGATTGTTACTGTTACATAGAATGCGTCACAGTAGTCACTTCTCGAGTTAGTCAAAAAAATCCGAATTATCCCTCTTTCTAACTCTTTCACGGCTGCCTCTAGTAGGTCCACAACCCCACATCTCCATAAACCTCTTCTACAACCCCCTTTTATCCTTTCGTTGATCTAGCCTCACTCTTTCACACTAGTGCTCACCGTTGTTGCATCAGTGGGTAGGATGCACGAATACCCACGCATCAGCTGACTCTTATCCTATGGAGTTGTCATCGCTGCAGTTGCTTTAGCTTTCTGCAAAAGGGTTGCCTTCTCTGGTTTGGTGAACAGTCGTTGCTGCTCCCTAAATTCAAATTTGGAAGATCATCCATACCGTGAAGACTTGGGAGATGATGAACCTCTTCCTGGTTGTTTTTTGTATGAGTGGGTGTTTTGTTGCTTGTTTGTTTTTGAGGTCATAAATTGTGTCTCTCTTTGGCATGAGTCCTAACTGAGGAGGGTTGTTGGCCTTAGGTCGTCTTGGATATCGCGAGTGGTAGCCTTATGTCTCGGTGAGTCGCCACTTGGAGAGGCAATTTGTTGTTGGTCGTGAAAACTCGACGGTAATGTTGTATTATCTCTTCTTCTTATTTCGGATCTCGCCTCACACGATTTTGAAACTAAAAATTACCCCAAATTGGTTTCACTGTAGGGGAAACACCATAATTACTATATATACAACTACTCCTAACCATGTAGAGTTATTTAAATGATGAAATTGTCAATTTTCTCCCTAAATTTTCTGCTGAAGCTTAAATTTCGTCAGAGCCACTTTTGCCAAAAACTTTCTTCTGAAGCTTATATTTGCACATCAGCTATGATTTTTTCGTTAGTCCGAGCTAGCCATCCTAGTCAATTGCTAGCCATTCGTGTTGGGGCTATAGTTCGTACCAAGGGCGTCTCAATGCGGTGAACATTGAGTTATGACGTGTCGGGTAACACAAACTTGACGAATAATAAGATGCGACAACTGGCCTTTGAAGGCCAGGCGTGCCTCAGCATAGCAAAGAACCATGAGTTTTAGTACGAGGCATTTGTGTTTTTACCATCAGTTTATTGTCCATTGTGATTTTACTATCGAATCTGTGTTTTTGTGATTTTACCATAGCTTTTTTGAACTGAACTAAACTTCTACCATGACTCTGTTAGCAGTGCTTAAACGGTGTTAAATACCAAGAGAAAAGACCAAGTTGCCCTTTTGTGATTTTACCATAACTTTCAAATTTTGACAAAAAATTATTAAATTTAGACAAAGTTTGACGTAATTTAGACATTATTTTGACAGCATTACAATGTCTTTTAGATCGAATTGCTACAGCATGGAACCAGGAAATTCAAAGAACAGATTCAAAGCTTTTTTACCGATCCAACTTAACAACCAATTCGTGCATGATAGGAATCAAGCAATTAACCCATCGAGAAGAAGTCCTCCAGGATGGGCTGCGGCGTGAACTTGGGTAGATGCAGGAGGAGCCGAGGAAGAGGAGTTGCGGACGGAGCCGCACTTGAGCGCGGCCAACGACGTTGGTTTGGATCTGGGGGTTGGCGGCAATGAAGTCGGTGAGGAAGGTGGAGTTGGCGTGGATGCCGTCGACCTTGGCTGCGGCGAGGACGACGTAGGAGGGCTGCTCGGCGGCGAAGAAGGCCTCGACGTCGGCCTGGCGGGTGAGGTCGAGCTCGACGTGGGTGCGGACGACGACGTTGGTGAAGCCGAGGGAGAGGAGGAGGCGGAGGATCGCGGAGCCGACGAGGCCCCGGTGGCTGGCGACGAAGACCTGCGCTGCACCCTCGCTCGCGCCGCGCCCCAGCAGCCCCGACGATGACCTTCGCCACGCCCTCGCCTCGCCGCTCCCGCGCCGCGCCCCAGCCGCCCTGACGAGCCCGCGCCGCCCGCCCGCCGCGCCGGTGCCGTGCCCACGCTTCGCTTCGGTAGGGTTAGAATTTGGGATGAGTTCGGGAGCTCAATGTAATGGGTCGGGGGTAGTTTGGTCAATTCAGGGTTTTTTTCTGTTTATTTTAATTCTTTTATTCCCTTCAATTAAAATGATGGTAAACGGTAGCTTCAAGTTAACAGATTGATGGTAAAATTACAAAAACATGGATTCGGGGTTAAAATCACAATTGACCCTCAAATTGATGGTAAAACGTAATTTTCCCTTTTAGTATTGAGACGTGACAACAGCTGACTAGTGAACCGCATGGAAGACCAAAGTTTAGGAATAAGGCCTCTTTGAAAGTTAGGAATGAAATTGAGCTTTAGACAAAAGTTCAGGGAGAAAACCAACTATTTTGCTTATTTGAATTATAATTGTAACCCTCTGTCACAATATCGAAGAAAAATTAGTAAAGGTGCAGAGATGGGCTAAATGCACAAAAGTGATGTTCCAACTTGAAGTAAAGGATCTCAATCATCACTCCTGACTAGCAGGTTGCCCGTGCTTTGCCACGGATATAAACCAAAAAAAAAATTGTTATGTTGCTTACTCCACGTTTATGCCTAAAAAGCAACAAAGAAAATAGCATAAACACAATAGCTTTCATATATTTTCTTTGCCAAACTCTGACAGTAACTCGCCAGAAATGAGTAATCAATATACTAACTTTCATATATATAAACTGCTTTCAATGAAGCAAAAGTTTATTGTCGAATGAAAAGAGCCCATAAGCATCAAGCGGAGCAGTGGAAGCATGTGGATATAAGATGAAACCAAAATCATACTTAAGCTAGAACATTAGTAATCTGCTAATTTCTTTGCCTTCTAAATCGACAGTTCATGCATAAAATAGAAACATAACTAAATTTCTAGTACAAACCTCCGTTCACAAATACTTGGCAATATTGACTTTTATAGTTCACATTTTGACTGACAATAATTTTCTAAATCTTTAGCTATCGGTATTAACAACTTTATTAATAACCAAAGATATTTTAAGCATGTATTTTGTTTCTATGTAATTGTAAAAAAAGATGTAGAAAAGATGAGTGGTCAAATGATGATTGAAAAAGTCAAAATTGCCAATTATTTGTGAACGGAGGTTAGTAGTTTTGATCTGCAACCTAAACAAAATATGATTTTGGCTCCAAGCGAAAATATATGTGCTTTTGGCTCCATATGCAAATATCACTAAATCTTATTTCAAAGAGTTTTGATGTGCAACTAATGGCAGTGTATACTCCATAAAAGAGACTCATTACACTCACACATGACTACCCAAATTAAAATCCCTGTGTTGCATAAATAACCAGAGGGACAAAATTACTCTGTTGCTAGCTCTTGCAAATTGCTAAGCGGCTGCATAATTGCAGAGTAGCAGAGCTAAACGATTTTGCCCGAGCTAAACTCATCTGCTACCGCTGCTCTGCAAACGGCAGTCCGCCTCCTGTTCAATCCCAATCTATCAGCGCCTGTCATGAGCGCTACTGATGGGGCCGTTGCAATTCCACGCAATCAAACAAACAATCGCTGGCGCTAGAGGTCCATTTGAGATGGGGATTAGTAGATCAACGGCCTCGACCACCCAGGAGCTCTTGCCAGGCTCGACCTCCAAATTATTTGGCGTGTAATAGAACCTTGGGGTGGGGTGTGGCGTCGCTGCTCGCTCGACAGCAGCCGGGGCGGAGCGCCGAGTCACGGAGGCAGCTCGACTGCGGCCAGAGGCTCGGGGCGGGGTGATTCCGGTGATTTGCCCAGATTCGGCTGCTGCAGGCAGCCGCGGTGTTTCGAGAAAGATCGAGCGGGGAAACGATTGATGGAATGTTGGACTGTTGGGCCCACCTGTCGGCGCCAACTTCAGGAGCTGGTGGACGGACGACCACATCACCGACTCGTATTTTTAAGAGTAAAGATGTTTTTCAGACCATGTGGGGCCTATTTGAACGATAACGCGCTTGACAAGCTCGTTTCCCCGGAAAGCTGCCCTCTGCCTGCCTGCAAAGGTCTTTTTGACGATTACGTACAAAGGATTCAGAATAAAGTTGTCACCGAACAAAACAATTCTAAACAAAGTCCATGAGTTGTTCATCGTGAGTGGATAAGCATTTTCTAGGCATAGCTGCCGCGTAGGCATATTACGTGCAAGTCACTAACCAAGCAAACCCTAAATCGATCCTAATAAGAAGAGAAAGGCAATCCTTTTGAAACCGTCTCACTTCTCTCGAAGGAAAACAACGACCGTGAAACACGCTCTGTGAAGACACAGTTCAAGCTTCCTAGCGCGTTCGACACGTTCTTCGGACCACTTCCTCGTTTCATGTTCAGCAGAGCCAGTCAGTGGGGACAAGGGTGACCGACTGCCTCTAGCAGAAAGGTAAAAAGAACGTTGCAATGGTCATCCATACAAATATTTGCAAGGACCAAATATATAGAATTGATAGAACATGCCAACTACTATGGTGAACGTTCGGTGTACCCACTGCGGCTTGGAGAAGGTGGTAGTTGACGGGTTTGGTTCAACTATCTTACAGTTCCACTAAGTTCCGGTCCACATCATTTTAAAGACAAAACAAGGGCCAACAGGCAAATAGATGGTAGTTGGAGGCTCGTTCAAATAGCATTGTCAAATTTGGATCAATCCAGTGGCTGATGTCGGCAAGTGGAAGTTAATTGTTGGAAATTTCGATGTGATCGCAAAGAAAGCAAGAGAAGATTGAGACGGCCGCAAAACATATTTAAGTTGTATTGGTTGGCCTGGCAAGCATCACAAGTAATTAATTGTCTGATTATTCATCATGATGTAGATCGGTAGGGATCTTTTTTTCCTACTACGTTAGTATAATGATCTTCAGTAGTAGGGGGTGTTCGTTTCGCCCCCTCTAAATTTTAAACCTCTAAAATCAAAGAGAATCTTATCATTTAGGAACATTAAATAAAATTTAATGACAACTTTTTTGACAGATGAATGCTTATTTCGAGACGAATCTAATGAGCCCAATTAATCTATGTTTTGCTATAGAGATGCTTCAGTAACCATTATTTAATCACAGCTTAATTATCCTTATTAGATTCGTCTCGCGAATTAGATCCGGGTTCTGCAGTTAATTTTGTAATTAAACTTTATTTAATACTTCTAAATAATAAAAAAAATTGATATCACCCCTCTAAAATTTAGACCTCTGAAAACGAACCACCCGTAGTTGTTTGTGAAGCTAATGCCTGTAGCTTCTTCGTCAGGGAAGAGTGTAAGCTTAGAAATTGAAACTTGTACCTTGTCTGTCGCTAGAAGCATTATTGTCTGGCGGACAAAGCAACGCCAGATGCTGAACGATCCACGCCACTGAAGAAAGCAATTGTTGTCGGCAAGCGGCAAGTCAACAAATAGCAACGAATTAGAAAAAAAAGAAGAAATTGCATAGAAATTCCATATCACAACGAAGATTAAACGGTATCGGCCATATGGCATCCCACCATGCCCCTGGACGGTTTGTGCGGTCAGGGCAGCAGGTTTGCACGTCTTCGCCCGCCAGCACCTTCCTGACATCTCTAACACTACCAAAAATAAACCACTCGATGGACAAGTTGTAAAATTAAGAGTTTGCAAAAACGAAATAGTTGTAAATTAGGTATCATGAAATGATGTCGTGCAGTAAATCATTACCAAAAACATAAAAAAGGCATAATAGGGTAGACCACAAGAAACACACACACACACTGAAATACAGCATATGCAAAGATTGTTACACGTTACAACTGATAATCCTTTGCAATTTATTACAATACCGAAATTTTTAGGTACTACTAAAACCCCACCCGCAGCATGTCTACAAGAGAATACTACCAGCCCCGGGCATTAAACAGTAATAACAGAGTCTGAGAAGTTGAGCGATATACCTGACCATCCAAGGCGTTGGTGAAAATGGATGAGCCAGACACGTGAACAAGGAACGACTCGCATACTACATACACATCACGTAGTACTCAGAAATACCACGCTACAACAAACAACGATAAAATAAAAACCAACGTAATAACACCGGTCGGGCACTTTCCACCACATGGAGCGCATACCTCAGGCTACAGCAACGACACGTACGCTAGATCAGGGCCAACTAGGGGTTAAATTCTTGGATTTCTGGTTTGAAATTGTATTTTTGCTTTTTTTTTCCTATTCCGCTAAGAATAAATAGAGTAGCTTTCACCTTGCCGTCAGCTTCGCCAAGTAAATTTAACCGAGAGTTGCCATTGATGTGGTCACTGTTGTCTGGTATTTCCTTGTCCTAGAATATCCGCTGCTGTGCATTGGTCACCCTTTTCATTCCATGTCCATACAGTATTATTGAGCCCTCCACTATCAGTTGATTCTGGATTCCCATGAAGTTTCCTCCACCACTGAAGCACTAGCCCATAGCTGTCAATGGACGGCGGACATCCATTATGCATAGTACTGAACAAGAACTATACCTGTTGTTCTGCCATTATCCAGTGGGAACGGTTTATCTGTATCCTCTTAGACAGCACATTACATTCCTGCCGTCAGCCTCCCCTCCTTGGTTCTATTCTTCTCCTCAAAGTATGTTCATTATATGGCATACTTAAGCAGTCAGGTCAAGTAACTCAATATATGTTCCAAAAAACATATGTTATCATGCAGGACTGCCAAATAGACCCAACTTCTGTCCAGAAGGATTCATGAAGCTCAGTTGAATAACTGAACATAGTCCAACATATGGCTTCATTTCCAGTTTAGTTACCTTACCTGTTACATTGAAGCTGAGCAGCGAGGCTGATGCTTGTCAACAGAAGATGAAAATGTGTTGAAATATTCAGGAGAACAAGCCGACACATGCTTTTGCGTTATTCCTCAAACCAGTACATCAAAGGGTTTTCTTGGAAATTCAGTCTCATGTTAATCTGTATTAGAGTTCAGATTGGCATACCGCAGTCACATATTTGCAAGCTTACATCTTGATGTACAAATGAATACCAGTACCATCTGCTCTCCTCCCTGGCTTCTTTGCTTCTTCCATTCATCCACCGTTGTGCTCCTTCGGTTCTTCAGTTTTTCAGTCTTCCTTCTCTGTTCATCTCCTTCCTTGCTGCTTCCAACAGCATCCTGTTGTGCTCTGAATCGCCGTGATTCCCTGCTCACAGATACAACTCCAAGCAACAAATTTGTAGCTTTCATATACTTTGTATACAGATAGACACCCTGCTTCACGGATTCTTCTCTGCTCCCTCCGCCTTCATTTACTGATGCAAATAATTCCCTTGCAGGAGCACAATCCAGTAAACTTACCAGACGAGGGCGCAGATTCCTTCTCCTTCTGGCGAGCAGAAGCAAAACACCAGGAAGTCCAGTTACAGGCAACATCAGCTTTTCTGTGACCAGCAGCAGAGAAATCTTAAAAATTTTCTTCTCCCTTCGGTCGTAGCAGCAGCGGATCTGGCGTTGCCGAGGTCCAGATCTACCAGTCAGAGCACCCCGGCAAGATAAAACAACCGAGCTGACAGCAAAATCGGCGGAATAGTCAAGAGAAAAAACCAAGAAATCAATTGTCAAAGAATAACCTAGTTGCCCTCTAGATCTAACGAACGTCGCTGCCGTGCCTACGGTACGAGCCTTGTGGCGGCAAGTGCACTTAGTTGGTGGCGTAATCCTTGCGGGCAGCCGGTGTTCCCACCGCTGCCGCCGCTGGCATGGCCGGCTTCTCGTCGTAGAGGAAGAAGGCGTAGAATCCCCCACAGGTGGTGGCCGCCGCCATGGCCCATACGACGATCTTGACGGCCAGGGGCATGATTTCAGCCACTTTGTAGCTGAACATGACCGTGAGCAGCGTGGTGAGCGCCCAGACGGCTGCCTTGACGGTCTCGCGCCGAGGGGAGTGGCGATCCAGGCGCTCATAGTAGCGCAGACAACCAAAAAGAGCCACCAGATCCAGGTAAGAGACCACGACGAAGAGGATTGAGCTTTTGTCACCATTGGAACGGTAGATGGCCATGCCGGAGTTGAAGGTGAGGAAGAGGAACCCCAGCGCCGTGAGCCAAGACAGCTCTGCCATGGTAAGTTGGAAACAGGCTTCAGCGAGCTTCACAGCGCGGAATCAGCCAGCGTCTTTGTACCTGGAACACAACACAAAGGAAAGAAAGGTGAACAACTGCTGCTCCATGAGGCAACCGTCGCGACGGCGGAGGGCGCCAGCCAAATCTATCGCCGGCGCCGGTCAACGATGTGCCATAGGCAATCGCCGGAAGCGAAAGAGAGAAACGATGGCCGTACCTGTGTATTTATCTTACGGCTTTTGGTTGTGGTGGTGATTTCCCCCTGCGCTTTCTTATAGCCTCCGACTGCGGTGTTGCCTTCCTTGGGTCCACATCTGTATTGATCTTGACAGCTTTCCCCCTTTTTTTTTTAATCAGCACGCTTCGAACCGAAACGAATGGTTCGGTTTTCTTTCGGTTTCGGTTTCGGATCGGTGTCCTCAACGTGTGTGGGCCCTACAGACGAGTAAAAAACTTAAGGGTCAGTTTGATTCCTTTGCTGGAGCTTGCCTAGCTTTGCTTTGGAGCAAGGCGAGGATCGGTCAAAGCGAGGCAAGAAATTACGATATGTTTAGTTGTTTTCTTCTAGGCAAGGTAAAGTAACAAGACAAGCATTAAAATAACATGGCAGCGGAGCTGCTGTGGGCTCCATATTTACATACTCTGTTTAGAGCAGGGCCATTGCGGAAGGGCGCATAGCCGATCCACCTCACCGCGTGCTCATGCAACAGCCACAGCTGCCCAACGCGGAGCCCATGCAACGCTGAGTGATGAGTCCACCTTATCCCTGGCCTACGGGCTGCATGCAGAGCGGAACAGGAGGGAGAGAGAGTGAACAGAGACAACAGCGGACCCACAACCATGTTGGAGCTCGCGCCCAGCTCGACGCCGGCAGTCGCGCCGAGCGCACTGTCAGAACCGGTTTCTCTTCCCTCCACGTCATATTTTGCTGAGTTGTCTTGACTCCAAGTCAAGTAAACAGTGCGCGTTGGGCTTGCTCTTAAAAAATGAGGAGCAGCCTACTGTCAGTGAAACAAAAGCCATCGTCTGACTTCATTCCCAGCTGCATCCTTTCTCTAACCAAACCATTAATTACAGCGCATGCTCTCCTTGCCAGCGCCGGAGAGCCGAAACGGCTCGCTTGGCCGGACAAGGATTTTCTTGCTAGCCTAGCAAAGTAAGTTTCTAAAGAGTTACCAAACGTCTATCTTTGCCTGTCAAGAAGAGGCTAGGTTGGGCAAAGGAACCAAACTGACCCTTAACATCCCTCTCCCTCGAAGGCTCGAGTCTCGACTCCTCCTCCTCCTCCTCCTCCTCCTCCTCGCGCACGGCACGCCTCTCTCTCGAAGGCTCGAGTCCCCTGGGCGCGGCACGCCTCGACCCCAACCCGCCCAGGCCGCTGCCATTGCCAGTTCCCTTTTCCCGTTCTTCCTCCTCCAAGTCCCGACGCGAGCTGGCAGGGCGGGCGCGGCGCGCATGGCGAGTAGACGCAACGGGCACCGTGGCGAGCTGCACAGCGAGGAGCGCGCGTCGGCCAGGTGGTCGTGTGAGCACAGTGAACCTCCAGGGGCAAAACAGTTCATAAAAAATTCAGGGCTAGTGCTAAGGATTGAAGAGAAAAGAAGCAACTAGCGGCGTTTGTTGGATGCTCTGTTTACTAAAAGGGTTATTTGGATATCCATCTTTAATAGTGCTATGAATCTAATTTTCTCTTCAATCTGCCTCCCACGCTCAAGTTCACCCCCCACGGATCGAACAATCCTGACTTCCTTCCATATCATACGCCTCCAAACACTCGCAAATCCACCTGTCGCGCCTCCTTCCACCTACGGGCCCTGCCCCCTCCAGTCGATCCCCAAATCGAACTAGCAACAACTGTCGCCTCTCCCCGATCCGTGCAAAACTCAACGATAAGCAGCCGAAGCGGCCACCGCCGCGGATGGATCCAGAAGGGGACCACGAGGAGGTGTTCTGCTGCTTTTGTCCTTGAGACACGAACCGTTGGATCGACTCCATGGTCATCGACGACAAGGGGCGGGGGATCTTGACAAGCACCGTCGGCTTCATGTTGGCGAAGCCATTGTGGTCGAGCAGGAACACGGCTACCTCCCGCAGCACGGCCTCTCGTGCGCACCCCATCCCTCTCGCCGGCGCCCTCGCGGCGGAGGAATCATCGTCCAGAGGATTAGTAACAATGACAGAAGAACTCGTGAGTCGTGACGCAATAAAAAAAGAAATCGATGAAAGAAATGTCAAAGAAAAAGATAGATCGGGTCCAGACAACCATAACAGCAGCAGCATGTTTTGGGCAAAAGCTAGATTATGAAAATCCATTCCAAAATTCAGATTTTCTTGATCGCTTCCTGTTTCCAAACTGGGTGTTAATCAACTAATCGAGGGTTTATTGAATAAGAGGAGAAATTTTGACCATTATAATTTTTGAGTGCCCAAAAAAAGTTTTGAGGGTTTTTTTTTTGGGGGTGGGGGTGGGGGGGGGGGGGGGGGTGGGGTTGGGGATGCTCTTAGAGCAGTAGAGTTATTGTCGATTCTCAACCTCATCTAGACAGGGTCTCTTAAAAAAACTAACTCCTCTCTCTCTCATCTTTTCTCTTTTTCACAGTAAGACAAAATACTACGTGGACTGACCATATAAAAAACAGTTGCGATTGCATTTATTTAACAAGACAGATGGCACAACCACTTGTCTTTTGTCCTTCCGTGTAAATCTACAAGTCTGGGGGTTCCAAAAAAAAAAAAATCAGTCTCGCTTTATAATGCACATTTCTTATTGTCCACTCCTTCCAAAAAAATCAGTTTTTTTCAATGCCCGTGCTCACTGCTGAAGTGCCACATGTTTTAAAACTGGGAGAGTACTAATATTGATGAGAAACAAACATGGCCTTAATATTATACCTTCCTCGTCGCTACCTATTCTTCCCCTTTTATGCTAGGGTTGGAGAATGATCTTGTGTTAAAGCAGATTTTTTTTAGCTACTAGGTGTCCATATCCATTCTTCTGTTTGATAAAGTATGCGCATTGCACGTTTTCAAAAAGTCTCTTGCTAGAATTCTGTTAAGAATTTTGGCTTGTCCATATCCATACGATTTGAACCCTTCAAAATTTTCTATTTTTCTTTTGTTTCAATGAGGACCTAAAATATTTGTATTCGTGCAAACAGAAAAGAGTAAAATACTTGTTTTTATTTGTTCTTACCAGGTAGCTATGAGCGATTTTAACTCAATAGTTCTGCGGTGCTATGGATGGTCTATAAGACCTGATTTAGTGCATAATGATTGTTTTCTATGTTGCGCCAAAGCGCTGCACAAAGTAGAGTTGGAACCCACTACTTTGGCTCGAATGCAACATCTTGCTTGGCTTTACTCTCTCCTAGTTGTCGCTGCCACAGGAAGCTTGATTAATTGGCAAGTAGTAGTTGGCAATAAACTTTAGGTAAAATATTTTTAGCTCAATATAACATAGAGTTAAAATAATGTGGCAAGATTTTTTTAGGCATGACAAAATATGATTTTTTTTTTTTGCCACACTTGTCTAACGTTAAGTGTCACAAATGATGGCTAACAAGTAACAACCAAACACCCTCTAAGTCTTTGTGAGCTCCACCGTCCTAAATAGACTTGAAAACAAATAGGTTGTACTCAATTCGCAGGAAAGGTTGTCCATCGGCACACTCGGGTAAATATCCATATGAGGCTTCTGAGCATTGTCACACTTAACTTTTAGGCATGAGTAATTGTCGCGCCGCCTCGCAGGACATTGTCATCATGGGACAACTCCTGTGCGTGGCGCTGCCTGCATGGACGAAATGCCAGTGTAAATTGTGGCTTTGTTGGTAATGGTCGCGCGGTCGTCCCAATGTCCGTGCACGTGGCTAGGAGGTCGAACGTGATGAGTTTATTTTGAAAAAAATCTACTCCCTCCATCTCTAAATGTAGGGCTTTTTTGACTTTCAAACATCACGTTTGACTGCTCGTTTTATTCAAATTTTTTACATAAATATTTTTAAAAATATATTTTGATTAAAATATCTTCAACGATAAAACGAATTATAAAAAATAAATAAAATTTGCACAAAAATTTTGAATAAGACAAGCGGTCAAACGTGATGTCTGAAAGTCAAAAAGGCCTTATATTTAGGGACGGAGGGAGTATCTATACCGTCACTTTTGGTGCAATTATTTTCATTCATATCATTACCTTGTGTCAATGACATGAAATACATGACCCATATGTAATTGACTAGCATGATGGTATAGATGAAAACTGCTTTTAAAGTGATGGTATGAATGTGAATAGCCCTTTATTTTGTTGGCCGGATATTGTGATATGAATATTGTAGATGTCATTTTTACGAGGACAATAAACAATTGCCTACATGCATGCCTCACCTTGCATTTAGTAAACCTTTATAACCGCCCCGCCATGGTGTTCCTCTCTGAAACAAAGATGAGCAAGGTTAAAGCTCAAGATCTGCGCTTCAGATTAGGATTCCAGAATGCTTTTGGTGTGGACAGTGTTGGCCTTAGTGGTGGGCTAGTGCTGTATTGGCGAAGTGATGTGGTTGTGGACCTGAAATCCCATTCCAGGTCGCACATTGATGTGTGGGTCTCGCATGAAGGTCTGAGCTGCCAAGCATGGAGGTTCATGGGCTTCTATGGTGAGCCTAGGCGTGAGAGAAGGAAGGAGTCATGGAATCTTCTCAAGTTTCTGCGACAAGCATCGTCACTTCCGTGGCTTTGCGCAGGTGACTTCAACGAGATCTTGTGTGACTGAGAACAGATTGGTGGTAACACACGTGAAGAGTGGAAGCTGGAAGGCTTCCGGGAGACGCTACTGTACTGTAACTTCTCGGACCTAGGATATATGGGTTTGCCATACACTTGGGACAACAAACAAGGTGGTGGCGACAATGTGAAAGTCGGGCTGGATAGAGCACTAGGGGACCAGAGCTTTGTTGATCGTTTTGGTGCAACAAGCGTCCTACACGTCCAAACAAACAACGGAGTCAGACCACTGTGCTTTGGCTATATATATGAAGACAGGGGGCACAACCAAGCAACGGGGTCGGCAATTCCGATATGAGAACATGTGGAGGAGGCATGAGAAATATGGTGAGATGGTCAGGCAAGGTTGGCGGCCGGGCTGCTATGATCTTTCTGCTATCTACGCTAATTTGACATCTATGCAAGGTACAATGGTACAGTGGGATCGTGATGAGTTTGGCTCTGTCCGAAAGGAGCTAAAACGTCTCCGTCGTCGACTAGAGACGGTGAGAAGGCGCAATTTATTATCTGGCCCAACCAGAGAAGAGAAGGATGTGAGACGAAAGATATCTGAACTCTTGGCCAGGGAGGAGGTGATGGAGCGCCAGCGCTCTCGTGTGCAATGGTTGAATGAAGGAGACAAGAATACTGAATTTTTCCAAGCCAAAGCACGTGAACGGACCAAGAGGAATAGGATTAATGCTTTGAAGAGAGAAGATGGCACAGTTTGTGTTGATCAATCCGAGCTTGAATCCATTGCTTCTAATTTTTATATTCAGCTTTTCTCTGCACAGAACAACACACGACCTCATGAAATAGTTCAGTATGTCCCGTGCAAAGTGACTGAATCAATGAATGAGGCTTTATGTGCGGAATTTGTAAAGGAGGAGGTCGAGAAAGCTTTGTTCATGATGGGACCAAACAAGGCGCCGGGCCCGGATGGTTTCACGGCGGGATTTTTTCAGCGACACTGGGACTTGCTGAAGGATGATGTGTGCAAGGCTGTACTGAACTTTCTCAATGGGGGTGACATGCCAGCGGTGGTTAATAGTACGACATTGGTGCTTATTCCGAAGATCAATAACCCTCAGGAAATGACACATTTCAGGCCGATTGCACTTTGCAATGTTATCTATAAAATCTGCTCTAAGGTTCTCTCTAATCGACTGCGGCCTTTCATGGATGCAACTATATCTGAAGAGCAGAGTGCATTCGTTCCCGGCAGGTTAATTACGGACAATGTGCTGGTGGCTTATGAAAGTATTCACTATTTGAAGAGGAAGAAAGGGAAGTCGGGTGCTTGTGCCGTTAAGCTGGACATGGCCAAGGCCTATGACCGAGTGGAATGGTCTTACCTACGTGCTATTATGCTGAAGCTTGGTTTTGACCCGAGGTGGGTGGAACTTGTCATGAAGTGTGTTGAGACAGTAAGCCTTTCAGTCAAAGTTAATGGCCAATTATCAGAGACTTTCGCACCTAGTCGGGGGATCAGGCAAGGGGATCCCATCTCCCCTTATCTGTTTTTGCTTTGTGCCGAAGGACTGTCCAGCCTTCTCAAATTTTCTGGGCCACAATTCTTATCAAAAGGTGTGAGGGTCAGTGTGCATTCACCATGGGTTTCCCACCTTCTGTTTGCAGATGATTGCATTCTCGTTACGCAAGCAAGCAGCAGGGGGGCAGTACGGTTGAGAGAGATCCTTGAGGCTTATCGACGTGGCTCTGGCCAAATGGTTAATGTGAATAAATTAGCAATGTTCTTTAGCTCAAACTGTAATGATGCAACTAAACACGAGGTGATGCATATTACAGGGATTGAAAATGAAGCACTTGGGGAGAAATATTTGGGGCTTCCTACTGCAGTTGGTCGCAGCTCAAAAGATGTATTTGTGCACATCCCCACAAAAATCAGAGGCTTAGTTGGTGGATGGGGTGAGAAGCTTCTCAGTTGTGCTGCTCGTGAAACTCTCATTAAAACAGTGGCACAAGCAATTCCTACCTACTCCATGCGTTGTTTTCTTTTAGCCCCAGAGACCTGCAAAAAGATTACAAGTGCCATATCCAACTATTGGTGGGGGAGTGGAGTCGACAGTAGAGGCTTGCACTGGAAAAATTGGCCGGACCTTACCTTGCCTAAATGCAGTGGCGGAATGGGGTTCAGGGACATCAGGCAGTTTAATGTTGCAATGCTCGGTAAACAAGGTTGGAGGCTCATGTCTAATCCATCATCCTTGTGTGCTCGAGTGTTGAAAGGCAAGTACTTTCCGAATGGAGATTTTCTGACTGCTACAAAAAAGAAGCACTCTTCACATACTTGGCGGGCTATTCTAGTGGGCAGGAAAGCATTGGACCTTGGCCTGATCAAGAGGATTGGTGATGGTGTGAACACTAATGTGTGGAATGATCGCTGGATCCCTGGTGGTGTTGGGGGTAAGCCTCTTTGCATGAAACCTGGACCTACCGCAACCTGTGTGAGTCAATTAATTTCTGATAATGACCGCTCATGGAATGTTCAAGCTCTGCATGAAAATTTGATTGCGTCTGATGTTGAGGCTGTGCTTAGAGTCCCTCTTGGTAGGTGCATTGAAGACTTTTGGGCCTGGTCAGGGGAAAGACATGGAAGCTATTCTGTCAGATCAGCATACAGGTTGTTGGCAAGCCATGAGGCACAGAAACGAGCTATGTCAACAAAGTTTGCAGGCAGCTCTACAATGGGAGATGATGTAGTTTGGAAGGTACTGTGGAAGATGAAAGTACCTCCTAAAGTGCGTGTTTTCTGGTGGAGAGTGATTAACGAATATATACCAAGCCGTGCTAACCTACATTATAGGCACATAGAGCAATTGAGTAATTGTGAGGTGTGTGGTGCTGAGTCAGAAACTACCTTTCATGCTCTCACAGAATGTAGTTTGGCGCAAGAATTTTGGGCAGAACTGAAAGAGATGGCGCAAGTCAAGTGTTGACGGTCCTTACGACCCCTTTTTACCGTCAACTTTATGCACCTTTTGGAACCTAACACCATCACCAAGGGTAGACATAGGGCTTATTTGTAACAAATTCCACTAGTCTTGGTGAAATTATGAGTGCAGGTGCAATTCATATAAAAACAAGGGAAAACATGCACTAAACATGGACTTTGCAATCAACGGATTTTCCCGGAATAAAGATATCTTCCAAGGGCCCAATAACCGAGAGAAACACTCAAGTCTACCCATAGCACTCGGGACCAAGGTCAAGGAACAGAGGGGAGGCCACCTGCCAAAGCCCAGCCAGGGTGGGGCCAGCCACAGGTCGGCCGACCCCCCCTAGCTGGGTCGGCCGACCCCCCCTCAAGCCCAATGAGGCCCACTCTTCTATGGCGGTTCGCAACCGACGTTGCAATGTCGGTTCCCCCTGCAATCAATGATACCACCTCGCGGAACCAACTTAATTCCACCGACCTTGGAGGCTATATAATAAGGGGGGACACCACAAGACAACACACATTGACACCAAGAGGAATCCATTCTCTAGCATTAGACTAGTCTCTAGGCTGTAGAGGAGTAGAGGGGAGAGTTTGGTAGAGGAGAGGGCTGTCCTCCCTTTGTGAGGACTTAGCCCAATCTTGTATCTTGAGGATACTTGCTAATAATATATTGTTCGTCGTTCGTTCTTCGTTCATTCGTCGTTCGTTCATCGTTCGTCGTTCGTTCATCGCTCGTTCGTCGTTCATCGTATATCAAGTAAGTATCAAGGTCCACCTCAATAGAATTATCTTCTTTATTCCTTATGACTTATGATTGTACTAGTATGATAGCCATGTGCTTTCTATGTGGTTGTTATCTAGTCATGATTGGTTGCTTCATGCTTGACATGCCTTTATTCATTCGTTTATGTCCTTACACTCGATTCATGCATGAAGTGGTGAGACATGCTCGGGCCCATAACTTGTTAATCCGTAGGGTTAGAGTTATGTGCGATATAGATCGTAGCTTGTTAATCCGCAGGGTTAGAGTTACGCATGTCTCACCCATTGACTTGATGATCCGTAGGGTCAGAGTCATGCATGTTCTAGCACTTGATCTGTTGATCCGTCGGGTCGGGATTAGGTGTACTCTTATTCCCGACTTGATGATCCGAAGGGTCAAAGTCCCGTGGGAATCGAGAGTACTATTTAGCAATGTGAGCATGGTGCTTAGGTTGATAAATAGCTTTGGGTGTTTGGTTGTCTGCTTGAACAAGAGAAGGTCTGGCAGCGAGGACTTAATTGCCTTGCTGTCACGTGACCCTAGGACTGGCATAGGGACTTAATAGCCCTAGTGTCACGTGTCCTGGTAGAGGGTTGCCGGTAGGTGGTGACAGCCCTGCTGTGCTTAATCCTCTTTGTTCTACGGTAGATAGCCTTGATTGCCTGGTAGAAGGAATACCGGTAGGTGGTGACAGCCCTGCTGGTTACCCCCCTTGTTCCAGATTGACATAGAGCTTAGACTTGTATGTGTTGCATGAGCAGGAATATGAGAAGTATATAAGGATCCATCTCGGCTCTCTTCTTAACCCCGCTTAGTCTAGGCTTAGTTCTAGTGTTAGATTGGATTGCTCTGGTTGTGTTGTCACACTACCCCTACCATACTTTTATCCTTACCCCTGTTTAGACCTTGGTACATTATTAGTTATGTGATTATGAACTTTGCTATCTCGTAAACCACCGCCTTCCCTGTGGAAAATACGATACCCTTGAATACTCACGGGTGAAATGCTACAACGGTATTCTCCGTGCGCTTACGGATTTATTTGTGACCGTAAGAAATACCAACATCAAGTTACCTAAGCTCCATCCGAGGACATGGGCTCGAGACATACTGGACAGTAGCTTATGCTCTAAGGAAAATGCTGCTGTTATATTGTGCGGCATGTGGTCACTTTGGTGCTCCAGAAATGACCGAAGACATGGCAGGACGGTTATCCCAACCAAGAAGGATGTGTCATGGGCTCTAGACACGACTGATCATTTGATTCATGCATGCAAGTCGCCACCTACTGCTAACCAACATCATGACTGTTTATGGACGAGGCCTCCTGTAGGGGTGATCAAGGTAAACACCGACGCCGCTTTCACTAGCAGTGACCATACAGGAGCAGTAGGGGCGATAGTGAGGAATGAAGCTGGGCACTTTATAAAGGCTTCGGCTTGTTGGCTCCCGGCTGTCCAATCACCACTGATAGCTGAAGCTGAAGCTTGTCGGACGGGTGCCTCACTGCTGGCTACAAATATTGGGGCAGCTGTCATCATGGAGACGGACTCTAAGGCCTTGGTCGACCTGTGGTGTGGCCGGAACTCCAACAACCGGTCAGAAATTGCCATGATCCTGGAAGATATCCATGAGCTCTCTCTCAACTTCTCTTCTTTTAATTTAGTTCATGTAAAAAGAAATGCAAACTGGGCAGCTCGTCTGTGTGCTCAGCATGCTTCATATCATAGGGCTTTTTTCTTGTGGTGTTCCCCACCGAATTTCCTACTGCAATGTTTGCAGCATGATTGTAATTCATATGAGTAATAAAGAGAAGTGATCTTGGTCTCAAAAAAAAAAGTAAACCTTTATAACCAATCAATTCCGTAATTAGGTAAGTTAAAAAACAGGTTTGTGTCCCAAAGCAAAGGGTACCTTTCACGATTTTCAAAAGTAACATATCAATATTGTGGTCTTGCTTAGTGAAATGAATCTGCATATCTCAGTACACAGTTTTATTTTCACAATTTTACAGGTTTTGTCAGACAATTAAATTATTGCTAGGTGGCAGGTCTTTAGAGATGAAAAGAAAGAACCTCAGTCCAGTTTAACAGTGCACACATCTTTTCATGGGGATAAAAGCCATTTTCTATCTCTCATTAAATTTCTTGCCATGTCACCATTTTTGTTGATGTGATATATAATTAATTGCAAATGAAAGAGCTATTGAGACTGTCTATAAATCTTGCAATGGAATTCAAAAGCACGCACTTCAAGAACCCTCATCTTTCTTGGTTATGGGTCTCCATGTTTGGTGTCGGTTGTTAAAGGTTAAAGATTTCCTTGTGATTCCATTTTCATTGACGTTTGAGCTGTCCGTTGGACATTGAGCGCGCAGTTCGAATTTGAACCTGTAGGGGACAAGATCGATTGAGGGGCCCCTTTAATCCTGACGTTTACCTGCAACTGAAATATAAAAAATGCTGACTATCATAGACTATGTGTCATCTCTTGGAAAGGGTTACTAGAAATTAGGCATAAACGTAATTGAGCATGAAACTATGCAAAACTTCTATTGTGAGATGTCATCACAGGGCATCAGGTCGCACTCCTTGACAAACTCCACGAGGCAATGGCGCGACGCCATCCAATGCAACCTAGGGTTGTTCATTTCGGTTTGGAGCAGAATTTCAACGAAATTGCGATCTCGCTGTATAACTATGGGTGCTGTTGACGACACTCAGTTACTATTCATCCACAGTAATGCCGAGAGCAGCCGGTTTATTCAACCCGCTGTTGAGGTTGCACCGCTGATTTTGTATACTACTCCACATCTTAAAAGAAGCCTAGCTATACAAAGAGCTCTCGGGCGGTCGAGTGGCACTCAGTTGGGTTTTTTTTTTTAATTTAGACTTTTTTAAATTAATAATTTAAAAACAGCACGTGCGAAACTATATTGGTTTCCACCAATCCGTCTAGATCTTGGAAATATAGTTTCACACGTGCAGTTTTTAAATTATTAATTTAAAAAGGTCTAAATTAAAAAAAAAACTCCACTCAGTTTAACTTGCAACTTGCTTCGAATGATGATACATCATGCCAAAAAAAAGAGTCAATGCTTGCAGTGGTGCCACGATACAGCTGTTGCAATTAACTTGCAATAGGCGTACGTGCCAAGCACGCAAACTACGAAAGAGATCGCCCGTTAAACAGAGTTTGCAAATTAATTGAGCCTTACGTAATACACCTTTCATTTTTAATTAATGACGCCGTTGATTTTTTTGTTGTGAAAATAATTAGTTGTTTAACGTAAAATATATATTGTTAGATCTATCATTAAAAACATTTTAAAATTAACTTATGCATTTAGCTATTTACGTAAATATTTATGAATTAAGACGAAGAGTCAAAGTAACAAAAAAATCAACGGCGTTATATAATTAAAAACGGAGAGAATACTCTAATTGCTTAGCTCTTCATACCCCCCTAACACCGCCGGCCCCTCGAGCTTCCAAAGCTTCAACACGTGCTCGTCTCTCTCAACGTCCTGCGGCCACTGCCATATTCTAGGGCCTCCGATCTTTGCCGCCGACGGGCGGCCAGAGCAAAGGAAGGCAGCAGAACCCGTTCATGCCTCATGTCGCAGTCGTGGCTCTACCGTGGCCCAATGTGTCGCGCGTAACGCTACAATCGTAGTATGGGCATCACACTTCGCTCCTACCTCGGAGCGTCGAATCCTCGCCTTCTTCAGCACGTGGACGCCATATTGAGAGATCTGAGCGAGCGCCGGTGTGATCTGAATGAGTGAATCTGTGATACGCGTCGTGGTAGTCATGTCAAGATGCGTACCCCTATATTGTGATGGCAAACTCGAACAAGATGCGATGCTGCATATGCCGGTCAAGTCAAGATGCCTAACCCCTATGGTAGTACTGTATCTCTACTAATGATGATCAGTTTGTTGATTAAGATTTGCAGTGCATTAACAGCTGTCTGGCAGACCGTGGTACGCGCCTTCGATTACGGACCTGTTCGTTGCATGGGGTCTAAAATTTAGAGGGAAGAATCTTATCATTTAAGAGTATTAAATAAAGTTTAATTACAAAACTAACTGTAGAATCTCTGGTCTAAATCGCGAGACGAATCTAATGAGAGTAGGTAAGTCGTGATTAGACGCTGGTTACTGTAGCATTACTGTAACAAAATATAGATTAATTAGGCTCGTTAGATTCGTCTCGTAAAGATGTACCTATCTGTAAAAATGTTTTGTTATTAAATTTTATTTAGTACTCTTAAATAATAAGATTCTCTTTGATGTAACAGGTTTAAATGCTAAATACTAAAACGACGAACACCCCTGTTGGACCGATAAATTATTAGAACAAGCCATGCGTATAGTCATCAAATGTCAGATATTGTAATAAAAAGATAGAAGAGAGAGGGGGTGGATCGGCGCGTCTGCCGTCGCCAAGCTTGACACGAGGGCGAATGCAAAACTGTGAGACCTGCCTGCCTACACATGCAGCTATTGCGGGCCCCCGGGAAGAATCCAACCAGTGCTGAGTTGGGCGCACATGGCGCGTGCAGAGCGGCAGGGGGCTCCGCGCCTCCGAGCGATGGGCTGCTCTTACTGTGTCCTGAGTGGCGTGCACATGCCCCTGTCTCCCCTTGCAGTGGACAGCAAGTGGAGCCAGCACTGGAGTGCCGTGCAGTTTTCTGGTCGTCGTAAAGATTGGACGAGTGGTAAACGCCGAGATCCGTGACTCATCAACAATCATACAACCGACGGGTCGGGGGGACTCGGGACCCTTCCCCACTCGGCCACTCCCCAGCAACCACGCCCGTGCGGTCTGGAGGTTTCCATGGAAAATGCGCCGAAGCAACCGGAAAAACAAGTGCCTCCTCGGCGAGTCCTGCACGGGCCGTGCACACGGCCACGCAGTTTTCTCTCTTTTCACCGACGACGTCCCCGATGGGTGTGTCTAGGGAACATCCTCGAACAAGGGACAGCCCAACGTGAAATAGAAGACGAACTAGCTAGGAACTGATTGGAAGAGTGTCGCTAAGGCAGCAGAGCTGGCGCTACGCGTCGACCGTCTCGGTCCAAAGCGCACTCTTGGAGGTAGTTGCAAGCTGATGCATAAATATTTACCCTCTATACCAGCGCCCTCTTGGAGTATGCTTGTGGTCGTTCTCCCTTCGGTTACGTTGATTGACTACACTACAGGCGGTCGCGATCTGAGTCCGAGGCGCGCCAAATGGCCAGCCCATATGAAACGCCTTGCTTTGCTGCCGTCTTGGTTTGTCTTAATTTTGGCTCGGTTCGGCTTGCTTCAATCTTTTAAATGAACCAAACTGAGCTTTTATCTAAGTTCACTAGTTAACAAGGCAGCTCGTGAGCTACTCGCAAATAACTCGATTATAAAGAAATATCAATTTTAATTCTCTAATAAGATGGTAATATGTTAGGTGAAGCTCAGTTTATCATCCAATAAATAATCCAAATTCCGTATAAATAAAAATCATGGTTAATATTGGATCATCTTTTTTATTTCACTTATTTTCCAGATTTGTTGACGTAGATTGATAATTTTTTTCAACAATATTGTTTATACGGTGATTTTTGTATTTTGAAAATACTTTGAGGGCAGTCTTCCCTCTATCATCTGAGTTTTTTTTTCTTCCTTTCTTTTTTGTCCCGACCATATAGGGAGGAGTGGATGAGGAACGATACCACTAGGTGGGAAAATCAGAAAATCATGCATGGCTGGGCTGGAGCGGCCTGGATGGCGAAAACGCATTCTCGCACCTACCTTCTGAGCGGACCTTATCATGGCCGTCCATTCCTGCCTAGATCGCGCGCCTGGTTCCCGTGGTCCCCCCCTTCCTCTCGCCTAGTTTCCGCCTAGCTGACCCCTACGCCCTTCAGCAGCCTGGGTGCCTTACCCTGTCGACCCGCTGCCGCCTATCCCTTTCCTCTCCCTCCCGCCGCCACCAAACCTTTCCGTCGCACCCAACTAGGTCCTCTTCCGCCGCCACCGTACCCTCTGCGATTTTTTCTCTCATCATTTTGCCCTTTTCTGTCTTCAAATCTTGATCTTCGGCTGCAGTTCATCTTCGCCGACGCGAAGGTTTGGTAGATTTATCCTCCTTTTTCTATCTTGTCGCCAAATCACAGTCTATTTTGTTCCCAATCTCATTCAGTTACCTTACCAGTTTTCTAATTCGGTTTGGTTTCGATTTGTTTTTTTTGATTCAACAGATTCAGAGGCTCAAGTATTTTATCGATGTCGTCATCCTCGTGGAGTTCTAAGACGAATCGCGGCGTCTTCAATTCGGATCAAGCGCGTGCATCTGATCAGCTTATTGAGGTACTTCTACTGCTCCTACTGCTCCTATGATTGCACATCCCTCCATTGACCAATCCTACTCAGTTTTGGCTGTTTCTATAGTTAAACGTGCATTCAAGATTTGTTCTCTAATACATGCTTACAATTTATATCGCTTACCTATTTGCTGAGTCCATCGATGTTCTCTAATACATGCTTACAGTTTATATCTAGAGTAAAGTACATCATAGGTCCTTAAACTATTTCAGGATTCTCATTTGGGTCCGTGAACTCTTCAAACAAAGATTTTGGTCCCTAAACTATTTTAAGATTCTCATCTGGGTCCATAAACTCTTAAAATGACAATTTAGGTCCCAAAACTATTTATAGATTCTCATTTGGGTCCATAAACACTCAAAACAAAATTTGGTTCTCTAATCTTGTTTGGTGCTTAAACAACCATTCAAAATATGGCTAGCGTTTGAATCATAATGACATCGTATGCAATGTCGAAACAACCGAAATGTCTGGTTTTTCGAAAAACCGGTCCGTAAACAGAACAAAATTCAAATTCCAAATTTTGAATCTAAAAATTGAAAACCGGTCAAAATGTCTGGGAAAGCGGACCAAACTTTGAAAAACCAGTTCAGAGAGAAAAAATAGAAAAAGTGCGAAAAAACATTTTTTCAAATGTAAAAAGGAAAACTGAGGAAGAGTGTAAACCAAATTGGACCTGTGTTTCCAAAAACCATCTGGTTTACCGCGGAGAAAACAGGACTATCAAGCACCTGACCAAAATCTTCGTTTTGAGACTTTTTTTTATCCCAGATAAGAACACCAAAAATTATTTAGGCATCTAAATCTTTATTTTGAAACTTTTTCAATCGAGATAAGAACAACAAAATTATTTTTGGACCTAAATTGTCATTTTAAGAGTTCATGGACCTAGATGAGAACCCTGAAATAGTTTAGAGACTCGAATCTCCGTTTTAAGAGTTCATGGACCTAGATGAGAATCTTGAAATAGTTTAAGGACTTGGGATGCACTTTACTCTTATATCTAATACATATGAAGTAGGTTTCATCGATGTTCATATTTTGCGAAGACGATCCATTCATCTTTATTGATATCTGCTCCTATGATTGCACCAGGGTTTGACCAATCCTACTCAGTTTTGTAATGCGGCCTCTAGTTGAGATACTGGCTTATTTTTTAAGTAACTTCCCTCCTAGTTAAACGTCCAATCAAGAGATTTACTCTAATACATGCTTAATCCTTACATTGTTTACCATATTGCTTAGACCATGCCAACCGAGCCGCACGTATTACTCTGTTTACAGTGTAGTGATTAAACCTAGCATAGTTAACCATATTGCCGAGGACAAGGTATTTTGGTTACTATAATTACACATCCTTTCGTTGGTATGTCATTCAGCTCAATTTCCATTTTTTATTGTCATTTTATCTGCACCCCCCTTCATGAATTGCATCCACATGTTACCGATGCAGTCAATTTATTTGATCGTGTGTTTTAAATGGTATACCGTGTCACTGGTCATCCTCCGATGACATGCTTTTCTCACCTAATTACTCATGACAAAATGATATTCATACCCGGCTAACAACTTGTTTCAAAGCAAAACATTTAGCTCATATAATAGCTGCTAATGACTTCTACTGTATCTAGGTCCACCATAAACAATGTGAATCTGGTGATCAAGCTCGTGCATCTGATCAGCTTATTGAGGTAGAGCATCGTGGATCTGATCTACCAGAGTTCATGTGTGCTTGTCGGATTCCTGCATCAGTGCAGAAATCGACGACCGAACGCAACTATGGCCAGAGGTTCATTTCTTGTGGTCACCAGAAGAGGGTTAGTGCTCGTCTTGCACCGAATACGTGCTATACTGTGAGAGGTTTCATCAGATGGTTTCTAAGCTTGTTATAATTACAGGTCTGCTACACTTGGCTATGGGAAGACCAACTAAAGAAATATGCTGTTGATGTTTCGGAGTACTGTCACTCTTCTACTATTGATGCCCTTCAAGAACAGATATCCTGCTGCAAGTCTGATCTTTATACCGCGCATCGTGAAATATTCCAGTTGAAGTCCGAAGTTGAGTCAAAGGCTGCAGATCTTGACACCGTGAAATAAGGTTGTTTCCTTCAAGGATGAGAAGATCATTGCATTGGAGCGTCGTATCTGGGCTTGGAAGTTGGTTCTTTTCTTCTTTATTGTGTACGTGTTCAGCAAGTATGTATGTGGATCTGCTTAGCATGTCAGTTATTTTGCCGTAGAATACTTATGGTTGCAACAAAAACCATGTTTCTGAAATTTGAATTTATGTAGTAATAACATCAGTTGGATAGTTGGTTAGTTCGCTACTATCCATATTGAGTTGAAATTGTTTTTACGTCCTGTGTTGCGAATCTGGTACAACCTTTTTTTTTTCAATGCAAAACAATATTGCTACTTGACAAAACATCATTTTAGATCACTTTTTTTTGTTGACTCCTTATATTATGAGTTTGAGAATTCATGAATTTCATCTATTTAGGATATGTACCATGTGTAGTTGTCGCATTTATCACTTGTATTGCCCAGCTTTTTGTTTATTACGATTTGTCCCGCGTAGCTTTGTATTGATTATTGCATAGATTATGAAATAGAATCACTGCACTGTTTAGTGTTTTAAATAGCGGGCTAAGGCCTTTAGCGGTTGATGTCCACAAAGGCTAAGAAAAGTTAAAGCGGGCTAAGGCCTTTAGCGGTTTACTCTAAATCATCGTTTAAAGTTCGAACAATCATGAAAAGCTTTATGTCTTCATCACACCACCATTTAGCCGGCTAAATCACCTCAATTTAGCGGATTTAGCCGGCTATAGTGTTGGCTATCGCGGGCTATGAGGTTTAGCGCTAAAAGGAGATAAACTTAGTCTTTCGTCTCCCCAGAGGCTATAGCCGGCTATTTAGAACATTGGCACTGTTACATATTCCCCCTACATGTCCATTCATACCTTATTGGTTTCTCGCAGTTAAGCTTTTTTGCATGGTACAGAAGTTGTTCACATAATTCCACAATAACGAGGTTCATAATAAAAAAATTGAGAGCTTAGTCCAATGCGATCTCTCAAGCTGGTTGCTGTTCAGACCACCACACAGTTCTTCAAAATATAAAGTTACATTTTATGAGGATCTCTAAAAATATCCAAAATAAAGCTTGTTGCATCTTAATCCAGTGCGTGTTCGACTGCCTTAGGTGGATGTCCCATGTTCTGCGATGCAGTTAGCAGTTGGTACAGTAGGTTGGCAGAGAACATAGATGTTGAGTCCTGCATAAGAAATACATAATTTGTTAATTACATCTAAAACTCCTTTTATTTCTTTGAAGCAACTGGATCTCAGAAATAATATCACTAACTTACAGCTGTTAATTTTTGTGTAATTGTTCGCCCTTCAAAATATCTTGCATAGAATGCTGTGTATATCCCTGAGCTTAGCCTGCCATTTTTGTTGTTTCTTTTAGTACATTAAAAGTGGACGAATATGCATAAAATATACCTAATTTTACTTTATAAAAACAAAATTACCTGTCAGCACAGGGTTCTTCTGATGTGATGTACCCCACACCCCAATCTTTAGCTGTATATGTAGCTTCTGTATGTAAACTTGTGATGCAGGCTATCATTGTTTCATGGATCTTACCCAATTTTTTACCATGTTTTGCTGATGCATCCTGAACTGACATGCCCATTATTGCAGGATCAATCACTGTCAGCTGTCTCCTTCCGAAATCCCATGCATACAGACTCCATGTTTTATCGATGAATACCGGAGCCAATATCTGCGTGTAAGGTGTCTATCAAATACTTTCAATATGAAATAGTAACAATTTTCATTGCAAAACGCTACTTACCATGCAGCAATCGGCAACATTGTATACCAGATTAGATGTTTGCACTATATCAGGTAGCTCTTGTATGGATCCCTTGGTGTCCCTATTCAGAACCGCTTCCTGCATTTGATAGTGTTGTTATGATATTTGTGCTACTGTTCAATTTTGTACACATAATATATTAGAACTTACAGCCCAACGTGCATTTACAAAATGCCTCCATCTTTTGAATGTGCAGCCTTCGTACATAGAATCATCCATCAACCGATATTGTGTCATTAATGTGTCCATAGTTTTAATGCTCATTGGAGCAGAACAGGTGAATTCTGTTTGTATTTCCCACCTTTCTAATTCAACACTCAGTGGTTCATGCTTTAGCCATACCCTGAATAACAGATATATTATTAGATTGTTAGTTTACTTAGTTATTTTAGGAAAGAATTAAACATTTCCATCCAATTTTTATTTGATATACTTACTTGTTTTTGTCCTCAACTGTGACGTTTTGCAGTAGTGATTGTAGCTGCTGCATAGCCTTCCACGGGGCATTCTGGTGTTGCATGCCCATTAAGAAGGGGGAAGTGCCGTAGTTACTGTCAGAAGCATTATCTTGGTTGGGTTTCAGAATCAAATCGTAATCATCATGCTCACAGACATGGTTATTTACCTTGAACGCCATTTCTGCATTTGATGTAAGTAGCAATTAATGTATTGTTTTTTTAAAAATCAAGCTACACTCGTAGAATTCTCACCGTACCTTTGTTGTCTGTTGTTATCTCAACTCGATGGTTTGTGGCATTTGAGTCTACCACCCTTTCCTCAATGGTTATATTGTGGCCTGCTAATGTTAATAACAGTAGTAGTTAAAAACAATAATTACATAAATGATAAGTGTGAAGTTTGCAACAGTTCTTGTGTTTATATTATACCTGCAGCACGCATCTTAATTGCTGTACTGATCAGACTCATGTTTGATAGTGATAGACCCAGCTCGGCTGCTGTATCCGGGCTTTTCATAAATGATTGAGGCGACAGAACATCATTGCCCGGTGAAGCGAAACATGGCTGGCGCATAGCTACATCTAAGTAAAATCATTGTTCATATTGTTAGTATTAAATAATGTTATGGTATGTTATTTGTAGACAACAAAAAAATGCACATTGTTGCTACGGTAGCTTACAAGCTACAATGATAAACACTAACCATTAAGTCCATCACTCTGCTGATGTATAGGCGTGTTTGAACCAACACTTCCTTTTACCATCTTTGATATTGTTTTATTGTAGTGCTGGATTCCTGTCAATATATATATATATATTATTAGATTGAATGCTTGTGTTATTTCAGTTAGGCCTGAATATTTAGTTCATTTAATATCAAATACCTGGTATGCATATGTCTGGTGATATTGAGTAATCTTCACATGAACTTTCTGATCCACCTTGGCTGCCACTCTCTGTTGGTGTGTTGCTATTGTACTGTTCTGTATCTCCATCACAAGGAATCTCACCTGGATGATCATATATGCAATTTAGTTAATCATGCATGTTTGGAAAATATAAATGCTTTTATCTGTGTGTTTGTTTACCGTTAGCTTCATTGGCCACTGCGGTACCCATAGGTGTGCTTGTTGCTGCAAACAAAGTATATGTAATAGTGTATTTGTAAGTTCAGGTTATAGTATATTAATTTTCACAGGAAGACAATATATTAATGCATAAAGGTTAATGCATACGAACCGTTCTCCATGCTTCCATCTGCAACATCCATGAACCCTGAAGTAGCATTTTCTACAAGACAGTATGTTCAAATTATTAATATTTTTTGTGTGTGTCAGTCTCCAGACATGATTAACCAGAAATGTTAAAATATTTATAGCTGTTACCTTCACCGTCTCCTTTATTGTTAACTGGGTTATTGCTGCCTGACCCTGCACCACCATTTGCTGCATTTAGTTAATCATAGCCCGCGATTGGAAAATACAAATGCTCATATATATTTGTTTGTTTACCGTTAGTTTCATTGGTCATTGCGGTACCCATTGGTGTGCTTGTTGCTGGAAACAAAGTACATGTAATAGTTTCAAATTGGTGTATTCGTAACTTCAATTTATAGTATATTAATTTCACAGGAAGAAGACATTATATTAGTGTGTAAAGGTTCCATGCATACGAACCGTTCTCCATGGTTTCATTTGCAGCCTCCATGAATCCTGAAGTAGCATTTTCTACAAGCCAATATGCTTAAAATAATTAATATTTGTTGTGTGTGTGTCAGTCTCCAGACATGGTTAACCAGAAATGCTAAAATCTGCTGTAGCTGTTACCTTCACTGTCTCCTTTGATGTTAATTCGGTTAGTGCTGCCTGACGATGCAACACCATGTGCTGCATTTCGATGCAGATCTTGGAAATATGCGTCAACTTGAGTAAGCAATTGTAGCATTGCATTGTAGACTTCTGTTTTGAAATCATAAAGGTATTGCTCAATTGGTGTATCATGCACATTGGATGTGTTGTCTTTCTGTAAACATGTCAATCAACATTGTTAGTAAAGTAACAGTTTACTATTTCGTCACTAGAAAAAATTAAACAATACGGCACCTTAATTTTATCATTTTGTTTGATTGTAGAAGGACAAATGGAATTTGGATTTCTGCTGTAGATGACATCTTCCATTGGAAGAACCTGCACAGAATGCAAGACATATTGTCAGTATTTGGTATGTGTAGTTTTTATTTTTACTGTTGAATGTGTTACCTTTGTCTGTCCAAACACCACCACATTTTTGTCTTGAATGGCACACTTGTCTTTCTTAACAAGATCTTTAATATAATCGTAGTTGTAGTCATGAACCCTTGGCAATGTATGCTGCCCCTTGTTCATGGGTCCGAAGTCCTTGTTGTCCAAGTAGTACACCTATGTTGCAAACAGATGTGCAATGTAAAGTTAGCATGAATGTACATTTTCTTGGAATAGTTTGTTGAAGCAAGCATGAAAAAGATTATCTAATGTGACACTTACCATAATGAAAACCAAGCATCCCTCTAATGTAATAGATTTCTTGCCCCCCATCAGAGCTTGTTGCACTTTCTTGGCCGATTCTCGCAGAACATTAAGAACATAGCCACACCAGTTGAAATTCGGTATGCGGTCGGGGTCTTTAAGACAGGGAAACAAATAATGATTTATCTTTGCATTGTTGCCTTTAGGTGATAAGAAATATGCATCTGCATATAGAATGGCAGCCACTTTAAAAGCATCCCTTTTTACCTTTGTCATTTTCCTGCTATATCTGCGCACTAGTATTTGCTCCAAATGTCCTAGAGTGATTTCTGATCCTCTTGGAATATGCAGTATCTTTTGGATTAACATCTCATCTGTGACTGAACTTCTTTTTGCTAATGATATATCTACACCCCCCAATGGCAATCCAAGCACCAAATTGACGTCTGTATCATTCAGCTCTAACTGCACATTGTCCCCTAACTGTATTATGGTTGATTTAGGTTCCATCCTAGACAGCAACCACAATGCAAGCTGGAGTGATGTTTTCTTATGTTTGGGCAGGCCAATCAAGTCTCTGAAGCCAATGCTTCCCAGCAGTTCTTCTTTCTGAGCATCAAAGCTTGAGAATAAAGTCGCTACAGTACTAAGAGAGAATGAAGAGTGGACCTTTGGAGGTAATTTATTTAACTCTCCTTCTAGCTGGATACTCGTGGCCTTGCAGTGTTCTGTTGATCTTTGCTTACTCCCACTCTTCTGTTGATAGTCCCCTTCCTTCAATTCTGAAATGTTCTTCATAGTTGGCTTTGCAGCACCCTTATCTCTGTTGTTGAGCTTCCTATCTGCCCTCTTTCTCAGATGTAGTGGCCCAGCTGAATCTCTAACCTGCCGATCCAAGGAGGAGGAGGAAGAGATCAGTTTAAGCGCAGAATATGAAGCCAATAAGATAGATTAAAGGAATGCAGAGGTGCTTTTATCCTACCTTTGATGGGGAAGCAGTTTCGCCTGTCTCCATTATTGAGATAGGAGAAGGACTGGACGAGTGAGATCCAGAGCTAGGGTTCATGTGAATGAGGATGAGGCTTGCTTTTTGTTGGTATATGGCTCCCACCTTTTTTGTCTGTTAGCTGTATAAAGAATGGTGTTCCTGCAGGTACAGAGATAGTACTCCATGCATCTTCTTTTCACTTTTTGCATGAGGCATCCTATGTCTGACTCGATCTTTATATTATATGCTGGTTTTTATTTATGTTTTTGCTACCACCTAACTTTTTTTTTCAGTCTCCATGGTAGTTTCGAACTCATTAAGTTATCAACTGTGAAACTTTAGTGATGAAGTACCCATTATTATCTTGCAGTCTACCATTATTAACTTGTTTATCTTGGATTTGATTTTAGCTGCCGGTTGAATGATTTCTAAATATTAATTGTTGATCTTTACTATGCTTAATGTGAGGCTACACTTTGTTATTTACGTAGTGTAGGTCTTCACTATGCAACTATAATCATTCTTGCATTTTTTAACGACTGTTTATTGCCTGTTTAGTTAAGACATCCATGTGATATTAAAAAACATGAGGACATTCTGACATAGAAGGATAATCTTGAGGCCCAACATGATTGTTCTTTTGGCTAACAGTTCTTGAAGCATGGCCAACAACATCCAAACTTAGCCCTCTTATCAGTGCAGTAGTGTTCTTGTAGTGGAATCGAAACAGGTACTTAGGTTACAAATAAAAATGTTCATAAATCTACTACCCCTCATTAGCCCATAGGATGCTAAGGATCTTCCGATGTCCGTCTTTCCACTCTTTCTTTCTTCAATCATCAAGTGTTTCGGCAAATGATGGTGGTAGTTCTCCTTTGTTCCCCTGCATGCTTAGCAAGTTGTACATTAACAGCTCTGTCTCCAGCTTGATGTCACCCTGTTTATGACACATAGTTAGGTTCATTTGTTGTTGTTTTTAAAATGTATATTGTGGCAGTGGTCCTTACCTCATTTAATTCAAACATGACCTCCTCACCATTGAAGCAGCGCCCATAGTGTAATGCAAATAGTCCAGATTTCACTCTGTCATCAACAACTAGAGTTAGTAATATGTCAATGAATTCTTTTTAGTAACCGAACGAATGTGGGTTAAGTGTTACCTGTTGCAAGGTTGTCCAGCATTAATGCTGTAATCTTTCTCCCACATATCATATTCATGTCCGGCAGTATTGAAACCAGGGATGTAAACTTCCATGCAAGTTATTAGGAACTCATGAAGTACTGTAACTATTCCTTCATGATGCATCTTTATATTAGATGCTGGTGATCCCATCAACACAGGGTCTAGAACAATAATTTTCTTTTTCTGAAAATCCCACAGGTATGTTGCCCACATACCATTTGCTTTAACTGGAACCACAACCTGCAATGTTGTTAGAAAAAATGTCAATACTTGTTTGATTATTGCCCTTAGCAGTTTGCATTTAATTAGTAGTAGACATACCATTCTACAGTCAGTTACTGTGTACCACATGTGATCTCCCTCAAACATCGGTTTCACTTTGATGTCTGAACCCTTTCCATTGTGCCCCAGTAGCATACTCACCTGCATGTGAAATATATAAATAATATAGAAACTATTTTTTTTACATGTCTTTTGTAAGTAGAAGTATACTTACTGCCCACGATCCAGGTAGGAAATGGCGCCACCTGTTTTTGCCGTTTCCTGTGTACTTCATTGTGTCATGGGATGACCATAGCCTTATTATTGCATCTACCATGGGGATATCAAGTTCCTTTGTAGTGAGCTATTCCAGCATGGTAGCACCCTTGATCTCTATTTTACTTGGATTAATGTGCTTGTACCAATACCTGTTCAGACACACATGTTTATACTGTTAGGGTCATATGGATTGAATTGATACGCGATGTACTTTGTAAGTTTTGGATAGCATAATGATGTCGGTTTACCTGTCCTTTTCATTCTCTGATTCTGCCTTCAACCTTTCCAGTAGGCCATCAATCTGGACAAATGGTGGAGGTTCAATGGGTAGACCAAGGTTGAATTCATCTATGCCCACGTCTGGCACTTGATCACCTATGCCTTCGTTTATGCTCCCGGTACTTTCATTATCATTACTGATATTTTCATCACCATCCTCTGTCAAGTGTGCCATTTTGCATTAATTTCACTAATATAAAATGATGAAAAGTAACTTGTGATATGGAAACATACTGTAGATGTAGTCTGTTGAATTTGCTTCTGCATCGCTATGGAGTGCCTTTGTCCTCGCCAGTGCCTGTAATGATTTTTTTTTTTGAGTATGCATTAGTTTATTTTTGTCCTGGTATTTTTTTGTTATAGAGACATGATAATCACATTGGTTACCTGGACAAGATCTATGTTTCCTGTTTGATTCGCTGTTCTCTGTTCCAACTGAAAGTACTGGTTTAGCTGCAGTGTCTTTATTGGTATCTGCCCCTACAAGTACGAGATAAAATAATGTCTGAATGTGAAATACCTGCAGGGTCTTTATTACAATCCATAATTTAACATTTAAAAACAAACATACCAGGGAATGGTTCGTTTAAATCTGTTTCCAGCCATTGGTGTCGATTTGATGCTTCTTTGTCCTCTGCACTTAGTTAGCAATAGTTATCTTAATTAATGAAATGACACATTTTTATTTCCTATATTTTTTGTTTAACTTGCCTTGTGTTGCTTCAGGCGCATGTTGTTTTTCTTGACCAATTTCAGAATCTTTGACAATGCCACATTTTGGATTCTCATTTACTGCTGGTCCTATATAACAAAACACATGTAATGTAAGTAATAAAAGTCATAGTATTACTTTCCTGATGAAACAATAAATTTAACTTGCCTTGTATTTTTGCAGACACATGCTTGTTGTTTTGCATGTTTTCAGTTTCCTTCAGAGGGCACCCTGCAATTTTTAGCGTTAGACTGGTCATGTTAGGTTGAACAATATGCTGGCAAGTTTAAATGATATGCTGGCTTTGTGCATTTTTAGCTTACAGATATTTACTGATGCTTTTTAAAACGCTATGTTGACTTTTGCGCATTTATTTGAGTTAGGTGATTTACCTATATCCCCATCTGGTCCTTTTTTTGCCTGTTTGCCTGCCATATTTTTCTGAGCTTTGTTTTGGTCAGCATTTGCACATTTACCTATTGGTCCATCAAAGAAAATTTGGGTCAAAGAAAATTTTGGATCAACGATATGTTAGTTATGGCAACATAGAAGTGAGTCCAATTTACTTAAGACTGAACATACCTTTTCTTTTTTGACCAGATAAGACTTCGAAATTTAGCTTTGTTACCAATGGAACTGTATTATTTATGGTGCTTAAGATGTTAGTATATAATCACAAGTTTATATTTACGTCAATATTAGTCTGAGTTTAACTTTACCTGTGTTTTGTCCTCTTTGATATGATGGACTTGGCATTATGAACTCTTTTTCGGCCACTGGACCATTGTTTGACTGTTTGTACGTAGTTTCTTCTTGCATAGCTTTGTTGATCCGTACGCGCATGTCATTTGCTGTCTTGTATAGATCTGACATATCTGACATGCACTTTGAAATTGTTCTATTGCATCTATTCATGAATGAATCCAGTTCTGACATCTAAGGAATATAAGTTACAATTAGTAAATAGTTATATTCATACATTATAAATGTACTAATAAATGGTATGTTGACATATCCTCTTACCAGAGCTATGTTTGAATGTTTGTTTTTGCTTTCAGCCAAATGCACAGATGCATTCATCCTATCCTTGTTTTGACTGTAGATGACATCCTTATCTCCTTTGAGCTGTTGTCATGGGAGTATAGGTTAGTTTATAAATATCTCTGATGTATGTTGTTATTTTGATGTAATGTTTACCTTATTTAACCCAAATGCCTCTGTGCGGCTTGAAGTACCCTTTTTGTTGTCAGCTTCAATTAATTTATCTAGTTTTTCGTAGCTGAAATCAGACACTCTTGGTAGAGCTTCATGCTTTGTACTGTTTGATCCCAGGTCGAGGTTGTCCAAGTATAAGATCTGCATTATAATTTTCACCTTTAGAACTTTTAATTATTAATTTGCAAGGTAATGATATGAAAATAGAAGTTTAGTTGTGTCACCTGTAAGAATAGCAGACAACCATCTAGGGTAAGTGAGCTTGTTCCTTCTTGCAGGTCTGATTTGATTTTTGTACTTGACTCTTGTATTGTTCTCAATAGATATTCACACCAGTTTATCTTGAACACATTCGCAGGTTCCACCATGAATTTCAACAACTCATTGCTAATTTTTGCTGGCCTCCCCTTTGGAGCCAGGAAGTAACTTGATGCATAGATTGCTGCTACAGTAAAGCTTTCCTGCTCTTGTTGCGTCATTGGTCCGTCATACTCAGCATTCAGTATATTTTCACAAGCTTTAAGGGTTGGTTTTTCATCAGGAGCCAAGTGAAGAATATCTCTTATCCTCTCCTTGTCAGTCGCAATCAAGCCCTCTGAACTTTTAACCAGTATGCCACCTCTGAATGGAATTCCAAACACTGTGTGTACATCATACTCATTCATCGGTAAGCACCGCCTTTCCCCTAGATCAAGACTGCAATCAGATCCAACTCGTTTCAATAACCAAAGGGCAAACTGACGGTTTATGTACCCAGTGGTTCCAGGTATTTCCATAGGCAAGTTCATCAGTCCATGGAAACCCATCCTCACCAGAAGGTCTTTTTTCTGCCCTTCCACTTTTGAAAAGAGGTTTGCTACTTGTCTGATTGAAAATGATGAGTGTGCCTGCATTTCAGAAAAAGAAACTGCTCGATTAGATCTCAAGCATAAAATGTCGGAACGTAATGTGCTTTATGTGATTATTATTACATGAGGAGTTTTTTTTTCTATTATATACCATAGATTGCTTAATCTATTTGCATGACTTGGCAAGAAGTTTCCAGTTATGCATATGCTGTGATAACTGATGTATACACAAGTGAGAACTGATGAACTTGCCATGCCATGTAGAAAAAAGCTTCCTGTTATGTAGCACCCAACCATGCATACACAAGTTAACGAATTAGAAATAAGCTTCCTGTTATATATTCTATGACATGGCAAGAGGTTTCCTTAATGCATTGGAAAAATCTCCCTGTGGCAGTATTTCTACTTAACCATGTGTACACAAGTTAATGCAATTAGTTCAGATGTATATTAGCATGTAGCACTTGTCCCAAGGTTTCAGTACTAATACCACCTTCAGTTTAATTCTTGTACTAATTCCAGATGAGTCAACCTATTTCCTATTGCATTCGTGTACCCAATGAGTACTTTTATCAGTCAACACCACTACTGATCTTCTCATCCTTCAAAAAGAAATTCTATATGACCTCCTGAACTCATTTTCTCAGCAAAAAACCATCTAGAAGTATTAATCTAACTAGATGCACAATACTTCCTCTGGGAAAATGAGTACTGAATAAATCTCACCTTCACACTGTTGTTGATTGCATTGTTTTCTACACTTCTTGCCGATGATCTTGAGCTCAAACTTTGTCTTCAACGTCGCTCATGGCTTTCTCCTTAGGTACTTCCATGGCTGTGAAGACCACAGCCTGAGGCCGACTGCACAAGTAGAGAGATTATTTTGATGCGCAAGGAAGGGCAATACACTCGGCGTGTAGAGAGATGATACAATTGTTATCTGCTTTACTGTACAAGTAAATTAAATCAAGAGTTTACCTGGTTCCTGAAGCAGCCCCAAGCTTTGTTCTTGGGAGTTCCTCTTGGAGAAATGGAGGAGGGCAGGAAGGAGTGGAGATATGGCGTCTGGCTGGTGAGCACATGCATGCTCTTTGGCTCTAGTTGTCTTTTACTTTTGCGTGCTTTTTTTTTTTTTGTTTTCTGAGTGGCAGAGTACTTTTTTGTCCGCACGTGAGTCCTTGTTATGTTCAAACGGTAGTCTCAGGCATAAAGTGTTGCCAGACACTCTAATGGATAAGTCCAAAATCTCGTGTTTAACTGCAGCAGTCATATGTGGTCTCTGATTCTTGGACTGTTGTAGCAGCAGTCATGTGTGGTCTCTGGTTCTGATTTTTTGGTTGTTGTAGCAACAGTCCTGTGTGGTCTCTGCTTCTGATTTTTGGGCTGTTGTAGCCAGACAGAAAGCACCCATGTCCAGTTGTGCATGTACAGATTCGGTACAGGCATGCACTGCTTTCCATATGGCATAGTCTGCATTCCCAAAATAGAAAGTTCTGCTTGTTCCTTTTGAGCTGTATGTAGCATGCTTTTTTGCCAATATTTTGCAAAGGACAGCAACACAGTAGCCAACTTGTTAACTGTTTGCCATTTTTTTGCATGGCACAGCAACACAGCACTAGAGTTGATGTACACTGTTTTTAAGTTTCGATTGGTTAGGACTGTTGTGTTGGAGTCCATCCCCCCTTCCCATTGTTCCCTCTCATCTTTTGACTATGGCCATAATTTGTGTATGGTGATAAAAATATATGACTGTTTACTGTGGTTCACTTTTACCACATTTCCTTAATTTTTTACCTCTTCTGGTTCACTGTTTACTGTGCTTCATTGTTTGGAATGTCTAGCAACCAGATCCTCCCTTTGTTCCCATTTTGTAGAGTCTAGCCTTATATTAATTTATGATTCACATTATATTGTCTTTCTCATCTTTTCAACTAAGCTTTAGGTTTATTGGGCATTGAACCATGTTCTCACTCATCACAATACATTTAAAATAACAACAATCTTACTCATTTGAAATAGGCTGTCTTACTCATCACAATGCATTTAAAAGAACATTCATGTTTCACATTATTCAAATGATGTAATGCTGATTGCATGAACTAACAATGAAAATCAAGAAGATGACAATACTGTCAACACGTGTTGTTGACCCTGCCATTACAGTAATGATCACTCTATCCTCTCAAAATTTCTACCATAGGAATAAACATGAATCAGGTTTTTTTTATCATCAGTTAGGGGCCCCTATTGGACAACTACTAAAAACTGATCCCATGTATCAAGTTTTTTTAGGATCACTCGTAGTGTGCCTGAGTTGGTGGGCTCATTGGAAACACACGACGTCTCTTCAGATTGCTCACTACTTCCTCCCAATCATGGTCTTCATCATCACCATCTCCAAAACTTGCTGACGACTGAGCATCTCCATCAGTCTGGTGATTTGCAGATGCAGCCTCTCTCTCCTCAGCAGCTATGGTCTCCCCTGTTCCCTCAGCCTAGACAAAGATGGGATAAATTTAAAGATTTCAGAATGGATGCTCTGAGTTTAAACAAGATTTCAATTGGATGCTTTGAATTTAAACCGGGTTCAAATAATACATGGGTATCAGCATCTGGAGTTTCTTCTTGACGGCCAAACATCTGTTTAAGAGGTTGAGAAATTAATCTTTGTTGCTGAGAACTAAAAGCAGGACACAAAAACAGACATATTGGAAGATGAACAAGTCCGTAACCTGAAGGACTCCATGGAAAGGGGGATCATCTTCCTCCTCAACAACAGCCCATGAATTGCTTGAGATGGATATGACTGTATCAACCGAAGCCTCATCGCCTCCATGGTACCCTGATCCACTCTCTGTAGGTGACTGGGAGAAAAGAATTGAACAAAGCTAAGATCCATTCGTTTTTGTTTTGAGAGGAAAGGATAGCTCAAATATTTGTAGATATAATGAAGGGAGGTTTACCTGGTTCCCATCGAAGCTGGCTGTACCCACTGTGCCTGTAGAAGCTGAATCATGGCTAACATCTGAGACGCATGAAGAAGGCAGGGAGTTGGATGGGAGGTAATCAGACATGGTTTTTTGCTTTGTTGGTGTGTCCCTGAACAGTGCCTGCCTTATGAATGGGATGTCCTACATATACATGTCCTGTCCTGTAACCAAGTCCCTTTCCCCCCAACAAGTTTTCAGTTTGAATTTTGAAATCCCTGCAATGTGCCCCCATTGCATTGTTTAGGAGTTTGTTCCCTGTTGCATCATCTACCAGGACATACACTTTAACCAAAGTTGAGGCCAGAGGACACATATTGACAGGTTCAATGCTCCCTATCATTTTCCTTTTTTTACTATTACTTTTTAGCCACTGGACGCATGTTATCTTACAACATTAGATACCATTTTGTTCACTTTTATTCTATAGCATCTAACAGTATAAAGTGTTGTCATATGGATTAATGTGTTATGCTTTGCAGTCATTTTTTTTTTGTTCTGTGTATTTTTCGCATTGTTCTAGTTACAAGTTAACTATCATATATTTCAAACGGATATTTCGCATATATTTCACATCAAACCATTGTGTTAGCACCTTACATTTCAAACGGATAAACCAGTCATTTACATTTAGCAAACAGATACAGAGCATATCACAAGCATATGGAAAGCAAATACTTAACACAATGTTTTGATACGAATATATCAAGTCGACATGGATATTAGATGAATACTTAGCACAATGTCTTCATACGAATACTTAATACAAGGTCTTAATACAACTTAGAGATAGTTGTGCCTGAGATACACCGTAGTGTATTAGGCTACATTAATCTGATACATAAGTCAACTTTAGTCTTCATAAGAAGTCAACTTTAGTCTTCATAAGAAGTCAACTTTAGTCTTCATAAGACTCTAAATGTTGGCTTCCTTGGCTTCATCTTCAGCCTTGATGTAGTGCTTCTCACACTCCGCTTTAACCTTTGCTATCAGACCAATGCTGAAAACAAGTGCTTCATCCTGTTCAGGAGTAAAGGGGAAGCAGGTGGACTCTTTGAAGGTGTTGCCATAGAAGGTCTTTGTATAATCAATGCTCTTCAACATATGCTCCAAGCAGGCAGTGGCAGTGTTTGTGATTGTTTCAATTCTTTCCTTCAGATCAACCAGGTTCTTGAATTCTTCAACTGACTCAATTTTATCCTGGTAATGTATATCAATCACACTCAGCTTGTAAACAGTTGCAAGGGAATCTATGGCTTCCTTAGCTGCATTGTCCTCAGCCTTTCCCGCTGTCTCATCCTTCTTTCCATAGAACTTTGTTTTCCCTTCAGCGCTGATGCCCTTAATCTTTGGCTGCTTGAGCTTTGCTTTGCCGTAGTACACCTCTCCAGCCTCACGCCTGTTGCTGTAGGTAGCTTCAGGAAGTCCAAGGTAGCCTAGTATGAATGAAAGGGTGTCCTTTGCAGTGAACCAGACTTTCTTGCTGCCACCCTGTGATGCAAAGATTATTGAGTCAGTTTAAAAGATATAGTTTGTATTAAGTTATGCTGAATTATGTAATTGTTTAGTAACATATCCTCACCGTGTACTCCAGCCCTTTCTGCACCCTTGTGCCAGTTATTTTGTTGTAAAGGTCACAATCTTTTTGACACTGAGTGAAGGTGTCAATTGCATCTCTGAAGTAGCACCTTGCTTCTTTCTTGATATGGTACAGAGATTGGAGCACTTCTGCAAACACAAAACTTGTTTGGCCGGGATCTAGCTTTGCACCTGCATCTGCCAGCTTCTTATCAATGCACATCTTTGCATTTCCAAAACTTGTTATACAGCTATCCCACTGCACCATAATGTATTCAACAGCTTTCATCTTCTCATTCATTGACCTTAGTATGTTCACAGTTGCTCTATTTGTTTCCTCACTGCATTTGCTGCTGTAATCCAGGATAATGATTCTGTGTGTGCTTGCCAGCTGGATCATAGCTTTCTTCGCTGCACTAATCTCAGCCATGGTGGGGCAATCACAAATTTCCCCAGTAATGTGAACAGCATCTGGTTCTCCACTGGAAGACCAAGCAGCATCCACAACATAGTCAACAAGGAACTGGAATTTGCCATCTGTTGGCTGTAGGATGGTGAAAACTGGGTTACTTCCTTCCATCTTCTGAAAAGCCTTGTGCAGAATGCTGGTTAATGGAATCCTTATCCTTTGCTTGCACCCCTACATTTGAGCATGATGAAGCATGTTGTTAAATACTGCAGTTTATGTGATGCATGTTGAAACATTTAGCATCGTATAGGATCACAAAGTATCACAATTGAACATTTATGAATATGCATCGTATAGGATCCAGCAATCAGGGTGTACCAACAACATTTATGAATATGAATATGCATCATATAGGATTCAGCAATCAGGGATCCAGCAATCATATAGTATTCAACAATTAAGGGAAATTATGTTTTCATCTTGTCATAACCAGCATCATAAGGTATCACAATTGAGCATTTATGAATATGCATGATGTAGGATTCATAAATCAGGGTGTCATAAACAATCCAGTTAGCAACCATTATGTTATAAATGTCTTACTCGGGTCATTCAGTTGAAAATAAAGTACGAATTATAAATGTCTTACTCGGGTCATTCAGTTGAAAATAAAGCACATAAATTATACATGTACGAATTACAGCCCTACTTAATTGTGCAGTGGAATATTCAGTGCTACTGCTATACAGATATAGAAATAACAGCTCCAGATCTAGCAAAATGTACATGTTTTTACAAATGTATTCTACTATACAACCAATAAGCAGTCCTCAGCTTTTTTATTGGCTTATTCAGCCAAACAAAATGTACCAATCACAGTCACAGATTTAACAAAACACATGATTGGTTTATTTAGCCAAACAGAATGTACATTGTTTCAAAATCATTTTAACTTGATTTCTGACATATCTTTAGTAGTGCAGAGTCATGCAGTTATGCCATTTTTGTAACAGGAAAGTCCAGAACCAGCAATCTAAATGAGAACATAAGCCTGCATGATTTAAATCAACCAGCAACCTGACTTAGAACACAAGCCTGCCTAACTTTGAACCAGTAACCTAACTTAGTACATAACTCTGCATGTTCACTTGAACTATTTTTCTAACACAGTGTGCTGAATGGAACCCACTAGCAGAAACTTATGGCAAACATCAACATGTTGTAGAATAGGTTTCAAAGAGTACTGTGCGAGGATTTGTTACCTTGGCAACCAACTCCATTGCGCCAGGGGAAGAGCTGCCCCTGGAAGATCCCACTGAACTCATCTTCTTGAAGATCCAACGCTGGAGAGGAGGAGTTGAGGAGTGTGGAGTGGTGGAGTTTGGAGGTGAGGAGTGAGCAGCAGTGTGGAGTGGGAGCTTCAGAGCACGGGTGAGTGGAGCCTTTGAAGGTAGGGGGTGGAAGTGGATAGAATCAAAGTGAAAGTAGTATGCTTCGTCACATGATTGTTGTTTCTTTTTTTTTTTCTTTCTTTGGATCCATATTGATTCAGTGGCCCCACACAAATGCAGTGTCCGTTGTGCTCCCTTAGACTCTTCCTGGTAAGCTGACTAGTGTGTGTCTTTGTTTCCTTTTGACCAGCATCTTTGGTTTTGGAAGGGGGCAGACTGGTGTCTGCTTGTAGTTTTGTCTTCTAGCTACCTCTACTGTGACAGTGGGGGTCTCCTTTTCCATGTACTGGAAGGGGTAAAGGAAAGTGGTTGTCCTCATTCACAGGTACAAAGGGACGAAAATAGAGTTACCTTCTCCAACACAGTAAGTCACCAAGTTTCTACCATGTGCTGGTTCCATATTTTGTTTTCCCCAGTGTAGATACCCTTATTTAAAGGTTGCATCCCATGGAACCCCACCACTAAGGGCAGTTTGGTAATTTGGTTTTAATTTCCCAATTTTATCAAGGGCCCACAATCCAGTACTGCAAAGAGTGAGTACTGATCCATGCCCTTCTTCAAGCCTTATGCTTGGCACCATAGTCTTGGTTTGAAGTCTTTCTTTCACCCTCTGCAGTCATGGAAATAGCTCTCAAGGTACCCAACGTTTTCAGCACCCCCCCCCCCCCCCCAATGTTCATAATAACTTGTGGTTTTCTTTCTTGTGCTTAGTATTATTCAGGTTCGTTATCATAATCTGTTATTCCATTCCTTCAACTTGCCTTCGGAAATGCTTTGGTTACTCATCATTCCGACCACATCAGAAGACTGTGATTGAGAAAGAGTTAGATGGTGTTGATTGCCTTGTTGTCATGGCCACTGGTAGTGGTAAATCCATATGGTTAGTATTTATTCATTTATTTTCGCTGGGTTATTTTACTTGCAGCCATAATGGGTAACATCTGCTTTTTATTCTTGGGAATGTGTAGCTACCAGATCCCCCCTTTGGTTCGACACCAAACTGCTGTTGTGATCAGCCCTCTTTTATCATTGATGCAAGATCAGGTATGGTTTCTGGTTATTGTTGGAATCTTCAAACAAATTCCATATAAGTAACCATATAGTTTTAACTTATCACTTAGTTCACTATCTTTCTTTGTTTAATTTAACAGGTAATGAGTCTTAAACAGAAGGGCATAAAATCTGAGTATTTAGCAAGCACTCAAACGAATGCTTCTGTTTGCAAAAATGCCGAGAAGGGAGCTTATGACGTGCTTTACATGACTCCTGAGAAAGCGATTGCCTTACCCAATAGGTTGTTTGTTTCTCTTCAAAAAGCGATTACCAATTGGTTCCATTTGTCTTCCTGATTTACAATATTTTTTTCTGGTGCAGTTTTTGGCAGAGCTTGATGAAGTCTGGGATATGTTTGTTCGCTGTTGATGAAGCCCATTGCATTTCGGAGTGGGGCCATGACTTCAGGTCTGGGATATGTATTTTTTTCAATCCCTTGGAAATGTTTTATTCTAATGCAAGGAGTTATAAATTTGTTTTTTTTAGAGTTGTTTACAAACAACTGAACAAGCTTCGCACATTGCTTACCGGTGTCCCATTCGTTGCACTAACTGCTACTGCCACTGACAGGTATACATATGTGCGATATATCCATGTGTTATGTAATTATTGTCCATATACTACTGCCACTGAATTGTTTTATGTCTTAATTTTATTTTAGGGTTCGTGCTGACATTGTATCGTCGTTAGCATTACGTGACCCTCATGCATATATTGGTACATTTGACCGTCCAAACTTGTTCTACGGTGTGAAGTTGTGTGATCGCTCGGATTCATTCACATCTGAGTTAGCAAAGGACATTCAGAAGAAATGCACTGATGGTGAATCTACGATCATATATTGTACTACAATAAAAGACACAGAGCAGGTAGATATTTTCTGAACCAAGTGTCTTATTAATCTGGGTGATTTGTATACCCCTGTTATCCATTTAATTTATCGATTACACAAATGTATATAGATATTTGAAGCTTTATCCAGCAACGGTATCAAATGCGGAGTATATCATGGGCAGATGGATGCAAAGTCTAGGGAGAAATCTCATAAGTAATCCTGATTACATCGTCCTTTTTGAATTGTAATTATTCGACTCATCTGGCAGCTATCATTTATAACCTATGCAACCAATTTTTTTTAGGTCATTCATCAGAGATGAGTTCCATGTGATGGTTGCCACAATTGCATTTGGCATGGGTATAGACAAGCCAGATATTCGGTGTGTTATACACTATGGCTGTCCAAAGAGCTTGGAATCATACTATCAAGAGAGTGGAAGATGCGGACGTGACGGTCTTCCCTTGGTTTGCTGGTCGTATTATAACCGTGCGGATTTCACGAAAGGAGATTTCTACTGCCAAGACACGAAGAGTGTAAGAAAAACAAGTTTTTGTTTAAAATTTTGTCTCGATAGTTATTTCTTCTGTAAAGACACATTATTCACAGTATATGTTTTGCAGGCGGAGCAAAGGACACAGATTATCAAGTCTTATGTAGCTGCTCAGAACTACTGCACCCTAACTACTTGTAGGCGCAGGCATCTATTGGATTATTTCGGGGAGGAGTTGGATTATGACTGCGGTTAGTTTTGTTTCAAATTTAAGCTTTTGATACACATATCATTTATTTCTTAGCCTGATTATTTTTTTATAGGAAATTGTGACAACTGCAATGATGTTAAGAAAGAGAGGGATTATGGTGAGGAAGCTCTCATGTTGATGGAATGTATTTGTGCTTGCGGAGGGAAGTGGGGCCTTAATGTACCAATCAGTGTTCTTCGTGGATCTAAGGTAAGGAACTAAACCCAGGGCTTGCGGATATGATTTAATAGCATGATTTTTTCGATGCTAGTGATAGATACTGAATATTTTGTCGGTTATGAAGTCAGGAGCTATTTGAGTCTTGGCAATTGAATATTCGCCATGTGTACTTGTTGGTGCGTAAGCATTTAAAATTGTTGGACTCAGCTATTAATCACCATGTTTATTCATGTAGCTTCATCTGCTAGTATTTTAGTTGTTCAAAAAATGTTATGTCCTGATGTTTTAAGAATACGCAGTCTAGGTCAATTCACCATAAATTTTCTGGCTACTCTTGTATGGTTAAATCACATGTGTTCAGTGCCGTTAAGAATATGCAGTCCAGGGATATGATTTTCTAGCATTATTAACTGCATACGTTTGGTTGTTTTATGGTGTCAGTGCCGTAAAGTAAGGGAGAACAAACTTGATCAACTTGATTTGCACGGCGCTGGTAAACAATACCCGCAAAAATGGTGGAAGGCATTAGGTACAATGCTTGTTTCTAAAGGTATGTCATGAATCTTCCTTTTATGTTTATGTGCTTCCTACCTCAAACTGTTATGAAGTGTGTGTTTAATAGCAATACATGTAATATTTTTCGTTCCCTTGTAGGCTTCATAATTGAGACGGTCCGTGACACATTTCGATTGCTAAGGTATTTTGTCATCTGCAGGAATTAACATTGATACGGTCATCATTGACATTTTATGCATATCTGATATGTTTTTGTTTTTTTGCAGGGTTAGTCAGAAGGGTCAGGATTTTATAACATCATGTCGTAATCAGGTTAGACCCTCACTTGTCCTGCAGCTGACATTGGAAATGGAAGAGTTTGAAGATATGTCAGATGGGGATTCTGTAGAACATAGTACTGAGTTAAACATGCGAGATGACAAAATAAATCTGTCAAAGGTATACTATTATATAGAGTTTTGAAGTTTAATTGTAGCCAAGATTTTCCAGGTCATTTTTTGGCAGGAGTTGAATTTGCTGATATCATATTTTTATTTCAGGAGGAGTTGGTTCTGTACCACTTGTTGCTTACTGTGAGAGTGAAGATTGCACAAGATACAAGTGTTGCGCCGTATGTATATACAATTTTAATACTTTTACTTTTTCCTTTCATTGGCGTACATATACAATGTCTAAGTCACCCCTTCAATGTAGGTATGCAATATGTGGCGATCTGGTGTTACGTAGCATTGCAAGGTTTCGACCGTCCAACGTTGAAGGGCTAGCATTAATTGATGGGGTCAACCAGGTATTACATTACTTCATTAATTGATGGTGTCAACCAGGTATTACATTACTTCAACACATTTATGCCAATGGGTTGTAATTTATCTTATATTTTTGTGATGTAGAACTTCATTGGTCGCTATGGAACAATTTTTCTTCTATGCCTCAAAGACATGGCACGAGATTGTGGGCTTGGACTGGACAATTGGCCTGAAGACTTGGAGCATCATAATGAAGAGGATGAAGACACTGAAAACAATGCTGTGCTTGATATGGGAAAACTCGAAGAAAAGGTTCTTGACTATGTTACTTGTTCCGATGGGGTATGTCATATAGCATGTTCCATATATCATTTTTTATAATATTTATGTTTAAAATATTTTTTTCATTTGTCTGCATAGATTTCTCTGGACGACATCAAGAAACGGTTCCCTGAGGTGAATCATGTCCATGTTGAAGAGGCCGTTACAAACTTGCAAGCTTCTTTCTACATCTATATCAAAGATGGACTATACGTGTTGCTGTAACATGAGATGTCTTTGAGATATTATGCAATCATTTTGTATATGTGTTGTTGTAACATGAGATGTCACTTGTGCGCCCCTATGCCCTCACCCTCTGCCAAGAACATTTTTTTTGTGGTTGTAATAATCATCAATATGAAGGGGACATCGATATGAATGTAGGTTGGATTAGGATTTTCTCTGGTGTGTGCATCGAAGAACCATTGGTTTAGCAGTTGCACTACTTAACTATTTTTTTCGAACTAGCACCACTGTCACTGTTATGTCCTCATTGAGTTGATTGTCCATCATACATGTGACTTTGCTTTCATCATACACAACTTTTTCTTTCCAAACAGGAGCATTGTTGTTGTTTTCAAATCAACTTTAATGTTTGTTGTCCATATTGAACCACACCATGTGACTTTGCTTTCCAACTTTGCCCAGGACCCTTAAAAAAGTGTGGTAGCAGGACAGTATATTGTATATAGAAATAGCAGGCTTTCTGAAAGTCACATGTTAGAGTGCATGGTACTTGAAAAAGTTTTCACTTTTTACCTTTTGTACTCTTGCCCATTTGTGGAATGAAGCACAGTGTACGTGCAGATTCTCTTTTGCATCCATTTTGATCTTTACTTTTAGATTTTGTCCGCTCCTTCCTCTTTCAGTTTTTTGTCAGTTTATGCATGCACATAGCACTATGATTGAGTTTGTCTTCTTTTGCTAGCAACCATTCGTCTTTCCCAGGACTTAGCCTCCTATCAAGGAACTGTCTGGGAAGGGGGGTGTTCGTGGGGAAGTCTCAAGAACGCCCTCATGGGAAACAAGTAGAGCTCAGTCTGCCTTCTTCAGTAAGTTTTGTTTTGCCACTGAAATCTCCCTAGTTTTTGTCGACTCCACTCTCATTTTTTTTGCTTTGAGGCATAGCTGCCTGCAGATTTCCTTGTTGGATCGAATCCATTTAGGCTTTGAGGCATAGCTTTGAGGCATCTTTTTATTCAAAACGATTTATCCATCTAGGTTCTAGTGGAATGTAAGGTGTCCCATCAGTATTTGTTTGTTCACCATAATATCACAACAGTAGAATGGAATGTGTCACATCTGTAGAATGAAACTTGGTAGTTGTAGTGTTAGGGGTAGCACAAATGGATGCAGCTGGGTACATATTGCACTATGTTTTTTTTTTGTGCCTTTAGTCTATTTATTTTTTATTGCAAAGTATTCATGATGATTGGCTGTTTCTGCAACAAAATTTCAGAGGGTAGATCACACTGACTCAGTACGGGAGATTAGTTGTTTACTTCACACAGCAGCCCATACGAGCACCTTATGTTATGTTCTTTTTTAGTCCAATTCTGACCAATACTTTATTCAATTGTTTGTGATGATCAGTACGCAGAAGATGGAGTGCAGGAGCAGTTTGACACCTTGGGATCATGCAAGACGTCGTACAAGTCGACGAAGAAGGCACTATGGGAGTGAAGATGAGAGTAGTGATGGGCTGAGTGACCCCGAGCAAAACTGGATTGAAAAAGGTTTTGTTTCTCATGGTCACGTAAGTTCAATCATACATCAATTTGATCATCTGAAAAAGGATCTTGTCAAGGAAATAGGGTTCGGTGGATTACTAAGTCTACCTCAACTTGGTGATGTTGACAAGGACTTCGTTGTATGGTTGATGAGGAAAGTTAGATGGTGGTCAGGCCACGTTGAGTTTGATGAAGATGAGACGCTTGAGATTATTCCAGAGTTTGTGCAGACTGTTGTTGGTATCCCATGTGGTGGTATTGATGTTGTTGGCCATGCATTCAAGAATATTGATCAGAAGGTTGATTTCATAGGCAGAGTATTTGGGAATCAGACAATGGACACCAAGATTATTGAAGCTGCAGAGGAGACTGTGCAGGCCTTATTGCCATCCAATGCAAGCAAAACATCCACTGATAATTTCAAGGTGGCTTTTGTGATTTGGGTCATGTCTCGACTGCTTGCACCAAATAAGAAGAACAAGTATGGGAATTCAGATATATGGGGCGCCCTTGCTGATGCTGATCAGATAAGCAAATTTGATTGGAGTTCTTATGTAGTTGTTCAGCTGTTAGAGTCTGCAAGAATGTTACAGTGGGCTCATGAAGAAAAAAAGGATGTGACAAAATACTTGTCATGTGCATTCATTCTGCAGGTTATTAATTCGACGTTTAATACATATGACAGTTTTCAAGCTAACTCTTTAGTATAGATGAAGTTTGCAGGTTTGCAGGTTATATATCTTATTTTTGTTGATTAGCCATACCATATTCTTATTCTTGTCATGGTTTGCAGGTTATATATCTTGATAATATTGATGTCGGATCTTTGAAGCTGAAGCATAACATTTTCCCTCGTGTCTGCACTTTTGGTGTTATCACTACAAACCAGTTGATCAAGGCAGATAGAAAGGGATTTGTCAGCACTGATGGTGAAAGCCAATATGGTTGCAACAAGGTGACCAAAAATGTTTCATGAACTTATTATATTAGTGACATTAAGCTATGCTGTAGTTTTTGATAAAGTGTATGTTTTATTTTTGTTTATGCAGCTACGAAAACAAGTTGATTCATGTTACACCTTTGGTGGCCCGAATGTTAATGCTTACAACGATGAGAAAACTTATCCCAAATCAATTCAGCACACTCTTCTAGTAGCCAGTGATTCCAATCTTGCAAACAACAAACCCAATCCACCATTAGACAGTACATTTGGGAATGCTTTGGTAGCGCAATCTTTGAGTATAGTTGCTTCTAAACATAACATCCCTCTCCTTAATTTAACTGACGTTGACAATTCTCTCATTGTCACCCATCCTGCAACAAATGCTACCAGTACCATCTCACCACACCCTAACTACATTGGTGCTGATAGCTTTAGCCATCCTTATGAAACACATTTGCAATCCTGTCCCCCTAAATTTGGTGCTACCGGCCATTTTGCAAACAGATATACTGTTCCAGCCTCCAATAACACAGTCCAAGCTAAGTCTTTTTCTGCACCAGTGGTATCTTCAAAATCTCAGTCCAAATTATGGTGTATACAACACAATGCCAGCAATTCAACAATGAACAGTCATCAAATCTCCGCTTCTAGTAGCCTTGGTAATGTGAGGCCATCATTCGTACCAAGGCACGGTTCCACCCAATCGCCATTCTCTGGAAATACGACGGGGAGGCTTAACAATGGTCTGATTGACTGCCCCATGACACCTGGACCCAGTGGTCTTCCTGATTTTTCAGCATACCTGAGGATTAAATACCAAGACAAGGTATATCAATTGCTCAAATAGTTTTATATTTTAGTACATTATTTTTCTCTATAGCTGCGGTTACATTAATATTATTTAAAAATACCTGCAGGTTGATAATACTTTGCTCGATGCTATGCGACAGCACAATGCTCGTTGTTTGATGCATGAAACAAAGTTCAAAAATGAACTTGCTGCAGCAATTATATATGAAAATATATGTCTCGCTGACAAGTTTATGGACCACTTATTGAAAAACAATAGTGCACCCGTGCAGAAGTCTTGTGATCGTCGAAGGACATTTGATGATTTTCGTAATGGACCAGAATCTGCTAACGACGGTGAAGACATATTATAGTTGTTTCTTCTATTTTGGCTAGATACCATTATCTATCTGTTCTGAATCAATCTGTATTTTATTTTGTTTATAAGGTGACAACAATGCACATAGTGCTAAATGGTGCAGGCCGTCACCTGATATCTTATTTTTTAACTAGGGTGCCATAAAAAGATCTCATGACATATCTAGCATTCAAGGTTAGTTGGAAATATGTTACAAAAGTAATTTATATGTGTCAGATTTATTTCTATGTTATATAACCTCCCTCGCGTTCCATCTATTAATTAATGCATCTATTTTTATGCAGGTATAAATGCTCAGTTGCATGCTACCCCTACTGGTAAACCACCTAGGTCAATCAACCAAACACTGGTGTATGGTAACAGACACCATAGCACATTGACATCTGAAGATTGTAATGACTCTAAATTTTATCGGTGTTCACGTTATTTATTTCATTTTAGGTGGAACTAGTTATATTTGCGTCTTATTTCACAGGTGGTCAGCACGACACTATTGGAAATTCTTCTATGCAATCACATGACATTGTTTGCCCTAACCAGCTAGGTTTGAAAACACATCTTGATGGCAGCCAGATGCGAGGTAAACAACTCGTGATGTTTGCTTAATTATTTCCGTAGTTCAATTAATGTTTTTTTGTATCGATTCAATATATCATTTTATTTTCATTGCCACAGAATGTAACACAGCAAATTGCTCTGATCAAGCTTATCTGCAATGTGCTGATACACCAATTGCATTGAAAACCTTAATGAATGAAATACCAATTCCAATCTCATTATGTCCGGAGGATGACAAACTATTCAATACTCCTGCTGCTGATGGTACCATCAGCATCTTTACCCCATCGATGGTTGGAAACAAAGAGAAGTTTACCTGTCCTGAAACTGGTTTAGCTGTTGCAAGGATATCTGGACAAGAAAGCATCCATCCAAATCTTCTTGACTTCGACGATGAATCTTGTGCATCTGAATTTCCAAAAACCACAGTTAGTCCTGGGATCTTTGCTCTTTCGCCTTGGGTTTTAGGTTATAAGTATCCAGAGAAAGATTATTCTGTAAGATACTCATTCTACAAGTGGCTATCATCAAGCAGCTATTCTGAAGTCGATAGGTATGATGGAGGCCCGGTTTAGTTATATTTTTGCAACTAAGATGTGTTTTTTAGATGGTCCTAAATTGATATATGACATTTCTTTTCCCCTGCAGTATATGGATTAGGCATGAAAGCCCCCGTATCATAGAGCTGAGTGGCAGAATGCTGAAAAGACAATTGTGTGATGGTATTGAAACAGGATATGACTTGTTTGATATATCTATTCGTCGTTTGAAACAACTGGATAGTTTTATGCAACACGGTGATGATTCTGCTCGCTGGAGGCATCTGTTAGAATCTGATTATGCGGTATTGAAATGTTTTTCAATTTAGTTTGCCTCTTGTATTATTTTGTTTTATTAGAAAATTTTCATAAAAGTAACACATGGTGATGCATATGCACTCTTTTATGTCAGACGAAAGTTCTGTATAGTCAGACAGTCAAAGGAGACAAGTCTGCTCGGGAGCAGTTTGCTGGTAGTCAAGTCAACTATGATATTTCCCGTTGTCAAATGGTTGTTACAGATTTTCTATTTGCACATTATTTAGCAAGAACTACACATAGTTTTTTAGCTAAACTGTCTTATTATCGTGTCAGATTGTAATACCTGTGCGGAGATATGAGAAGAGAGGAGATATTTATCCTGGACCCATCAGCTGGTTCAAATTTGGACAGCATGACCTTAGTCAATCATAAAGAGTCGATTGACAAGATTCACTCTTCATTGATTGCAACAATCACTGATATATTTGATGGGTGGATTCCAAACTGGGATGGTTCTAAAAGAACTGTGGTACGGATTGGCAAGGAGCCGTGCAAGAGGTATTTCAATCATTAATATTATACCAGTTCTATTGTCCATCCCTCTCTTTAGCAGAAGTATCACTTTTATTGTTCATCCTGTCTGAACTTGTGGCTGCAGTGTTGAGTCTGCATTTGTTACACTATACTGTATCAAGAATTTCGACGGGCAGAAAATTGTTGCTGATCCATCACCAGTATGTCACCAGATTATTTTTCTACACCATGTCGACTTTTTTTTTCATTTTTCCCCCAAACTTTGTCCACTTTATGTGTCAGTAACTTGATGACGATGATGCTTTTTTTAATTGCAGGTTTCAATGCAGAGTTTTAAAGAGTATCTCTTGTATGAGCTGTTGGACATAAAAGGGAACCGTGGAAAGAAGCCTGATGTCTATGTTGAGACTATTGATGATTAGAACTCTTATGCTTTCCTTTAGCCAGTGTTTTGTTTAGGAGAATTTTTTTTTGGCTTGTACAAGGGGCGTTCCAAAGTAAACCGTAGGCTTGTCAAAGTGTCCCTCCAAAAAAGAAACATGCTTCAAATAAAGCTTGAGGCCTGATCTTTTGTCTTGTACAAGGTTTGTCAACGTCAAGTTTCGCTAGTGTCTTTGTTGTAACTCTATTATTTTGTGCTTAGTGATGCTAGTGGGTTGACCCAGAATCCCTCCACTCAACCCACTTCCATTTCTAATTGTGCTGTGGAGGAATATCTGTTCTTGTTCTTCTTGGGTGCAACACAAGTAGAATCTTTGCACCCTTCCGTTATGTGGTGTTATGCTGATTTTTTTTTAATAGCGATTATCTTCAAGTTTAGATTATGTCATCTAGCTAACTCAGTTGGCATTTACTGACGCGATCATTGATTTCTGGTGTGGTACATAGGCTCTTGTGATCAATGAACATGCGTAACTAAAAGATTGTCGACAGTTGTTGTACATCCGTAACTAAAAGATTGTCGACTGGTGTGGTACATAGGCTCTTGTGATCAATGAACATACATCCGTAACTAAAAGATTGTCGACATTTGTTGTACAAGCCGTATCTAAACATGCGTATTTTGTTGTGCCCGAGAAGTATTTACATTATCACTGTTTTTTAACTAAATCTCTTGCACCATGGAGTACGTTGAATCTATTTTTGAATAAAATAATACACCGTAGTTAGTTTAATGCTGTTATATCCAGGTTAGCTGTCAACTATATTTGTTATCTGGTACACAAAATACGATCCGATTAAGCAGTACGATATATTTTAACACATCCGACACGGTCAATAGTTACGTACTTTTCAAGGGGCGGTTTCTATTCGAACGTCTCTTCAACGCACTCACGGATCACATGCTGCTGGCCCACCGGTCAGGCTTTAGTGTTGAGTCACATACACTTTCCTCCTTCCCCCTTCTCTGTCTCTATCCTCCAGCCCGAGATCATCATGGCGGCGACGAATGTCCACCACGAGCACACCACGGTGGCGACGATGGACGCATTTTGTGCTTCTCCGAGCTTGTCCCCAATGGATCTAGTGAAGCAGGTTTTTTCCCTCTCCACCTGTCATTTGTTAGTTCTGTTTTTATTATAGGTTGATTCACTTGTTCATAATACATGTTCTTAGTAAAATCCTTCATTTACACCAACATTTTCTTTGACCACGATACAAATCATCGATGTATATGCCCTAGTAATAAATGTTGGCATAATTTCACCTCCGAATGTAGATCAATGTCGATCGATTTATATCCCCTTTCAATGTAGATCAATTTAGGGTTTCGCTAAAAGATTTCGATCCGAATTGAGCGGGTTTAATTATTTCTGGTTTCGATTATATATATTCATCTGTTTTTAACCATATAAATGTAGGGAGTTCATCAGAAGGTTGAGATCCCCATGTCCTACATTCTGGAGAAGGTCATGGTTGGCATGGGAGCTGCTCGACCTATTATTACCACTGAAGCTCTGCCTCATGGTTCCTTCCGGTCTGTGGCTGTGATAGACTGCTCTACTACGCTGTATCATGTTGGCAAGATGGTTGAGAAACCTGTCATTAAAGGTCCTGTCTCCCAGTCTTTTGAATCATCTGTCAACGGTGTTGCAGTCAAGTGTTTCCAATACCTGAAAGAAAAACACTATGTAGTTGTGAAGGGCTATAGCTCATCAGTGTGCGAGCTAATTGGGTTGGGTCAGACCGATGATGAGTTGAAGGATGTGAAGAATGCAGTACATGACATGATGAATAAGTGGAATTATTCTCTCAAAGAACTTGATGGTTTAGTCGACACACTGAAGAGGAGAGTAGTCGTTGTCAGATCTGGGGAAGAACAGGACACAGCAAGTGCTATTTACTCTGGTTGTCGTGATCTGGTCGAGAGGATTCATATCAATTCTTCTATTGAATACAAGGGTCTTAAAAATGTATTGAACAAGGTTGAGTCGAAGACCAGTGTATTCATGTTGCTTAAGGAGTAACAACAGAGGGATAAACGTTTCATGTTACCTGATCTCTTACCGCTTTCATTTATATATATCGATTTATTACCCGTTAGCAACTAAGGCCCTGTTCGTTTCTTTTAGCGCTAAATTTTAGAGGCCTCTAAACAAAGAGAATCTAGTACTAAATAAAGTTTAATGACAGAACCTTTTTACAGATGGGTACATCGTTACGAGACGAATCTAATGAGCCTAATTAATCTATGTTTTGCTACAGTCATGCTACAGTAACTATCATCTAATCATAGCGTAATTACCCTCATTAGATTCGTCTCGCGAATTAGACCAGAGTTCTGTAGTTAGTTTTGTAACTAAACTTTATTTAATATAGCTTATCTAGAGTTTAGACCCCTCTAAAATTTAGACCCCTATGCGCCGAACACCCCCTAACTAAGGATTCATGTATGCATTTTTTGTAGAGTATCAGACATGAAGTTTTTCTCAGTGATAAGGATGTTCTTGCTTTCTTGCTGAAGTTCTTAAATGTCGGTGCAGCGTCATTCAGCAACAAACCACAAGATCACTCCTTCCTGGGTGAGGTTGAGCTGCCATTGCCTGTTGAGCGCAAGCTACGTTGTGGTGGACACACGAGGCTGAATGGTGTCACCAGTGGTAATTTCTATGATGCAGAACAGTCGGCTGCAAATAAGGCAATATCTTTCTTAGAAAAAAATTATAAGCTGTCTGTTGCAGATATGAATTTTGCAGAGCGCATTGATACTGAAATCGAGGAGAAACAAATCAGGTCTTTCAAGGACACTTATGAATCTCTTGGTTGGAAAGCTGAGGAAAAGTTTATAACCCTTGTCAGGATGCTTGATAATGCTGATGAATTTCTGTATGATATTAACTACATCAACAGGCGGCACTGGTCTGAAGAAGAAAACAGAGCATATGATTTCTGTAGCTGTCAGCGGGAGAAGCTGTTGTCTGAAGTAGAGGCCCTGTACACAGTTTCATCCAGGAAATTTAAGGCACTTATTCAGCGAGAAGTAAATATTTGACCTTATATCTGTTTGACAGCCATTTATGTATGTAATAGTGTGGGTCGAATTATATTACGGCCATTAGTACTATTTTAGCTATAGTTTCTCTTACTTTCCACTGACTTATTTCATTTCAAAAATCAAGAGACGGTCGACCAGACAACTAACGGTTAATTATTTTTGTATGTGCATGCCCGTTTACTATGATTAACAGTGTGTCCGCTTATATTTGCCTCGAGGCCTGTTATGAACATCAGTTGCTTGTTTAACCAGTAACGTTGTGCAGTTGACATGTATTTTTCATCCAGAAGTATTAAACCAAGCAAATGGATGTGGTAGCAAATGCACGTTTCATTGTACACTAGGCCGTGTACATGGAGAAGTATTTTGCATGCAGTATTAAACCAAGCAAAACGTGTAGATATATTAAACCAAGCAAACCCTGCCATAGTACCACTTCGAATTAACATACAATCTAGTGAATGTACTGAGAATTAACATAGTCAAACAGTAAAACTGTTACCCAGTCAAGCTATAGGAACCCCAAAAGTATGAATACATACTACTACTAGTTACCCAGTCTACCAGTTTAGTTCTTATAGATAGATGCATACAGACGACTCACTTAAACTGGGAACACAGTCAACACTCTGGGATTTCAGAGTTGACGTCAACTATTTTTTTCTTGCAACTAGTAGAACTGTGTCCTATGATATCACACGAGCCGCAACGTATTTTCTTCCTTTGTTGTTGCAGCTGATCTTCTTCTTGGCCATCATCGGTATTTCTTCGACTTGCCTTTCTTTTCTTACGGTTTGCTTCATCAGCACTGCTCTTGAATCGTGTCGCTTTAGGCCTCCCTGGTTTCCTTTTATACGATGGAGCTTTTATGTTCTGCAACTCTGTGTCACTCATGCAAGCACTTGACCCTGATGCTCCATAAGTGTTCCCAAGAGCAATGTCAATATCAGAACCACTTTCAGACCCCGTGGTGTAGTACTGATGCTCCAGCTCGGAAACCCGGTCAACATGTTTGTTTTTCTTTGCAGTTGTTGCTTCCTTTTCCGATGCTTCTAATGACTTGAAATACTGAGCCAACTTCTTCTGCGCCTTTTTCTGGTAATGGGCAACAATTTTGAAAGCATTGATGTCCCTGTTACCGTCATTAACATTCTTCATGCCATTGACATACAAGTAGCTTTGACGAAACATCATTGATTGCATGGAAAGACTATCCTCCTGATAGATATTGAGCTCTCCTGGTAACACATCTATCGCTTTGTATGTCCAACGTTTCATGATGTGCGCTTCAGGTATTTCTGAAATCCCAAGTTGCACCATCACCTGTATATAGCGAAAAAATTAATGAGCAGGTCAAAAAATGAAATAAAAATAAAATCATGAAGCAAGCGAATTAAACAGGAATGGAGAAATGAAGCATACTCTTATGACATGGCTGCACAGGATGCCAAAGTGTTGGTATAAACCACACTGGCATTCGTAACTTTCACCATCATTTTTTATCTCCACCATGTAGCTTTGCTGTGCCCAACTTGGTTTGCTCAATGGTTTCACATGCAGCACCCTGTACAGCTTGTTCTTTATTTCTTCTTTAGCAAAATAGTGAGATGATTTGTCTACTTCCTTTCTGAACAAATCATATGCAGCAGCGGTGTAAAATGTCATTGCATGCTCTTCAACGGGCCATTCACGCCTTCGCACATTCCTTACCTGCAGGGATTTTTCATTATGAAAAAAGTGTAAGTATGTCCAAATAAGTTTTTCATTATGAAAACCTAAAATCTATTTGCCAAAGATACTTACTATCTTTGTCTCAAACTGTGCTCGGTCTTCTTCTGCATTACGGTTGAAAAGAAGCTTGTTAAACTGTTCAACAAATCTGTTCATAGAACAGTTTCTTGGCACGAAACGCTTCAACATGTGATTTGCGCTCTCACTTCTTTGAGTGCTACACATCCTTGCACAGAAGGAGTCTTTGAAGTAAGCCTTGGCCCACTTTTCTCTCTTGAAGTACAGGTTCTCTAAGTACTCATTTTTTTGTAGCTTGAAGCGTTTCAACATGTCACTCCAACCTTTCTCAAACTCCTCCTTTGTCATCATTTCATGTATAATCCTGTGGAATACCTTTCTGAAGGGTGATCTCTTTCTATAGATTGGTCCGAGACGTGTCCTTGCATATTTGAAGATGTGCCACTTGCACCACAAATGCTTGACTGAAGGCCACATTGATCCAATTGCATTGGTCATAGCTTTACATTGATCTGCAAAAGAATATGCATTTATAATTAAAAACTAAACACACAATTACAGTTTCAGTAGTTGATATTGTTAACAAAATACGAAATTAACATACAATTACCTGTGAGTATGGTCTGTGGTAACTTTCCTCCCATGAGGCTTATGAATTCAAAGAAGACCCATTCAAAACTCTCCGTGGTCTCTTCTTTCATGAACACTCCTCCAAAAATCACCGTCTGAAAATGATTGTTTACTCCCACAAACAAACCAAAAGGCATCTTGTAGATGTTTGTGCAGTAAGTTGTGTCAAATGTTATCACATCTCCGAAATACTGATACTGATATCTGCTCTTTCCATTTATCCACAGCAACGACTTAATCCTATTATGTTCGTCTGGATCCACTGAAAACTGAAACCCCGGATCCTCAGCCCTAAGCTTCCTGAACACCTCTAGAGTTTTCTGAACATCATCATCCATTTGATCTTTAACAATTTGTGAGCATATTGTCCGCAGTGACCTTTTTGTCAGTGGAGAGTTGTGCATAGATCCAAAGATACTTCCCATGATGCAATTTACCTTTGTCAGAGAAACATTGTTTTCCCTTAGATACTTTATCATGTCCTTTGTTGACTGATCTATTTTCTTGTGAGAGAACCATTCTTTGGTTTCACCACACGTCTCCGTTAGGGGGTGATTATGCTCAGACCTGATGCAACTGATGAACCACCCATCATCGCTTGTTCTATGTAGACGGATCATTGCTTGGCATCCTGTTTTCTTGGTCTTGTACTCAACACGATCATCACCACCCTGGTTGGTTAATAGTTTGAAAAGATTAAGTATAATGATCAAACATGTAACACATAGTGTGAAATAATTTGTTGTCACATAACCCAAATGGTGGTAACCAGTCTAGTCATTTTTTTTAATAATTAGATATTACATAAGTTATGACATGATGCTAAATTTTTTTTACGTAAATATTGGATCACAGTGACTTACCGAGCATAGACACCGAAGTTCTCTCAAAGTTTGAAACTTATTACCATTTTTCTTCAACGTTGATTTCTTAATACCGAAACCAGCCTCATAAGAATACATGTTATAGAATTCGAAGGCTTCATTCTCTGAATCGAAAGTTAGCCCAAGGACTGGTTCAAATATGTATTTTGTTTTCCTGTTTGGAGCATTTCTCATTGCTATCTCTATTGGACCCATTCCTTTTGGAATCCTGCAATCAGACCTGACCCTTCTCTCCCCCTTCTTAGTAGTTTTCCTATACATAGTATGCAAGACAAAATTCAGCATAGATAAGTTGGGTAATGTACTTATAAAATACTATGGCAGCTAAATTACAATGCACATGTTGTCATAACATTAGTTCAAATACAAATGCACATGTTGTCTGAACATTGTGTATTTTGGTTGCAAATATAGTTAGAAATTAAACATAAAATGAGTTTGCTTGATACCTCTTTTTCCACCCCACACCTTCTTGCTCTTCCTCGGGCAATTCATCTGTGATCACATGCATATATGGGTTACCATTTATGCACTCACAGCATGGTGTCTCCTCACAAGCGTCTTCAGTTGCATTTTCATTGTTGATTGGATTGATGTCTTGTGATTTTTCATTGAACAAATCTTTAGCAAGTTCTGGATGCTTGTTGACTCTGCAAAATTTGAAAACATTGCAAATAGGTTACTGTTAAATTATTTATGTTACTCGAAATATACATTCAGCAATATAAATAGCTGTATGGAAAACTCACTTCGAGGCACTGCAGCTATCGGTCTGTCTGAAAACATCAAGACAGTCACTGTCATCGTCCGAATCCAGAAGAACCAGAAGTAAAGTATCCGGACTCATCAATCTCAGTTTCCATAGCAACTGAATCCCCATTTTCTTGGCTGAACACTTCATAAGGACCCCGTGGACTAATATCACCGTTAATATTGAATGTGGATGCTTGTACATCGTTTATTTTTGTTTCCGAGGTTTTGTTTTCACCTGTGCAAAATACATTGATAACAACGAATTATAAGAAATTGAAACCCTTTCTAAAACAGGGCAAACACTGTGTACAACTTAAAAATAACAAGGTTATTACCAGGTGAGGAGTTGAAGCACAAGTCTGATTCAGATGGCATAGCAGATGGTATTTGAGCATTGTCACCTGTGCAAAATAGGGTGATAACAACGAATTATCAGAACTTGCAACACTTTCTAAAATAGGGCAAACTCTGTGTACATTTAACAAAATAGCGAGATTCTTACCTGGTGAGGAGTTGAAGCACAGTTCTGATTCAGATGGTCCAGTAGGTGTTATTTGAACATTGTCTGGACAAGATTGGGGCATCAGTAATCCCAATGAGGCTGATTGTAAAAGATCCTGGAACGAACACATATTGCCTGCGCATACAAGATAACCATATCAGTATTTATGACCTGATGCATTTATATAAACTCAATTAATCTAAACAACAAATATTTAATAAGTTCACAGGTCCAATTCGTTTCAGGGATATAACATGTAGGAAATGAATCTCTGAAGTTTCAGGTCCAATTCGTTTCAGGGATATAACAAAGAGTCAATTGCATAGGCATTAGTAGCACCTTGCTTTTCTCTTGATATTGTTTCAGGGATATAACATGTAGGAAATTAATAACAGGTAAAAATACACACATTATCACTTAATCAAAAAACGAATTTGTTGCTACAGCACAAGCTGTCAGGATGTGGGGATCTACTACTGTATATGCGAAAACAAATGGATTATCCTACTTAAGGAAACAATACTATAGCAACACAGGAGTGAAAAGAGTGTAATTTTAAGCATTGGGACAAAAGGGCACACAGTCACTGTAGTGTTCAGGGATATACCATTTAGGAAAATAATGGGACATACCATGTAGGAAAAGGGCACAAAACATTTGGAGAAAAGGCGCACACATTAACACGAGTTGCTTAAAATACTTAATCAGACACTAAATTCGTTTCTACAGTGCACAAGATGTCAGGATGTTGGCATCTACTACTATATATGTGTTCGAAATTGCTTATCCTACTTAAGGAAACTATACTATAAAAACACAGGATTGAAAAGAGTGTAATTTGCCGCAGGTTTTGGGACAGAGGAAAAGAAATTTACACCTGTATGGATTTGTGAAGGATGTGTCGAAGTCGCCATACCAAATTGATTAAATGTGGGAAACGGAAGAGAAGGAAAATAGTTTGGAACATGTTGATCTGGGAGACCGAAGTTGCAGAATCCATGGAACGCCGATGTTACTCCTGCATCAGATTCATGAGTAGGTCAGATGTGAGAGGCAAGAATTCAGGGAGAAGTACCCATGAAGAATCGGCAGAGAACCTGAGAGGGATGCCGGCATTGGACATGTCCGGAGACCAATGACAGAGGCCGGCGGCACAGCATAGGAGAGAAGATCCGAAACAACCGTCGGCGGCGACGACGGCGGCGGTGGATCTTCGGCATCCCCCGCGTCGACGGAAACTTGCATCGGTGGGGAGGAGCAGTGCGCCGCCGCGACTACCCGAGGAAGAAGAGAGAAGAGAGTAAAGTGGAGAAAGGGAGGAGAGGAACCCTAGCTTTTCGAAAAGAAGCGGACAAAGAAGAAGGGAGAGAGGAGGGAAAAGAACGCGTGAAGAATCTGCCTGAATAGTGCCTCACGACTGGAATTCTGCCCAAAGCGTCGGTCAAAGCGGAGGCATGTGGTAGGAATAAATCAACGGTGAGATGAAAATGGACGGTGTAGATAAGGTCCGCTCAGTAGCCACATACGAGAAAACCGCCTTACCTGGATGGGCTAGTCCGGGCCTGAGAATTAATAAATCATTTTAGTGATGTTGTTTTAAGATTCGTGCTAGTTTTGAGGAAAGCTATATTGGTGTACTTCTCACGAAGATATATCTTATGCTAAATATAGAGGCGTTTGGTCTGCAGACTGGAACCACACTTTGCCAAACCCAAGATTCGGCAGCCACACGTAAAAATAGCACTGTTTAGTTGCTTACCTAGAGATGGCTGCCATATTTATTTGCGTGTGTTGTTCCGTGGCAGCATACTACATGTAAAGAAGCTTCAAGGTGGCCTGGCCCAGCGTCGGTGGCTCAATTTTCCGTTGGCTCTCACTGGCCCAATCCAAAAAGGGGCTGGAGCTCGCCCGTCAGGACGAACGTCACAGCAGAATCCTCTCTGGTGGCGCCGGAAAACCATGTACGCGCCGAACAGGATATACCGGTCGACTAGCCGTCTTGGACCCGGCGCACAGCTTGTTGCCGTGCTCCTCGCTATATGCCGTTCTGCCACTATTGCAGTACTTGGCTCCTTGCCTTGATCGATCCCCATCGCCACGCCGTGCACTTATGCGCAAAAATGAATGGGGTCGCTCCTTGCCTCTCCGCTTCCATTTCAGTGCCTCTGTGATCGCACCAGTTTGCGCAAAAATGAGTATCGTAACTGCACACTTGGCACAGATAATGTATAAGCCAGCAAAATTCATGCTTGTACAACACTTGGCCAAGTTCCTCCACCGTCAGGGAAAACCACGTCTGCTCACAAAGCTCGACATCACCAAGGCATTCGACTCGGTTTCCTGGCCATTCTTGCTTGAGGTATTGACCCGGCTGGGGTTTGGAAGAAAATGGAGGAACCTACTATGCAATCTATTGTCTTCTTCCTCAACAAGAGTGTTGCTAAACGGTGAACCGGGCAAGATGATCCAACATAAGCGAGGTTTAAGACAAGAGGATCCATTATCCCCTATGTTATTCATCATTGTCATGGACGTCCTTAGCAGTTTGGTTGCAAGAGCAGAAAGAGCGGGGCTGCTCAACCCGCTTGCTCCAAGAGAGATTGGGCACCGTTTGTCACAATACGGAGACGATGTGGTGCTGTTTGCCTCCCCGATCAGTAGAAAACTGTCCTTCCTAAAAACCCTTCTCCACAAGTTCGGGGAAGCATCCGGGCTGCAAACCAACATGAGCAAGTCTGCTATTATTCCGATCCAATGTGAGATGGAGCATGTGCAACAGGTGCAACAGAACATGGAATGTGATATTGCGGCCTTCCCATGCAGATACTTGGGACTGCCACTTTCTATTAGAAGATTAACAAAGACCGACCTCCAACCAATCATTGACAAAATTGCGGACATGCTTCTGGGATGGAAAGCGGCCTTGACGGAAAAATCAGGAAGGCTAATCCTTATCAAGGCGGTGCTTACAGCGGTCCCAATTCACTTGCTCATCGCATTGGACGTGCCAAAATGGGTGATAAAGGCCATAGACAAACTGCGAAGAGCGTTTCTTTGGCGTGGAAGAAAGGAGCATAGAGGGGGGCATTGCCCGGTTGCTTGGGACCGGTGCATGCGTCCTCTTCATCTGGGGGGTGTTGACGGTCCTTACGACCCATTTTTACCGTCAACTTTATGCACCTTTTTGAACCTAACACAATCACCAAGTGTAGACATAGGGTTTATTTCTAACAAATTCCACTAGTCTTGGTGAATTATGAAGTACAGGTGCAATCCATACAAAAACAGGGGAAAACATGCACTAAACGTGGACTTTGCAATCGACGGATTTTCCCCGGACTGAAGAACTTAGTCCAAAAGCCCAAAACCACAGAATCAGGCTTCAAGATCAAGCAATGCACGTGGTTTAGGCAAGTACACAGGCCAAGGAAGCAGCCAGAGGAGGACCAGGCCCAGAGGGGCCCAGGCCAGGTCGGCCGACCCCCTCTGGCCAGGTCGGCCGACCTACCAGGGAGGCCCCACTGGCCCATCTTTTTATGGCGGTTTATCACCGACTTCTGGAGGTCGGTTCCCCCTGCATTAAATGTCACCGACCTCGGGAACCGCCTCAAAGTTGCCGACCTTCCAAGGCTATAAATAAAGGGGCACCTCTCCCTCTCAACACACACCACAAGACGCAAGACTCTCCAATAGAGCTCCACTCCAATCCTTAGGCTGAGAGCCTTTTGTACACTAGTAGAATAGGAGAGAGGGCAAGGGAGAGAAAGGAATACTCCTTCCATTTTGGTGGAGGTTTAGTTCTATTTCTTTACCTTGGCGTGTAAACACTCTTTGTGATTTATACGTGGTGATTATTTATCTAGCGAGCAATATTACTTTTCTAGGCGTAATTCCTGTTATACTTGTTTACGGGATCATCGCTCCGCAAGGGGTGCTCTAGCCTTCTAAATTCAACTTTGGGCCGAGGTTAGAGTAGTAATCAACGGCATAGACATGGTGTCTAGGCTAGAGGTTACCTTTGTTTGCTGTGTGCTCCACGGTTTGTAGAGGTAGGCGGCAGGAAGTGACAGCCCTGTCCGTCCAAAGGAACCCTCCACGTTCGGGTACATAGTAGAGCTACAGGTCGGAGTGGCTTGGCAGACCAGGCCTAAGCCGGCGCCCGAAGTAGACAAGTAGAGCTTGAGTTCGTCTATCCTCTAGGATAACTAGATATAATCACCCTCTCGATCCTAATTTGCTAGTTGTCTTGGTTGTCCTTGGGTAGAACTAACCTTGTTGCAGGATAACTCTGTTCCTTGGGGAAAACAAATACGATACCTTGGAATACTCCCGGGTGAAGTGCTACAACGGTATTCCGTGCGCGTGCGGATTTTATTCGTGTCGTAAGAAATACCAACAAGCATTTCTGGCGCCGTTGCCGGGGACCGTTTGATATCTCTGCTGCAAATTAGGTTTGCCCTCGTAATCTATCTTACTTACCGTTCTGTTTTTACTTTCTTTAAATTTTAAATTTCAAAAAAAAAATATTTCATGGAACCACAACCCACCATCCAATCTTTTTCCACTCCACGGGGCGAGCTCTTAGAGCCACCATCATCATCACAACCCATTTCTTCATTTGGCTATGAGTTTTCCCCCAATTTTATTTCGATGATAAGAGGTTTATCCTTTTCGGGTTTTAAACATGAAAATCCTTATGAACACTTGCGAGAGTTTGAGCATTTGTGTTCATGCCGATCGATCCATGGCATGACACAAGAAACGTTGAAGTGGAAATTGTTTCCCTTCTCTCTCAATGAGAGGGCGAAGCAATGGTACACTTACACCGCTAAGAGAGTGAACGGTGATTGGAAAGAATTGCGAGACAAATTTTGTCTAGCGTTCTTCCCCGTATCCCGTATCACTTCTCTACGGGCGGAAATAATTAACTTTCGGCAAGAAAAAGAGGAAACCTTGAGTGCATCATGCATTCGGTTCTGTTCATTAACAGACTCCGGACCTGAATTGTTGCTCCCCGAACCCGTTTTATTACAACATTTTTATTCGGGATTGAGCAGCGATACCGCACTTTATCTTGACACGGCCGCTGGTGGATCTTTTACTCATAAGACCATAGCGGAAGCACACGAACTTTTGGATCGCATTGTGGAAAACACTCCTTTTTCCGCTGATTTACTAGTTGAGCCGGAGTCAAAAGATGAGGAACTCGTTGTGCAAGAAACACAACAATTGGTGCCTACAATGGTAGACCCAACAATCGAGTCCCCATCTAACACAAAAACAATGATAGAGGATGATGAACCTCTTGAGTTCCCGTTTGAGTTCGAGGAAGAAATTTTTGAAAATTTTGGAGACTCCTCGAACTACTCTTGTCAAAAGAGGCCAAAACTCCCTGCACCAACCCCCGAACCTTTAGAAAAAGATTTTCTTTTGAAAACCATTCGGGAGTTGACATCGATCATAAGCGATGAATGGTTGAGAGAAAATGAGCTTTCTTCCGATACTATTCGTTTTGAACATCCCACCTCAACCATCCAAAGCTCAATTCGGGGATCAAAGGTAGATGTTCTCTATAATCCTTTAGTGGGTGCCAACATCATGTCCGAATCTTTTGCTTTAACTATGTTTGGGAACGAACTTTGGGCGCCCACTAGCAAACTCCTTAGAACCTCTCCGGGGCACTTCTTTGAGGGTTTGGGGATCGTTAGAGACATCTGCATTAAGCACGATGATGCCGAAGTATCGCTGGATTTTCACGTCTTCGGGGTTTTGGATTTTGATGTTCTTGTAGGCCATCCCGATGATCAGAGTAAGACGACTTTCACATGCCCTTACGGAACTTATGCTTATCGTCGAATGTCTTTTGGGCTATGTAATGCGCCTGCTTCTTTTCAACGATGCATGATGTCTATCTTTTCTGACATAATCGAAGAGATTATGGAGGTTTTTATGGATGATTTCTCTGTCTATGGGAAAACCTTCGATCATTGTTTAGAAAATTTAGACAAAGTCCTGCAACGTTGCCAAGAAAAGGATTTAGTGCTCAATTGGGAAAAGTGCCACTTCATGGTTAGAGAAGGCATAGTCCTTGGGCACTTAATCTCTGAAAGAGGGATAGAGGTGGACAAAGCTAAATTAGAAGTAATAGAAAAACTTCCACCTCCTGTTAATATTAAGGGTGTTCGCAGTTTTCTTGGACATGCGGGGTTCTATCGCCGTTTTATCAAAGATTTCTCTCAAATTGCTAGACCCCTTACAAATTTGCTTGCAAAAGATGCACCCTTTAATTTCACTGATGAATGCATGAATGCTTTCAATACTCTCAAAAATGCACTCATCTCCGCTCCAATCATCCAACCCCCTGATTGGACGCTTCCGTTTGAAATTATGTGTGATGCTAGCGACTTTGCTGTGGGGGCTGTTCTTGGTCAAACTAGAGATAAGAAGCATCATGCAATTTCTTATGCTAGCAAAACTCTGTCTGGAGCTCAGTTGAATTATACTACCACTGAAAAAGAGCTCCTTGCTGTTGTTTTTGCTTTTGATAAGTTTAGATCTTACTTAGCTGGAGCAAAAGTTATCGTTTACACCGATCATGCTGCTTTGAAATTTTTGCTCTCTAAGAAAGATGCTAAACCCCGTTTGATAAGATGGATTCTTCTGCTCCAAGAGTTTGATTTAAAAATTCGTGATAAGAAAGGAGTAGAAAATTCTGTAGCGGATCATTTGTCGCGCATGCAATTCACTAACCCGCAGGAATTACCCATCAATGACTTCTTGCTCGACGACATGCTACTCCACGTCAAGGACTCACATCCGTGGTACGCCGACATTGTGAACTTCATAGTGACGGGGTACGTACCACCGGGAGACAACAAGAAACGACTCATCTATGAGAGTCGTCGTCACCTTTGGAGTGAGCCCTTCCTTTACCGTGTCTGCGCCGATGGACTGCTCAGAAGATGTGTGCCGACACCCGAGAGCACACAAATCATCGAGAAATGTCATGCAGCTCCATACGGGGGACACCATGGAGTGTTTCGTACTCAGGCCAAGATATGGCAAAGTGGTTTCTTTTGGCCAACAATGTACGAAGACACAAAAGAATTCGTCAGACGATGCCCACAATGTCAAAGATTTGGAGGCATCACGGCAAGGGATGCAATGCCCCTCAATTTCAATTTACAAGTCGAACTCTTCGACGTATGGGGCATCGACTTCATGGGGCCATTCCCCAAGTCACAAGACTGTGAATACATCTTGGTGGCAGTCGACTACGTGTCCAAATGGGTAGAGGCAATGCCGTGCCGAGCTGCCGACTCCAAGCACGCTCGCCGGATGTTCCACGAGATTATCTTCCCAAGATTTGGAACACCGAGACTAGTGATAAGCGACGGAGGGTCTCATTTCATTGATAAGACCTTCCGAAGCTTCCTTAGAGAACTTGAAGCACGACACAACATAGCCACTCCATACCATCCTCAAACAAGTGGGCAGGCTGAGACTTCAAACAAGCAAATCAAACGGATCCTGCAAAAGACCGTGTTAGAAATGGGGAAGTCATGGAAAAGCAAGCTACCCGATGCACTATGGGCATACCGGACAGCATACAAGACACCCATAGGCATGTCATCATACCAACTCGTATATGGAAAAACATGCCATTTACCCATCGAGTTGGAACATCGAGCATATTGGGCCATTAGAAAATGGAATATGGACCTTCGAGGTGCCGGATGGAAGAGAAAAATGGAGATAGCTGAGTTGGAAGAATGGAGAGACAAAGCTTACCACAACTCAGCCATTTATAAGGAGAGGACTAAACGGTGGCACGATAAAAGAATAAGAGTAAAAGAATTCAAAGTTGGAGACAAAGTCTTGCTATTCAACTCACGGGTGAAACTATTCGGGCACGGAAAATTGAGAAGCAAATGGGACGGGCCATACACGGTTATTGAAACTTCACCACACGGAGCAATCACACTCCAAGACGACGAAGGTAAAGTATTCAAGGTAAATGGCCAGCGTCTAAAAATTTATCTTGAGCCCGATTCAAATAAAGAATTTGATGTCATGCACTTAATTGAGTTAAAATCTTTATCATGATATCCTCTGATTTGTTTTATCACCCGTAGTAGCACTTTCCTTAAAATAATTATAGCAAGAAATCAACCAGAAAAAGAAAGGGACCCGAGGGTCCCACAGCAGGTCGGCCGACCCAGGGAAAGGGGGTCGGCCGACGCCCCCCTGGCTCCTCTGCCTCCCATCTTTCGCCCAATCGGCCACCTCATCTTTCCTTGCTACTTCCCTGCTGTTTTTGGAAGAAAATATTTTTTTCTCTGCGCCAAGGGGTGGAGAAAGCACCTATTTATACCTCTCTCCCTCATCCCACCTCTTCATCTCTTCCTCCTCCCGCACCATGAATGAACAAAGCGACGCTTCGTCCACCATCTCAGAAGATGCGCCCATGAAAGGTAGCCCTCTTCGGGGGATCAATGAAGAACAAGCTCTGGACGATGCCTATCGCACCATAAGGAGGCTCCGACAAGAAGTAGCACGCGCTAAAAAGGAGAACGGGGTTCTCCAAAACCTCTACAACCACCTCTGGAAGGAAAAGAAGAAAGATGAAGAACTTATCAAGACCCTCACAGGAGGGTGGGCGCAATATGATCTCGCTTTAGAGCTGATCGAAGAAGAGAAGAAAAAGCTGAGAGAAGCCGAAAAGGCTAAGATAGAATAAAGATTAGACCTTAGGGCGCATTTTAATTCCTTTCATCATTTTTAATTTCCTCAAATTTGTAATGCGCCTGTTTAATTGCTAAATTCAATCAAATTAGTGCTCCCCGGGCTTCCATACCGGTAGAGCAATTTGTGTTTCCAAAATATCTTTGTCTATTTTGAAGGAAACAGGCAAAAAGGCAAGTGTGGGGGGGATACATCGCGAAAACAGAAACAAACACGCGCAAATCACTCAGAACCATCACGGGAAGGACAACACCAACAAATGAGCAAAAATTGGACACCAGCGGAGGCCACACCAGGTCGGCCGACCCCTGGTGGGTCCCACTGGGCCTCTGCTTTCCCGTGCTACTTAAGTTTGTTTCCCACACTCCCTTTTTGCCTACCATACCTGTCAAGTTCATTCTGAGATACGGAAATAAAACTTGACCAATTAAAACTTGGGAAAATTTCTTTTTAGCACATCTTTATAAAACCCAATACTCTCCCTTTTGCTCTCAACATAATCATGCACACTTGTTATTACTCGCTCCATCACCACCTGCTTGTGAACAATCTATCCATAGGACCCATGTTTTTCTAGATAATTGGCGAGTGTGATATGGTTCGATGAAATGATCCTTTGTTTAAATCTACGAAGTCCTTGGGAGTTTTATTTTCAAAAAGCTAAAATATCATGGCTTGCTGCTCCTCTTTTGATACATGAATTCCTACCAATGCCATATATTAATCGCAACTATCAAACATACATACATATGCTACTTGTTTTTTTGCAATGAGCTTTTCCAAAATTTTGCGACCCTAGTGAGAAACCTGTCATGCTCTCTTGATCAAGATCACGTACACGATCCACCAAAAATGCTAAACTCCTACACCGGGAGTTAGCACATCCACCCATCCAAATAAAGACACTCCTCACTTTTATCCCATTTTACCTCTCTCTCTCATAAACAAAAGAGGGACATGGCTATGCAAAAGAAAAAAAAGAAGGCTCACAAAAAGATGAGCAAGATAAAGAAAGAGAAAAAAAAAATGCTCATGTACAGAGCATGAAAAGAAAAGAAAGAAAAATGATAGCCATGTCTCGGAAATACAAAACAAAGAGAGGTAAAAACCAATAAAAGAGTCGTCACATATAAACATCCACACATCCATCCACACATGCACTTCTTGATCAAGGTTGTCTGACTTGAATTCTCCGTGGATCCTTTCTTTTGGTTCAGCAATATTTGTGATACAAGTATGCCTCTTCTATCCCTACCTTGAGCTCCACATACAAGCCTTAGAAGTAGGACAAAAGAGGCAAGATAATGCTTTGGTAAGGAAAATACACTTTTTGAGCGATCCGAGAGAATCAATAGAGGAGCAAGAGCTATTTTATTTATATTTTTTCAAAACTCTTTCAAAAACCCAAGGTACTTAGTGGATGAAAGCGAGGTGATTTGAGTCATGGACCGTTCCACTTTTCAATCATCCAAGAATACATGTTAGCCACCATCATGTTCGCAGGTAAAAAGGTGTGGCTTGTAATAGCTTGTGTGCAGGTTTCATTCATCAAAAGGGATGAGTCCTCCCCAAATTCCACTCATAGCTTTACTCGAGGACGAGCAAAGAGCTAAGTGTGGGGGATCTTGTTGACGGTCCTTACGACCCATTTTTACCGTCAACTTTATGCACCTTTTTGAACCTAACACCATCACCAAGTGTAGACATAGGGTTTATTTCTAACAAATTCCACTAGTCTTGGTGAATTATGAAGTACAGGTGCAATCCATACAAAAACAGGGGAAAACATGCACTAAACGTGGACTTTGCAATCGACGGATTTTCCCCGGACTGAAGAACTTAGTCCAAAAGCCCAAAACCACAGAATCAGGCTTCAAGATCAAGCAATGCACGTGGTTTAGGCAAGTACACAGGCCAAGGAAGCAGCCAGAGGAGGACCAGGCCCAGAGGGGCCCAGGCCAGGTCGGCCGACCCCCTCTGGCCAGGTCGGCCGACCTGCCAGGGAGGCCCCACTGGCCCATCTTTTTATGGCGGTTCATCACCGACTTCTGGAGGTCGGTTCCCCCTGCATTAAATGTCACCGACCTCGGGAACCGCCTCAAAGTTGCCGACCTTCCAAGGCTATAAATAAAGGGGCACCTCTCCCTCTCAACACACACCACAAGACGCAAGACTCTCCAATAGAGCTCCACTCCAATCCTTAGGCTGAGAGCCTTTTGTACACTAGTAGAATAGGAGAGAGGGCAAGGGAGAGAAAGGAATACTCCTTCCATTTTGGTGGAGGTTTAGTTCTATTTCTTTACCTTGGCGTGTAAACACTCTTTGTGATTTATACGTGGTGATTATTTATCTAGCGAGCAATATTACTTTTCTAGGCGTAATTCCTGTTATACTTGTTTACGGGATCATCGCTCCGTAAGGGGTGCTCTAGCCTTCTAAATTCAGCTTTGGGCCGAGGTTAGAGTAGTAATCAACGGCATAGACGTGGTGTCTAGGCTAGAGGTTACCTTTGTTTGCTGTGTGCTCCACGGTTTGTAGAGGTAGGCGGCAGGAAGTGACAGCCCTGTCCGTCCAAAGGAACCCTCCACGTTCGGGTACATAGTAGAGCTACAGGTCGGAGTGGCTTGGCAGACCAGGCCTAAGCCGGCGCCCGAAGTAGACAAGTAGAGCTTGAGTTCGTCTATCCTCTAGGATAACTAGATATAATCACCCTCTCGATCCTAATTTGCTAGTTGTCTTGGTTGTCCTTGGGTAGAACTAACCTTGTTGCAGGATAACTCTGTTCCTTGGGGAAAACAAATACGATACCTTGGAATACTCCCGGGTGAAGTGCTACAACGGTATTCCGTACGCTTGCGGATTTTATTCGTGTCGTAAGAAATACCAACAGGGGGCCTTGGAATCCACAATCTGGAAACACTTGGATGGGCGTTGCGTATGAGGTGGCTTTGGTTTCAAAAGACTCAACTCGACAGGCCATGGACAATACTCAATATTCAGGTCCCAACTAATGTCAAAGCTTTGTTTGCGATTTCCGTCACGACAACGGTGGGGGATGGAACATCAACATTGTTCTGGATCGACCGGTGAATCCATGGCAAGGCAATTAGCGACCTCGCACCAGCCCTCATGCAGTTCATGCGAAGAAGGGGGTGGCGTGCCAGTACGGTCAGAGATGCCTTGGATGGAAACACATGGACTAAGGATTTTGTTGGAGGTCTTCCTGTGCTACCACTCTGGCAGTTTCTGCAGCTTTGGGACATATAATACAAACAATCACACTTAATCCAAATGAACGTGATCAACACATATGGATGCCGGAGCCCACATGCCAATTCTCGTCCAGATCGGCATATGAGCGGTACTTCATGGGTGCAACCGTGTTCGAACCACACAAGAGATTGTGGAATTCATGGGCGCCACTCAAGGTTAAAATTTTTATGTGGCTCGCTCTCTGGAACCGGTGCTGGACTGCCGTCAGATTAGCACGCCGAGGCCTTCAGCATCCAGAACGGTGCCCATTGTGTGATCAATTTGAGGAGGACATCCAACACATCCTTACAACGTGCGTCTTCGCTAGGGAGACATGGTACCATGCGCTGCATTGGATTGGTCTCGGCGAGCTGACTCCAACAGCGGAGGAGGCGTCCTTCATGGAGTGGTGGCGAAGAGTGCATAAGAGAGCTAGTAGGGAAAAGAGAAAAGGATTCAACACGTTGGTCTTATTGGTTGCCTGGGAAATCTGGAAGCACCGGAATAGATGTGTCTTCGATGGCATTCAGCCACATGCGCGGATGTTGCTCCAGGAGATCAAAGATGAGGCCAACCTTTGGATGATGGCTGGAGCTCGGAGGCTAAGACAGCTCTTGTAGTCTCCCTGTGGTTTATTAGGTTGTTGTATGTTTGTTGCCGGCGCCAATGTAAACTGAACAATAACCTCGGCCAGTGTAAGACGGTGTACCTATGCTTTACTTCTTCTTAATACAATGACGCGCAGTTCTCGAACGTGTTCGAGAAAAAAGGAAATAGGAACGGCTCCTGCCGGTTGGGCAATTTGTCATAAGAGTAGTTAATCAACAAGAACATAAGCTCAACCCCCGGTTTCACGACAGTGGCCGGCCTAGTTTAATACTTGATGGGATCATGGATAATACATAGTCCAGAGTCTTTTAGTGCCCACAACACATCTCACTCACCAAATTCTGTCGGGGGCGAAAAAGCAGTGAGTTCCTCAGCCACCCATCCTTGCCGCGGTGGCGCAAAATTGTTTCAATGAAACTTCTATCGCTATGACTTCATGACCTCGACACCGTAGATGGCAAGCGCCGCCGCCGCGAGCAGCCCCATGGCGGACCAAGATAGGATGCTGGTGGCGGCTTTGAACCCAACTCTGTGTGCTGAACCGCCGCACCGGGTGGTCAGCAGCATGAGGCCGAGACCCGACGCGAACGCTGAGGTCAGGAGGAACATGCAGATCCTGATCGCCACCATCTTGTCGTGGCTGTTGTCACCGTCGCCAAGGAAGCCTCCGAAGATTGCCATGACTCCACCCAGCGAGTACGCCGTGACCTTGCTCCCTATGTCCGCCAGCCACTTGAGCCGCGTCTCCTGGTTGCTGTTGCTCGAGTTGCCGGCGTTGTTGCTGCTACCTGCTTGTCGGCCTTGATGCTGATCCACTCGATCGGCTTCGGCTTCGGCTTGGGCGGTGGTGCAGTTCTGGATGATGAAGTGGACGATGCCGGCGACGGCGAGGGAGACGAACGCCGCGAGTACGTAGCATTGGAGGATCACGAACGCCGCCGAGAGTGCGGCGACGGCGAGCGAGCAGAGCAGCACCATGTTGGCGTACCTGATTACTCTGACGATGGAGCTCCGAAGGCTCGTGTTGTTGATCTCCAGAACCTTCATCGACAGCATCATCAGGAGCATGCTCACCACGGCCGTGCTGAACATGAACATGATGGCGACGTGGACGCCGCCGGTGATGGCGGCACCGGACTGCTTGTACACGCCGAACAGCATGCCGACGAGGCCTGCGAACGAGGAGGCGGCCATGGCGGCTGTGATCTTGAAGCTGGCCTCCATCTGGTCTTGCTGCTTCTGCAACAACTCGGCGGCATCGTCCGGCTCCTCGCCGGCAGTCCGGTGGCTGACATAGCAGTGCAGGATGGCGACTGGCACCGCGAGCACCGCAAGGACGGCGAGGCCGACGTAGACGTACGGCTTGAACGGCATGAGCACCAGCAGGCCGACCAGCGTCAGCGCCGGCAAGACGGAGCAGGCGTAGAAGAGGCACTTGGAGATGATCCGGTGGAATTTGGGGACACGGATTTCCGGAGCCCCCAGGAGCTGCATGCTCAGCAACATGAAGGAGAAGCCGATGATGAAAGATGCGAAGGCAAGCAGCATCAGGACGTCCAGGCGCCAGCTTTCAGCCGTCGCCTTCGCAGCCGTTGGACTGAGGAAGAAACCGGTGAGCATCACGGCGAAGGAGAACACTGCTACAACCGCGCCGAACTCGATGTCTTTCGCGGTGCGACGTTGTTCGCTCCCCGTGGAACCTTTCTCAATCTGCAGAGGTCAGATAAATCAGTACACTCTGGTGCTTGAAAATGTGATATCACTCCTAGTTAGGCACCGATATCGATATATGAAACCACTGCAAAAATGTATGTTCGGTGACAAAAAATTGCGCAAAATACAGTATTGCTAGATCAACGTTCACAAGTTACGAGAGCACTTCTAGTTGTATGTTCAATATATCAACAAAAAGCCAAATAAAGACCGCTAGATCAATAGTCATGAGACAGCCTAAATAATACATTATTTATTCATATAAATAAAGACTGCTAGATCAACCAGGAGGAGCTAGACGGTTTTAAAATTAACAAAGAATTAGGCACAGGCAACTGAGCTAGGCTATGCTCCTAGTATTGTTCATAAATATCTTCAATAGCATAAATAGTTACTGAATTCGCTCAACAAATCTACAGCATTCCTACCAACTGTTACCCATCCAACTAGCTATAGCACGTTTGAAATTTTCCGCCAAATATTTACTCATAAATTAGATATAATCAAATTAAAACACTACTCTGTCGGTTACTATTTTTTGTTGCGATTAGTCAGTTTTACTAAATTTTTAATTTTGAATATATAGAGAGTTGGGAATCAGTGAATCCCATTAACCTAACTAAACCTTAGAAGGTCATATATATGTACTCTCTCCGAAATTTTATTCATAACGTTAGGACAAGTTAGTTCATTTGTTGCCTAAAATTATTGTTCTATCCCCATCAATAGAAAACAAAGGTAGTAGGACAAAAGGATCGAGGACCAAAGGGAAACCTATATAATATTCAGATATGCAGATTAAGGTCCTAGGTTGTGGTGCATCCGCTTGTACCCGATGGCCTGACATTTTTTTGTCTTTAAGAAAGACAAGCTTGACTGCTGATCAAGCACCATTCGTAAATTTTTTTTTTTTGGTGAAACACAATTATTTCTGAAATTTTACTATGTATATATTGATCTTTTTTAAGCAATATATTGAGTTAACTGTTATTTACCTGATAAGATGAGTGAATTGTTAAGTCATATCCCTGCGACGGATATGGGTTACTTCAGCTTCATTTGCCGTTTTGCCATTTTTCTCTCCAATGTGGCTCGTGTCTCTTTGTCATTTTTTGAGAAGAAACAACTGGGGCATGGCATCTGCTGAAGGACATGCAATTATATGAGGAGCACGCTGTCCTTGTAATCAACGAAGGTACTACTAAGAAATACCAATCATGTTATGCTGTAGGCTTCATTCAACGAACCAGAAACCAAGCAACTACCGGTCACTATGCGCCACCATCTGCTACATCGGCGTCATCCGCGATTCTGTCGTCTTCTCTGCCAGAACAGCCTGTGGCCGAATTCGATCCACTGCTCCACTGCTAAAATTCTAACGGCGGCGACGAGAGGCACATAAGAAGGATGCGTGTGTACTGTCCGGCAGCTTACCGAACTTACCGCTTCCATACTATAGCATATAAAATACGCATGCAGATGCAGCCGGTGCCGGTGGGTACCTCGTTCTCAGACGCTGGCGTGTTTGATGCTACTCCTGCAGTAGTCGTCGGCGGTGTTGCTCCAGCGACGTTGGGCCCGTCCGTCTGCGGCGAGAGTGATGCTGCACATACCTCCGACAAGGTCAGATGAACCTGAACGACTCGTTCCTCATCGTAGGGGGGAAAAAACAAAAAGAAACACTGAAGAAAAACGAATTAAGGAAGGGGGAAACAAAGCAAGATTAAGCAGGTGAAACATGGATCGGGCCGATCCGAGGCGAGGTGCTCACCTTCTCGTGGATTTTCAATGGGCATGAGCTCGACTGTCGGCACCTGCTGGTGCCCATCCCCGTCCTGGACCTGATGATCAATCTCGTCTCCCATGGCCAAGTGGCTTAATTTGAGCTCCCTTTCCTGCTGAAATTTCATGTTGAACTCGAATGAGCAGCTAATCATGAACGGGAGGCGATGAAGTGAGGATGCAACAAGTCAAGGTGCAAGCATGCTTACGCTATCTGTTTAATTCATGAACAAAAGCTCGCATATATATGTATGAAACTCAGTGAACCGATTATGGGCGAATCCAAAACAACGGAGTGTCCCAAAAGGATCGCGGCAAGAAATAAGAGAGATGCTGAAGGAACTTCCACTCACCGTATCGCTGGATCGATGTATAGGTGCTCAAGCGGTGGAGGCGTACTGCGAGGCGGATGATTAACCGACTGCCAAATACCTTTCCCTGGGATTCTAATGGGTTCATATCACCTAATTATCCTGGTACTTATCAGTTTTTGAGTCAGTCAATAAACAGTACTATACTTCGTTGTCAAGTATCTGTGCGATGTGCTTGCCAAATGCCGACACTTCTGCTTAGACATAAGAGTTGACTTGACCGAAGACATATCTCCGCCCTCTAGAAACAACGATTTTTTTTTTTTAGAGAGAGAGAGAGAGCTGGAAACAACGGCTTTGGACCGTTCACGCAACAAAGCAAAACCTTCGGTATGGATCAGATCATTATCTTCATGTGATTAAAGAGAGGAAGAGTTGAAGAACAATGCAGCGTCCCTCGCAAAAAAAAAAAAAAAAAAGAAGAAGAAGAAGAAGAAGAAGAAGAAGAAGAACAATATTGCAGCGAAAGCATTAGTGGGCGGGCATCAAACTTGCGAACAAGAGTGTCCGGGACAGCTCAACTCCCGTCGAAAAATCCGCTAATGGCGAGGAAGGGAGACGCTGCGTTTGGATGTCGACATTCAGCCCTGGAATTCGGAATTGGCATTCGCTTGTCTCCAATGCTGTTGTTTGGATGTACACGGAATTGGCTCACGGAAACACGGTCGAATACCGAAACGTTCCCCCCCCCCCCCCCCCCCGCGCCATGGCGTTCAATTCCGAGCCCCCGCCTTCAGTATTCAGCCGAAATCCCCTCGCTTCACAAAAGAACGACGGCCTGCCTGCAGCTCCCTTCTCCCGCGCACGCCTGCAGAGAAGAGAAGGGGAGGAGGCGACTGCGACGCTCGCCGGGGACTCGGCGTCGCAGGTGAGTCTATCGCCCACATCCACCTCTGTCCTCCTGCGAGTACGAATCCCTCCCTCGCTTCCTTCCTCCCTCCCTGCGAATCAGACTCGCCACCATCCCCTCTGCAATCCCTTCTCAATCCCTTCTCAATCCGCCATGGACGAGCTCGAGTACCTCCGCCAGCACCCCGTGGAGGACTCCCCCTCGTCCTCTGCCCCTTGAAACCTTCAGATCCGTGTTGTTCCTTATCCCCTCCCCCTTCTGAACCCTAGGCCAGCCTCTGTTATGCACGAATTTAATTTTTCTCTTGCTGTTTACAGCGTAGGAAAGCAGGCTTCCTGATTGATTTCCGATCTTTTTATTTCTGCACATGTGTGCTGTGAGTGATACACTGCCGGTATTTCTATTTTTTTTGTGTGTGATTTTCTTTTGTCAAATAACATTGCAGAAGCTTTAACCTGCTAACAAGGCAGCAGTCTGTAACAAGACCAAGGTGGTGCACTAGTTGTCGAGGAAAGGAATAACTCTTGATGTTGAATGAGAAGAATGGCTCTTGGAGGAGATTCCTATGCTTTCTTTTATGAAAAAGACCATGCTATCCTGTTAGGTGCTTGCTGTTATGTTGGGCTTAATTTGTGATTTGTCCTGTTTAGTATGCTCAAATCTGTTGTTGCTACTTGTAAGAGACATGGAAAATATTGATGGCATGTTATTGGCTCTATCATGCTCCTGTGACCAACAATTACGTTGTTGCTTTTATGGCAAGTTTTTTGGAATATTGCTGCTATTATGACCCTTTTTCCATAATATTCACATGATTTTTTATTTTTAAAGTAATATATATACACATACATTCAAACATATGTACTAGTTGTCAAGAAAATAATTTCATACATGTATAGATTGTATTGCTCAAACCTTTCAACATTATACAATTCAGCCATTTGTACATCCAAACAGGAATTGGAATTGGTTCCTACCTAGTGATTCCAACTATCAATTACATGAACATCCAAACAAGAGAATTGGCATTGCAAGCCATTTCCAATTCAGCTTGGCTTTGGTATTGAGGTCCAATTCAATTCCACCAGCTGAATATCGACATCCAAACGAAGCCGCCGGCTATACCTGCTATCGAAATAATTCAGATTTCTGGCTGATCACCGGCTATACCTGCTATCGAATTTTAGGGAAACCACAAACACATCACAACTGGTTGTCATGGTCAGTTCTGGGTTCTCTTCTCACAATCCAGTCCAGCCGAACGACGGCCTGTAAGTTCAATGCTATATTCTTCAACATTGTTGGATACTTGGATGCATCGTTGCTATTATTCCAAGGAAATGTTTTCTTTTTGTATGAATTGGCCAACTTCATTTTTAGCAATGGATTGAATAACCCGTTACTTATATAGACAGCAGATATTTGCGTTGAATCTGTCCCTCAAGTCAGCAGGATAGGGCACACTTCTTCACCAAGATTTTTTTTTTTTTTTGAGAAAAAAAAAATCATCATCAACTTGTATGTGACTGCCAAATTCAATGGCTTTCGCCAAATACATCTATCAATATCCTCCTACAATGAGTGAAATTACAACACTAAAAAAACATGGATTTTCGCAGAATTACACTGTTGATAGCTTTAAACATGGATTCTTCAGGCTACTAGCTGCATGGCCCTTAGTACAAATTAACAAGAAAAAAAGCATGCAGGCTTTAAGCAACTCCTCCCATTACACTTACGCTGCTAACTTCATCAACTGAAACCAGCGTATGCGCCGCATCTTCCATGGTAGGTCTTCTGCCCCTATCTTCTTCCAGGCATGAAACAGCCAGCTTCATCATTGTCTTGACCTGCAACTTGTTGCATTGCCCATTCAATTTGGGGTCAATGAAGTCCTTCATCCAAGATTCTTCAGTGTCATCCAACTGGAGCTTCTCTTTAAGCATCCTGACCATCCGTCCGAGGACCAGTTGCACCTCCTCATTCTCACTCTTTTCCATGTCCGAAACACGGGCTCCCTTCATTAGTTCCAGCAGAACCACCCCGAAGCTGTAGACATCAACCTTTGCTGTTATTGGGAGACTGGAAACCCATTCAGGCGCTAAATAACCTCTAGTTCCTTGGATCCGTGAAACATTTATATTGGATCCACCTCTGTTCAAGAGCTTTGAAAGGCCAAAGTCGGCGATCTTTGGCACCAAGTTCTCATCGAGCAGTATGTTTTCGGGCTTCACATCACAGTGGATGACCCACTCTAAGCACTCGTGGTGAAGATACGCCAATCCTCTAGCCACCCCAAGAGCAATGAGAAATCTTTGCTTCCAATCCAGTAACATTTCCGAGCCCTCGGTGCCAAATAAGATTTTATCCAATGAACCATTCTCCACATATTCTGAAACCAATATCCTGTGTGGAGCATCAGAACAGAACCCACAAACTCTCACTAGATTCATATGGTTTATCCTGCTAATAACACTCAGTTCATGCCGAAACTCTTCTTCGCCTTGGTTTATGTCTTCCAACTTTTTCACAGCTACTGCCCTATTGTCTTTCAGCACTCCTCTATATACAATGCCTGATGCCCCCCTTCCAAGCTCATATTTAAACTTTCTAGTGGCTGTCACCAACTCTCTGTAGGTGTACCTGCGAAAATGATTAGTGATCATTTCATATCCAGCCTCAGCCGGCCATACTCCTCTCAATTCCTTGCGCTCCCTCCACAAAATAAACCATCCTAATACAATAAATAGTACCTCCGCCAGAAACGCTACTGATAAGAATCCATAGAAGTACAAATATCGGTGTACCGTAAGGAACGCCAACAATAGTCACCGTATGATATGGTGACTCTAGTCACCGTATGATACGGTGACCAGAGAAATCTGGGCAGTTTTGTTGCAATGGCTAGTTTCGTGGGTGGAGCCTATAAATAGCTGGTTGCTTGCCTCTTTGAGGTGCTCTTGGATAGTCCAAAGGAGAGGAGGTGCTGTCAAGAAGCCAAGTGAAGGAAGAAGAAGCACTTTGAGGGATTTGAGTGATCCAAGTGCTTGAGAAGAGTGACACCATGTGCATCCCATGATCTCTAAGCTAGTGAGTGCTTTCGAGGGCTGACTTGGGTTGTTACTCTTGGTCTATGGCAAGACCTAGACCGGTTAGGCGTCGGTGGTACGGTGTCCCGGATAATTAAATCATCCGAAACTCCGTGTTTTCCGTACTTGCCCCAAGATCTACGACAAGTACACACGGTAATCACAGTGAAACCATAGCCATATCAAAATTTAACTATCAAGTTTATTTGAAATTTACAAAAATATCGGCTCCAAGGCCAACCGAATACCTTAAGAAATAAACACAGCGGAAACATAAAGGAATTCAAATCTCCAGCGTGTGCCCCATGATCATCCCACAGGCAATTGACTGGAAGTTGAACTCCTAGAAAGAACGGCGTCATTCCTCACCGAGATCCACGTCATTTCTGTAACCAAGTTATCGGAGGCAAGCAATGCGAGTGAATAATTACAAAATTATAATTATATGCAAGGCCAAATGAAGGAAGGTATAGTATGGGTATTTTGCATAAACGAGCATATGGCAATCTAAACTTGATTTAAAGAAATAAATACTAAATGAAATTGCTCGAATATAAATTGCATAAATGTAAGCACAAGTAAAATGTCATATGAATAAAGTGAGATACTTGACTTTCATGTCAAGTCCCAACAACAATCATCATCTAAGCCATTCGTATATTAATAACCATAATTAATTTTAATCCCAATCATTCTCTAAACAAAGTCCTATCATTAAAGAGCTTAAGACCGCAAGCACGGCCATTCGAATGGATTATTACTCTGTAGAGTTTGTACGCTGTACCCATGGACAGTGAGTGACCGTCTGTGGTGTTGCAAGCACCGTGCACTCACAAAGTGTGCACATCGGTATCACGCATGACGTTTTCATTAGCCGTTTGTTAACCTTGACTTCCCTGAATTACATAACTCCCTCCTCTACCGGGCAACTAACACCCCAGAGGCTATTCCTCCTTGAACGTTGGGTAATTAGGCCAGAGGGAGCAATTCATTGTGTCGGTAAGCTTTGTTCCCACGCATATAGCAATGGGAGCCCCTTCGAATAACCCCACACACTGGGGAAGTTATCCGCACATTCCCTACTTCTAGAAGGCAAGGCAACATTCCACTAATTACTTAGCCATGGCCGTCCCATACCAGCATCCATGGTCGCACGATGTTTCCTTAAATCAAGAATCAAATGTACCGGTCCTTATGTGATGTGGCGGGTCTCCCAAAATCATCATTATCAAACAATCATTAATCCATTTATCATTATCACATCAAACCCGCCAACATCTAAGTTACCAATACCTCAACAAGAATTTCCCCATCAACATAAATCTGTAAATTTAGTGAATATACATGTCCTTCCATTTATACAAAATATAACCTTTCATTTTAACAAGCTTAATTAGTAGTTAATTATATCATGAAGCTTAGAGCGTATAGCCAATGTGATAACCCAAACTATGGTTACCAAAAGGGGGATAAAATATGGCTCAACAATTGGATAAGACTAATAGGTATCATCTACCATTTTCCCAAATGAGCATTTTTAGTGATATAAATTATGCACCAATTTATCCTACAAATTAAGCACTTAAATGCATTTGTAAATATAGGATCAAAATGATCAAGGGGGTGTGCTTGCCTCGCACCTTTATATACTTAGCTCATACGATGATCTTCAAGCGTCGATCTTCCCACGGTGTAGTCCTTCGACGATTCACTCACGTGTGCGTCAATCCACGATCGATAAAACATCGGAAGATCCAAATAATGTCATCTAAGAGATTCAATAAAATATACCACAATAAATACAATATCTCAACTAAAAACCCAAAAGCAAAATCATGAGATGCATTTTATGGAAATAAATATGTACTCGGGGTTCGTACGAATAGTCTACACGTTATCGAGTTCTATCGATAGATAACTAGAAGAGAGGGTAATTAGGGCGCACGCGGTTCCATGCACTCGACGTGACTATTTGTTATGAGATATATTCTTGGCCTTATATAGGCCATATTCACCTAGACAAATTATGTATTATCTATTTTCTCTTAAATGAAAACATGTATTGATGTTATTTAGTTTAATTGGTACATGGCTAATATGACGATATGCATGGATATCTATTTTCTAAATCTTTATGGTAAATATGGCGAGATGCATATGCTTCATTGATGATGATTGCGTGCATATCTATTATGTGATCTTTAAATTACCTCTATTAATGAACATGGGGTTGTTCAAGCAAACATGAATAAGTAAACTAAATTTTTATAGCAATTATTCCTAAAATGATTTACGTGTAAAATAAAGCTACATGCTTCTAATTTGTGTGTATACATATGGAGATGTACCTATAACATATGGTATATATATTTTCTATAAATGTCTAGATGCAACTATACATTATTAAAAAGGAGTTCTATTCAAACTAGTCTATATTTAACTCCCTAATTATTACATAAGTTGGATATATGGTCTTATTGCTAACTTTACTATGACTAAAAAGTAAAGCCGCATGGTACAGGGAAATCTATATATTGAGTTATGTCCATTGCATACATAATTATTTTGTAGATATCTAAAATATAGAAGTATATACATAATTTCTCATGAAAAGCAGGTGAACATCAAGTTAGTTATCTATCTTTCCACATATCCTATGATTTAGTCCCCAATTTGTTGTAAGCATATACCTACCATTGATTTTAGTATAGCAAAATAAACAAATTGCATGGTGAGTAAGTCTATATTCATATGCATCATATTTACTTGCATGAGAATTAGAGTAAAGGTAGCACATACAAAAATACAGAGGAGAATCTACAGTTTAATTATAAAGGTGGCACACAAATTTATCATACATATAACTAACTTATTTTATGTTATTTCATAAGAAACATGGGCAAGGCCAACTAATTATTTTTGTAACAATTTTTCCTATAATCAAATACTGAACAGCAGTTATAAAAAGTCCTAAATACATCAAGAAACTTCCTAGTAGTTTTACTTATTTTTATAGAATTTTTTTCTGAAATTGATTTACATGTAAGCACTACTTTCTGTGTATGTTTCTGGGTGCACTTAACCAAATTAACATCGCAAGTGGGCCAGCAGCCCTTTTCCTTTTTTTCCTTTTATTTTCTAACTGGAAAACCTTAATCAGACGCTGGCCAATCGGGTTGAGACATGTGGTGGCTTAGGATTAAACCATTCAAAGAAACGGGCACAGTAGCAGCGGCGAGGAAATGGCTCGCCGGCGGTGAAGCGACGGCGGACTTCGACGACATGTAGGACCAGGCGATGCACGAGCTTGAGGGCTATCATCTGGTGGTCGAATCATCGACGGGGATGCCCTATAGCGGCAGCACGGCGGAGACCTAGGTGCACCGTGGCTCGGCGGCTTCGCGATGCGCAGCAGATGGGCATGGTGACGTGAAGTTCAAACTTTAATAGCATCTACGAGCAACGAGTGTGCTCACCAAGCAAGAGGTGCAAGCAGGGGTGGCCTGTAGCGACGGCTGGTCGACCCGCGGCAACGGAGTAGAGTTGGTGGCGGTGCGCACGCCCTTTTGTCCCATTTCTTTGGAAGAAAAAGATAGGAGAAGAATCAGCACGGTCTAGAGATGCTAAAAGAACAACACATAGACGTGGGGCTCACCTGTAAAGATCCAATTGCCGGCAATGGCTACGGCGGCCGGAGTTGGGGAAAATGGAAATTCGCTGGATTCCCGCAATGGCTGCAAACATGGTTAAGCTCTAGGGAACGAGGATGGCAGGAGGAAGCCAATTGAGGGGTCGATTGAGGTTTTTATGGGGTGAAGAGGCGGTTGTGATTGAGTGGCTGCCATGCGGCCATTCCTGTCAGAGGGAAAGAGAGAGGGGGAAAAGGAGGAGGGGTCTAGAGGACGCGGGGTGGTGCAGGAGAGGCCGAGTGACGACGAGCGAGGCGCGTGGCCTTCCTACTGTGGATGCACAGGGCGGCGCGTGCGTGGCGGGGCGCCGGTGGCCGGGCGGCGCATCGGCGTTGACGAAGGAGAACGACGACATGACGGTGGCGGTTCGCGCTGGGCCGGCTGGGCTGGAGTGGGCCGCGTCGACGCTGGGCTGGGCTGCACAGGTAAGGTTTCTCCTTTTTCCATTTCTTTTATTTTCTGAGTTAGCGCATCGGGCCGTATCACGGGCCGAGCCCAATTAGCTTGGTTACTATTTTTTTCTATTTTCAAACAGGCTGATGACTAAACGATTTTTCTATCTATTCAAAGTTTCTCCAAAATTTATGAAAAATTCATAGAAATTACATCCCTATGAAACCTATCTATGGTGAATTTTGGGGTATTTTTGGCCAAGCCAAATTAGCACAAAAATTCAAAGAGTTTCCTGCACGCATAGGATGCAATGCATGTATGAAGTTTGAAATTTCAGAAAAACTCAAATATGCAGTCCAAACACAATCCAGCATTATTTAGGGTGTTCTTACATTGTTTTGAGTCTATAATTTTTGGGATGTTACAGGTGGTGAGCTTACCAAGAGTGTGGAAGCCGCCGTAAGTTTGTACACGGTCTTTGGGCTTCCCGTGTGAAAGAAGCTACGTGAAGAGAGCGCCCTTTGGACCGCATCACGTGCAGATCCTTACCTTCGGAGGAGCATCCGGAGTTGCCGGCGGGACGTGCCCGCGTCTTCACTCGGAGGGTGAAGAATGCTCTAGAAGGGATCGCCATCGAGCGGAGGGAGGGGTCGAGACTCCGGCGGGAGTGACCCAACATGGAGTAGGGGGAGGCGCCATCCTCCCGATACCATGGGAAAAATCATGAGCTTTTCTATCCCTTTCTCTTTACTACTTGCCTTTACTTATTGCCTTTATCATGCTTGCTAGTAGTACTCGAGATTGCCTTGTTTACTTGTTGCTCTAGTTATTTCCTTGGTTCATCCATATGCTCTCTAGTTGCTTCTATCATATGGTTGCTTGTTTACTTCATGTGTAGCTTGCTTGCTGGTTGATCTAAGGACTCTTTCTTAGTGTGCTTATCGCCTAGTAGATCTTCTAGTGCCTTGTGCTTGGTTACCTAGCTTGTAGCTTATCTTAGGTTTGCTCTTGCCTAGTGAACTAGTTCATATCTTGTGTTTGTGTTTTATATTATCTCTAGTTCACTAGGTTAAGGACTCTCCTTAGTGTGCCTCTTTAGATATACTAGAACTACTTGCTAGGAGTTGAGTGGGTGATTTGTGTTAGGAGAAAAATTGATAGTGTGCACCGATTCACCCCCCCCCCCCCCGGTCACACGGTCCTTACACATGCAGATGCCTACTCCCTTTTTATAAGGGATCGGAAGAGTTTTCAAAGAAAATAGCAGACCAACAAAAAGACGTTTATGTCCCTCGTAATTGTTCTCCACGACCCGCACACATCGCACTGTCGTCTTGCTCAGGAAACGTCGTTGCGGTGGGGAACGCCGCTCCCATGGCTTTGATGCGGCATATGGTTGTAGGGAGGCTGTCTGGGTAGGTGGGAGGCTGGCCTCCGACGCCACAGTAGGACGGAGGGTCGCGGCGGCTCCGAGCTCCGGGAGGCCACATGCAGTGGCGAGATCCCGCCCCAGACGCCGTGCCCGCCACAGCTCATCCGAGCTCGCCCCAGCATCAGTCTTCCGGGACACGTCCTCGTTGCGAGCAGCTCGTTCCCTCGGCAGCCCGTACGAGCTCGCCCCCGCCACAAGAAGCTCGCGCCCCTGGCACCACGCCCAAGCTCACCTCGATGAAGGCCATCCGGGCTCCCCGCCACCGCGAGCAGCTCACCCTTGATAGCCTGCGACGGTGACGAGATCCAAGGTGCTCGCAACGATGGTGGCAAGACCCAAGGTGCTCACGACGACATCGATGATGGCGAGCGGTAGACATGGCCACTACTATCACCACCGACACCATGGAGACTGCTCCCCCCCCCCCCCCTGCCCGCCTGGGCCGGATGCCCGTTTGGGGCGGCGGCGGGATGCGACTGGGGGTGAGAAGAGAGGTGCGGTGGCCGGAGATGAGGCTGCGGGCGGGGTTGAGCGGTACGGTGGCTGGTGGGGAGAGAAGCAGCTGGAGGTGGGAGACGATAAGGATCGAGGTAGGTGGTGGAAAAATTGAAAAGCATGTTGGTCCCACAACCTTCAGTCCCTTACATTTGGGGACGAAATGCAACCTCTCCAATCCTTTCGAGTACTATTTATCACAGAAATCGCCTGGTGTGTTTTTATACCGAAATAGCGCCACGACTGTTCAGATTGGCCTGGAGGAAAAACAAAACGGTGGCTCAAGGGCTCATACAAAACAAATGGATGAGGGGGGTGTTGCGGATCACCAGGGGGAGGAAATCACACAATTTGTTCAACTTTGGCGCATGCTGCCCAACATCAACCTCGCTCAAACTGAAGACACCATCTCCTGGCACTTCACGGCAAATGGTTAGTACACATCAAGATTGGTATACGCCATCCAGTTTGCTGGCTCCTACCCTGATCACGATTGGGGGCGGATATGGAAGAGCAAGACCGAGAACAAATGCAAATTCTTTAGCTGGTTGGCCCTGCAGAACAAGCTATGGACGGCGGACAGAATAATCAAGACGGGAGGACATGCAAATGCTATCTGTCAAATGTGCCGATGCACACCCGAAACCATCACCCACATGCTGGCAACATGCACCTATTCTGTCGGCGTATGGGCAGCGTTGCGCCGTCTAGGGCTGGACGCCGAGCGAGCCGAGCCGAGCCGAGCTCAGCTCAGCTTGCCTCAGCTCGTTATGCCAACGAGCTGGCTTGGCTCGGCTCATTTTGTTGACAAGCTGAAATGCTAGCTCGGCTCGGCTTGACACGAGCTCGAGCTAGCTTGTTGAGCTCGCAAGCTAGAAACAAAATAAACATCAGAAAATAGTTCAAATGTTCACAATCTTTTTTATATATATTACTTGCTCGTTGTGCTCACCTTCACTGCAGAATGGGTTGGCGATGGAGTAGCGCTTAAATGTGATGGATGTGCACTTGCACCTGCTCCTGTATGGACTACCTTGGTCGGCACCTATACTGTCGAGATGGACAGGGCATGAGATCGCGATGCCATCCTCTTCATCTTGCTTTGGCAATTCTTTGATTCCATGCTCGCCTGCCGTTCCATGGCGGAACGCAGCATTCAGTGGCGGGGAAGAGACGGTGATTTGGAAAGTATGACAGCTGCCATCACGAACCCTAACAAAGGCCAATCTATTTCTTGTTGCCGCTGATGTCTTTTTGGCTTCGTCAATCATGATCCCAATAGTCGATCAGGAGGTGACCATCCTGCATGCCTGCTTTGGGCTGATTAGATGGACATGCAGATGAGCCTCAAGGCCCTCAACGAGGCTTAGTTTTGTTGGACTTTGATCATTCATGTAACTCGTTTGGCTTGCAAGCACCCAGCTCGAGCTGGCTTGTTTTTGTAACGAGCTGAAACATGAGCTTGGCTTGTTATAAAAATCATCGAGCCGAGCTGAGCCGAGCCGAGCCGAGAGCGAGCTGAGCTAGCTCACGAGCTTCGAGTTTTACATCCAGCCCTAGCGCCGTCGACCGGACTCACTCTGCTTCCCCTCCCGACGCAGCAATACCGGCGGCTCCAGCAATGGTGGATGACGATGGTGGGGATGCCGGGCGCGCCAAACTGCGCGCAGCAGAGTCCAAGCGATTATCTATACAGGCTGGAACATTTGGAAGGAAAGATGCAGACGCTACAACAACAACAAGGCCATGACATCCCTGCAGCTGACCAACCTCGTCAAACAAGACATCCTCCTCTGGAGGCTGGCGTTGAACCATGATCAAGAGTAGTATTTTAATTGTGTAACCCAATTTGTAAATATGTTCTTAAACTCTTCTTAATGAAATGGGCAGAACACCTTCCATTTACTGCTCAAAAAAACCTATACCTGCATTCAAGTTTGACAGCGGTTTTCAGAAAAAATCTTATTGTATAGTAAAGTAAGCAACTGTAACATCCTATGCTCATCATTACTGGCAACATTATATCATTTAATAGAAGCAGTTTTCAAACAAAATTATATCTTTGACCCTTGTCTCCATCGAGAGGATTCAGTCTACAGTAGAAAATATGACGTCACGTAAGAGTAACTCATGCAAGGTTTCTAATATTATTGAACAAAAAAACTGAACATTATTTTTTCCATGTTTACTGTTCTCTTATTTTCACGCCTGCAATTGTATGGAAGAGACATTCATACACGCCACAATCCCATCAAACAAGAGGAATTATCTTGTCACAATTCCCCCACCGTCGACACCCACGCTCAATGCAACCCTCTCTCTCCTCGCACCGGCACACTTGTTAACCAAGTTGCAGCGGCTCTACCTTTCCGAGACAACCGACGCTAGTGAGCATATGTGCCTGGGTTGAGATCCCCTGAATTAGGGGTAGTTTGGTTGGTGCCTTGGCCTGAGCACCATCGGCTAAGCATCGATCTCAGCCTCATGCGTCCAGAATCGGACGGCTGAGCACCGTGCCTGAGTCAGGCATCTTTTTCAGGGTGCACACCAAACAAGCCCTTAGAACAATTCCAACAACTTTTTTTTTTTACGGAAAAGCTGTACACACGACTGGGTCATCCGACCCAGCCGTCCGACCAAGGCAAATGTAGCCCTGCTGCCCTTGTTTGCTGCCCCTGTTGCTTCTGAATTCAACTGGTCGGAAGGCTGGGTCGGACGACCCAGCCGTATGTGTAGCAGCGCTCTTTTTTTTAGGGAGAGCAACTCCAACAACTATGTATAATGGGTCCTTAAAACATAGATTAAGGGAGTCATTAGCTAATTCACTCCTCCAACCGTTACGTAAACGAGGTCTCCAAATTTACCATCGCCCGATTTTTCCCTAAGCCGTCGCCACATTTGGCGAAGCTTTACGCGCTCCCGATCGACTCCCTCCCGCTCTTCCCGTGATAAATTGGCCCACGCGTCATTTCTTTGGGCCCGACGTCGTGGACGATTCACGCCGACGGCAGCGACGATGACCTGCCGGTGCCCAGCTCCAAGATCTCAACTCCAAGAGGAGGGGCACGCGCTGCTCCCGCATCCAGGCGTTGTCGGCAAAGTCGTACACGAGGAGCTCCGTGCGCCCACCTCCAGGCATCATCAGCAGGGTCGTACTAGAGGTGCTCCATCGGCAAGGGGGTGTTCGAAGAAGAAGATCAGGAGGAAGAAACAAGAAGGCCCCCCACACCATCCTTTCTCCACTACGGGAAACCGGCTTATTGCCGAGGGCCAGACATTTTGCCGAGTGCATTATGTCGGGCACTCGGCATATAGCCGTTTGCCGAGTGTCACCAGGCCGAGCTCTCGGCGAAAGTTCAACACACGGCACCCAGCAGGTTTGCCGAGTGCCAGCTGGCAGGGCACTCGGCAAACAAGTGACGACTCTCGGCAAACAGTTTCACACTCGGCAAAAGAGCATGTGCCACGCACGTGAAACGGCAACAAGGACGGAGCCGTTTCCGTCAATTGTTTGCCGAGTGCCTGTAACAAGGGCACTCGGCAAACTGCTAGTTTGCCGAGTGTCATTAAAGGGCACTCGGCAAACTATTTTTTCTTTTTTCTTTTTTGGCCACCAATGTTTTCCTAATTTAATGTATTTATAAATTTTACTTCATATCAAAATTTAGTATTTTTCTCGATCATTTTGGTATTTTTAAGTTATTTATTTCATTTGAAGTATTTTTTGAAGAAAATTCAAAATTGAATTCCAAGTGATTACAATAATGAAATATAGTGACTCAAAAAATGATATTCATGTTTCCTAGTTCAATTTGAGGCAGTAACCATGAAATGAACAGAAAAATCGCGCATCTTGTACATGAAATATAAGGGCGAACATTGGGTGAAATAGTATTTTATTTTTATTTAATTCAAACAAAGTCTAAAAATTACGAGACTCGTCCTGGTATCATGAAATCATATGTGTAGGCCATGGTAAATCCTAGAAAAAGTTTCACAAAGGTTGTCACGTATGTCGTTTAGAAACCGGAGCATCATCGAGGAAGATCCATAGAGTTATGAAGTGTACGTTTAGATTTCGAATCAAAACGACGGTCGCAATGTGGTTTCACCATAAATCTTTTTCTACAGGTAAAAGATGATATGAAATGTATCATGACAAAATTTGGCTATTTTTTGAATTTATTTCAAATTTCTATATTATTTTTAAACTCCTGCTGAAAATGTTTGCCGAGAGCCGGACCCACAGCTCTCGGCAAACAAATATTGCCGAGTGCTGGTCTGTTTACCGAGTGCTTTCAGATCTAGCACTCGGCAAACCTCCGAATAGGACTTAGGCGCGGGGGGCTCTTTCTCTTTCTCCCTTATCTGTTCTTTTCTTCCACCTCCCGCCGCTGCCCTACGCCACCCCGCGCCGCCATCGTCCGCGCCCTCCGTGTGCCGCCGACCGCCGCCGCCCTCCTCCACTGCGTGCCGCCGCCCTCCGCCTCCGCACCCGCTTGCCGCACCCGGTCTCCGCCCCCGTCCCCGCCTCCGCCACCGCACCACTGCGCCGCGCCGGCGGCCCTGCCTCCGCCGCCTCCCCGTCCCCCCCCCCCATCTCCGGCACACGCGCCTCCCCGCCCCCTCCTGCTCCTGCGCCGACGACCCCGCCCCTCCCCCGCGCCGCGGCCCCGACCTCGCTCCGCCACCGCACAACTGCGCCGCGCCGGCGGCCCTGCCTCCGCCGCCTCCCCGGCCCCCCCATCTCCGGCACGCGCGCCTCCCCGCCCCCTCCTGCTCCTGCGCCGACGACCCCGCCCCTCCCCCGCGCCGCCCCGCGCCGCGGCCCCGACCTCGCTCCGCCCTCCTCGTCGCCGGCTGCTCCGACGACCCCGCCCCCAAGCCCCACCCCGAGCCGACGCCGGCGCCTCCCATCTCGAGCTCGGGACCCCTACGCCCGCCTTCCTCGCCGCCGGCGACGGCGAGGGGCCCCTGACCCCGGGCACCCACGTCGTGCGCCCCTGCCCAGCCTCCCTCGACGCCACTGCCCTGCACAGGAAAGGTGAGCTTCTTCCCTTTTTTTTTTCCTTTTTTTTGCCAATAATCAAATATGTAATTGATTGGCCCATATATTTTATGTTTTTGTCAATATATGAAATGCTAGTTATGAAATTGCTATTAGTTATGAAATGCAAATGCAAATTGAAATGAAAATGAAATTTAAATTTAATGTTAGATGTGAGCTATGTAATGCAATCGAAACGAAATTGGTAATCTAAAAGGGCAAATGATGTGGTTGTTTGAATTGGACGAAATGCCGTTGTTTGAATTGGACCAAATGGTTGTTTCAATTCGATGTGATATTCGGCCATTGTGCCGTTGATTTGTTGGATGTGATTGCCGGCCATCGTGCCGTTGTTTTCTTGCAGGTTTTGGGAACCTCACCGAATAGGGGAGGTGCTGCCGAAATTTTGAATTGACGGTGTTATGTTTTATTCTTTGCAGGAGAGGAGAGGCTTTTCCACCGTCTTTCACTAGTCACTTTGCGGGAGAGCAAGGTGAGACATAAAAAACTCACCTTTTCCATTTCTGTTTATAGGTAACGCGTAACCTAGTTAGGCGTCTCCCGTTCGAAATAGATACAGTTGGAGATATGCCCGAGGGTTACATATCTATGACTGTATCTGTTTCGAATTGTCCACGTTTCTTGGACAGCCCGAGGATGCGTAGATGGGGCTAGTTTCCATTGTCTATTTCGGTTTGAGACCGAGTTTCGGCCGTGCCTCCCTGTTGTTCTCCGGATACACAATCTCCCTCTCAGGGCGTGTATTTGGAGAACAGCGGGGAGGTGCTGCCGAAATTCCGTCTCGGACCGGAGTAGACCTTGGAAACTAGCCCCATCTACGCATCGTCGGGTGGGATTAGGACATATCTTCACCTATTAGACATTGTATGCATCGTGTAGATACCAATGAATTTTAAATTGCTCCGTCATATGATAGAAGATGGATGACCGTGCGTGGATGTACACGGGCCGTCCAAGGAAGGGTTCTGAAACAAGTGAATGGGTTGACAAGACCCTTGCTTTCTTGAAACAAGCATTTGCCAATGTCAGCAAAGGTGGAAAGACTTGGTGTCCCTGCAGCCGTTGCGGCAACACAAGGGAGCAGACAGAGGAGGAGATGGGGTTGCATCTTGGTAACTATGGATTTACGCCAGGCTATACCCGGTGGGTCTACCATGGTGAAGCCCATAGATTGAGGGAGGAGGTCGTGAGACAACGCGTCGATGATTGTGATGCTGATGGCGGGGTGGAGGACATGTTACAGGACTATCAGGAAGCCCAGTTCCGTTAACAACCTAGGGGAGAGGAGGAGCCAGAGGAGTCCGCAAAGCGCTTCTATGACATGTTTGAAGCGTCACAGAAACCTCTTCACGGGCATACCAGGGTTTCAAAACTGGATGCCATTGCACGTCTAATGGCCATGAAGTCCCAGTTTAGCTTGAGTCGGAACGCGTTCGATGTTATGTTGACAGTTGTTGCCAGCCTTCATACCTCCTCAGCTGGCCAAACTCCTCTTAATCCCCTGCGCTCCCTCCACAAAATAAACCATCCAAATACAATAAATAGTACCTCCGCCAGAAACGCTGCTGATAAGAATCCATAGAAGTACAAAAACTTTGAATCACTTTGACTGCTCTTAAGCATATCCAAGAAATCAGGTATGAAGTATTTGTTTGTTGACCTACAGTCAGGTCCATATTTAGAACCAAAAGGTTGTGACTGTGGAACTGACCCTGGCACTTTTGCTCCTTTATGAATCTTGATGTACATAGTACCAGTACTGCCAAGGTTACTTAGGGTAGCACCACCATGAAGAACAGCCTTTGGATAGCAGTCACCAATCCCTTCCCAATATGCGAAACCCTTACACTTGCAATCATTCAAGCATATGTTCTTGCAATAGTCAAGTGACACAAAACGATGGACGCTCATGTCATTCCCAAAGAAATCAGTATTTGGTAGCTTAGAAAATCTCACCTTCTGTGCATCGCAACTGATGTTGATCGTTCGTTTGCAGCCTTTGCTCCGATCACTTGTCGATGACTTCAAAACTAGGGGCACACACACAGGCAGGTACTGGTGTGTATACACATATCCCATATCTGCCGCACAGACCACGTACTTTGCAGAGCTGAGGAAATGACATCCATGTGACGGACCACATTCCGTCTGCTTATTCAGACTATACAATCTGAGGTTGCCATCATAATCCAATGTTAGCTTCCTCGTGATCCCAGGACCCCAGTCAGCAGCTGTGAAGGTTGCATTGTCACTTCCAAGGAAATGGCCCCATCTATCAAGAGCCCCACCAGTGGTGCTGTTGAATGACATTCTAAGCTTGTCCCATATATTCCTATTTGGATTTGGCCAATAGATAAAGGAGATATCCTTCTGGTAATAAAACAGAGAAAGCAAGTATTGATCATCAAAATGGAAGCTGTAGCGGCCAGGATCTAGTAACCTGTTGGTAGATACAAGCTTTGTGGTAGCAGTAATGCTCTGAGTGGGTAGCAAGGTATCGGTAGGAAAATCAAAGCTTTGCCACAGGATGGTACCATTTTTTCCCTTCACAATGAGGTTCCCTGTGTCCAGAAGCTGAGCTTGAACCTGCATCGCATCAGAAACACTCACATTGTTGGTCCACACAATCTGGCCATTATAATCCTTTAATACCATCCTCCCATCAGTGTCTAACTTGACTTTGGATCTCCATGTGTACACAGGGTGGAGATGATTTGGTAAACCATATGGAGCAGGTGGATGCATTGGGGGAGATGCTGTAGAAGCCACAGCTGAAAGTTCCATCTGGTGAGTGGAGCACATCGGTAACGTGCTCAGTGGAGAGGGAGGAGCCTGCGGCAAGGAAATCACGGGCTGAGGCACGCTAAATCAGATAAATCAAGGCGAGAAGCACAAAGGAGCATTGAGCCATTAAGCAAGTGTGCGGAAGGCAGAGGAATGGGAGTGAGGAGAAGCAGATGCTACAATGTATCCCGGGAAAAAGCGAGGGACTCTTGCCAAGGTCCTTATCTAAAATGGTAAGACTGACTTATCAGGACAGGTCTGAACATAAAGGCACTTCCTTAAGAAAAGTATGCGCACATATGTGCTTTGAGACAACCATTTAAAGTTCACGAGCGTATGATATCTTTAAATTGTTAATGAATCTACTTGTGCAAATTTGGGTGCACAGCGCGAATTGTCACCATTTATGCTTCCCAAAGTAGAGTCTCAGCAAGAAAAATTTGAGCACTATTGTCAGTTTTGTGGTGATGAGTACGTAATTTACATAAGCATGCTTGAACTTGGAATTATGCGATGATCTCATCAGGTCAACATGTCATGCCTTGTAGGTCCCCATGATTTGCTTGCGTGTATTTTTGACCTGTGTCCGCCTAATTATTGTCTCACCACCCTTAGCAACAGTTCGTGAAAGGAATGTTTAATTTGGACTCAGTTCAGCATCTTTGAGTGGTCCAAGCAGCTTGATATGGAAATCGTTGGTCCTGCCCAAGAAATCATGGTGGCAATGATTAGGAAGGAGTGGCCAGGGATTGCTTGACTTTGCATTTAGTCTCGAGTGTATGCATTGTTCAGCAAAAATTAAAAATATAATGAAAGTTGCCATAAATTGATTAGCGATTGCAATACATGCAAACAGATTAAGATCTATTTATGTTCCTTGCAAAGCATCTCTCGTCCAATTATTGATCTTAGCTGGAAGCCAAACTCTGATCTAGGTAGTCCTAACTAGGGATGAAAACGGTCAGAAACGATCGAAAAATATCATTATCATTTCCTAACCTTATTATTTAGTCGAAAACGAAATCGAAACCGGTAACCTCGGAAATGAAAACGGAACCGAAAATGTCGGAATATCGAAAGCGAAACTATCGGAACGAAAATATGTCGATATCGGTCGGAAGCCGATAATTATGATCGAAAATGCCGAGCTCTAATATATATGTAAACTACTTATATTGACATAAGCATGTAATTCATTTTGTATAATGGCATGTGTTCATGCAAACCACTCAAATACATGATTAAAAAATTTGAAAACTAATATATGAATATTGGCCTAATCAAGTAATGCAGCATGGATGGAATAAGGCATTCGTGTATAGGGCAATCAATCAACCGAGGAGGCAGCAGGGCAATAGTTGGATAGAAATCATCATAATTAATTACTACCATGCCAAAATCACGGTCACTGCTTTATGGCAACTGCTTTATACGGTATTTTCGACGGAAAATTCGAGATAATATGATATACCGTCAATTCGATCGAAAAATCTCTCTATCGTTTTCATTTTCATTTCCGTATAGATTTTTCCATTTTCATTTTCGTTTCCATATTTCCCATAATCGTTTTCCCATTTTTTGTTTTTCCGGAAACGATCGTCGGTAAATCGGGAATTTCGATCACCGTTTTCATCCCTAGTCCTAACCAAACACTCCCTCTGGTTTGAACCATGATTCCGCAATCTGACAAGTTTCTGAAGGTGCAATGCACTCGCATACGTTAACAGAGGTACTCATGGGCAATTTAATCACATACTCCCTCCGGTTTTAAATTATTGACACCGTTGATTTTTTAAGTTATATTTGACCGTTCCTCTTATTCAAAATATTAGCTTAAATATGTAAAATTATAAGTTACAATCCAATTTCCTTTAGTGATGAAACTAATTATAACAAAAATTATGATAATTTTTAAAATATTTTAAATAAGACGAATGGTCAAACGTAACTCAAAAATGGTCAAACGTCAACAATTTAAAATCGGAAGGAGTATATGTTAACAAGCGTTATCTGAACAAACTTCCACATCCAGAACCACCGTAATCACCCGGACAACATCGTAATCCATGTCCGTTCGGGACTGGGTTGGTATAGACCGGTAAACCTGACCCAGTCCAATGTGTGCCTGTTTTTCCTAAGGAAATATGAACCTTGTTTTGTTCCAGCAGACCAATGGACAAGTTCAGGAAAGGGCCACCCCTATCAAATTTTCGCCACGCCTCTTCAACCTTCCTGCAAAGCAGAAAAGGATACTTTCTGTCAAAATTAATATGTCCGATGCGCTGAATATGAAAACATCAGTGTAAAGGCATATTTGGGTCTATTTTAGTTGAACAAAAAGTCTTGAGAACGAGTCAGCAGCTCACTTTACTTTTCATTCATTTCCTTTCATTCTTCTAACGTTTCTGTAGTCATTTCAATGCATTATCCTAACACAAAAGGAAATGACGATGACTGTACTGGAGGTATAGACTTCCACACACCCAGATGAGGACGAATTTAAACTTAGTGTAGCCACGTTACCACCAAGTCATGTTGCTAGACTGAAAGTCAGCTGGGACGGAGGCTAAAACACCTTCTAGGCCACTTTGAGCAACCGAGCCCGTGCCCAACTAAACAGCTCCAAAACTGAGACGACTGAACAACCCAGCAACCTGGAGATGCAAGGACGGCCTGTTTGGAGTCTCCGCTTTTGAGGCTTTTGCCATGGTAGGGCAAAACGCTGCCCCGCATCAACGTCGTGGTAGTGGGAGAGCAGCTCGGCGTGGCAGCCTGTGAGAGCATTGGCGCAAGCACGAAGCAACTCGAGGCGGCGAAGGTCATCAAGACGGCGGAGGTCATCGAGCCAACGAGCTAGATCAAGAAGTGGTGAGGGCCTTGTTCAGAATGGCGAGCTCGCGCTCCTCGATGTGGGGGGCTATCCCCTCCGCTTCGGCATATCACTATTCCTCGTCACAGGCGTCGCAGATGAAAAGGCCGAGGAGGCAGGCCACCAGTCTTCCGCATGGGCGGCACGAATGTCGAGGCTTGCCGTCGTTCTTCTCCATGCGCGGATGCAAGGCCAAGGAGGAGGTAGGCCGCCGGTCTTCCTCACAGGCGGCACGGATGCAAAGGCCCACTGTCGGTCTTCCTTTGGCAGATGCGCTCGAGTTCTTTGGCACATAGCAGGTCGTACGTACCCAAAGACACAAAAGGGCCAAAGAGCCGCGGGGACGCGAAGGACATGAAAGCGACGCCTGGAGGAAAAAGCTCAAGAATTGACCGAATGCTCACTCCTCCGTTTTTAGTAACAAATGCACGTTTTTCTAGCTTTTGTTCGCTTAAAGAAGCTGCCTTGGTTTTGGGGGAGCCTTTTGCTTCTAGGGCCGTTGGGAGAAGCGAAAGCCCCGAGAAGCTCCCCCAAACAGGGTCTCAAGCCCCTTCTGGTTCTACACAAATGGAGAAAAGGGAGGAGACCTAATAGAGTGTACCCCTCCGCGTCATGTCCCAGGGCGACGAAAGGGCGATCCCGACACGAGCCCGAAACCCCACCAAATCCGAGCTCGTCCGACCAAACAACTAGTCCCTCAATGTCCTTGTTTCCCTTTTTCATCTCTTTTCTCCTGTTGTTTTTTCCCCTCTATTCTTGCCTTTCCATCCTTTGCCTGAGCTCGATTCACGACGTTTGGATCTAGCCGCCAGTTGCTTGGGGCTTCCAATAAGGGCGTGGCAAATCCAGTCTTCCATCCTCGTCGTTGGAGGGCCGCCATAGGAGCTTCGCTCGATGATGCGTGGCTCGATCCAGCACTGAGAGGCCCGGATCTGGTCCACTTTTTGGCAGGACGACACCTACCTGCTATTGTAACTTTGGAGGTGGCCCTTTGCTAAGGCTCTTCGGCTATCCCGGCCAGCAACATCTAGTCTCTGAGCTGCTGGCTGCGGATGGCCCGTCTGCAAGGGTCATGCCTGCAGCCATTCGGGGACGTCATGCATTCTTCTTGCAAGTTCGTGTAAGGGTGCAGGTATGGTATGCTTGGTATGCCCTCGTCTGATCATTTTCCCTCGCATGCGTTCGGCGCGGTGGGTGTGTGGGATGCCCTCCCCTGCCATTGCAGCTGCCTATACATGCCCGTTGTGGTCATGGCACCAGATTCCTCCTTGCGATGTGGGTGTGGATGCTAAGGGCGATGGGGGCATGGATGGTGAAGTTGTCCATTGAGGTTGCGGGGCTTACCCTAGCATGGTGGTGCCTTTGCTCAGAGACTAATTGACTCGTTGGCGATCGTGCAACCAAAATGCCGTGCTCGTGCTCGGCGCACGGAGTGGTGCTCTACCACCCCGCCATATGACTAGTTAAAATATAAAAAAAAAATTGTTTTGATCTCTTCTCAGGACAGGGCGACGCCTCTCAGAGGCTTGCACCTCTCCGCAGCCGCTCTTCAACTAACGAAGAGCCATGGTGACTCATAATATGTCACCATCCAGTGACGGGGAAGTCTGGTGTTTTATTTTGTAAATATGCTTTCGACTATTAACCCACGTCAGCTGGCATGTCAGTCTCTACTTTTTATTTCTCAAGTGTCACAATGACCCACATACTGGACAAGCCAGCGCGGTACACATCAATTCTCTATCATCCCACCAGAGGTAAGAGCACACCATGTAATCCTTATTGTAGCTGATATTTCGCCATGAAGTGCATTGGCCAGGTCCGTTCATGAAAAACATAGGTATATTGCTCAATGGTTTCATTTTATTTAGCAAGGCGGCCTCCTGGGACCTGGCCAAATCTTTTGCTGGCCTGAAACTCAACAATAGCCTGTATAAAACTAGGTGCCCGAAACTCCAAACAACCCCCCCCCCCCCCCCCCCCCCCCCGGTTTTGAATATGTTGAGTTATATTCTGGTTATATAATTATAATCATTATCTTTTTTTGAAGCCTTGCTCGTGGCTAATGGAACTACTTGTGCTCGGTGCCATAAACCCGACAAGCTCAGATGTACTTATGTTCAGCTTTGGATCGTTTACAATTCCATCTGAACTGAAATGGAGCATGGGTTGGGCCAAGGCCTTGCGTGCCGAGGCTAATCGAAGCACGCCGTTAAGAGCAAATCTGAACCAAGTTTGTTCAAAATTTGAGCTAGGCCCCAAAAAGTTTCCAGAGTGACCACGGCCGTCCCAGCAGCAGGAGGTGGAGAGTATATTTTTAACTTTCCACGACAACCAGAACAGTACTCCAAAGCTTCAAGGATGCAGTAGCACACAATTGCAGGGATACGACGATGAGAAATTGAGATGTAACTGGATCTTACCTTGCCTTCTTTATAAACGAAGAAGGCGTAGAAGCCTCCGAGCACCGTGGCGCAGGCCATCGCCCACACGAGCACCTTAACGGCCATAGGCATGATGGCCGCCACTTTGTAGGAAAACGCCATGGTGAGCAGCGTCGTGAGAATCCACACCGCCACTTTGAGATTCCCTCTGGTGGGCGAGCCGGGCGCCGCCTTCTCGTACCAGCGGAGGCAGATGAACAGCAGAACCAAATCGATGTACGAGAAGGCCACGAACGCGATGGCCGCCAGATGCCCATTGGATCGGTAGATCGCCATGGCCGAATTGAAGGTCAGAAAGACAAATCCCAGCAGCGTTAGCCAGGAGAAGCCAACGTCCTGTTGGTCTGCCGCCGCCGCGGCGTTCGCCGGAGCACCAGGGCGGAGCAGGGCGGCTTGCTGGTCATCGGCCATCTCGGTATTCACGGGGGCCATGCCACGTGGCACCTAACGGCTAGTAGATCTGGCGCCGGATGAGTGCGCGCGCGCGGGAAAGAGGATTTTCGCGGAAGGGGCGAGCGGAGGACCGAGTAAACGGACGCCGGGAAGAAAGTGAGCGAGCTCAGGGAGGCTTCCGGCGAGTCTAAAGCGAAATTGAAGTGCGCCATGGGGATTCCGAACTTATGCCCTTTTATTCGTCCCGAGGAGTACGATTGCAATAGTACAAAAGTCAGGGTCCCGAGGAGTATACATTGTGGATGCACATGACCTGCAGGACAGGGATAAGTGGATGTCATGACGTGCCGGCAATATCTTTTTATTGCTTTCTGCACGAAGTTTCGTGCCTACCACGATTTTTTTTTTTTAGGTCCACTAAGGTTGCTTGCCAGCGACGCCAAGAACCAGATTCTAGATTATGACAACCAACCAAAGAAAGCGAAATGGTTAGAAATGTATGAAAGGTCCGCCCTGTTCGTTTCCTTTAGTCCTAAAGTTTAGTCCAAAGAATCTTACTATTTAAGAATATTAAATAAAGTCTAATCACAAAACCTTTTTACATATGGGTGCTAATTTACGAGACGAATCTAACGAGCCTAATTAATCTATGTTTTGCTACAGTGATGCTACAGTAACTATCGTCTAATCATGGCTTAATTACCCTCATTAGATTCGTCTCGTAATTTAGTCCAGAGTTCTGCAATTAGTTTTATAATTAAACTTTATTTAATACCCTTAAATAGCAAGATTCTTCGTCCTAAAGTTTAGTCCTAAATAAAACGAACAGCCCGTTAGTCGCTTTTCTACACCACAAGTTGCATAATAGAAAATTACAATTAGGTACCCGCAAAAAATTTGCAATTAGGGCCTTTTCGACTTGGAGTACCAACAGCCATTTGCCAACAATTGACTGTATCAACAAGCGTTGGTCCAACCGCCATACGACACGACTGCCAAAGCCATTTCTCCTCGGTGGTATCGCTCAACAAACCCAAGAAGTAAACTTGATTTTTGAATGAATGCGGAGCAGTTAATAAATGGTACCAGTGCCGGCAAAGGCCGGCAAATCATGTGCCTCACATGGAGCCAGTAGCGACGTTCTGGATCTATCCGACCGTTCGAGGTGGGTGGAGCCGAGTATCCGGCGGAGAGTACGACGACTCAGCAGGTCACGAGTCGCTCTCTCTTGGCTGCAGTATGGCCAGTCCGTGTCGACTATATGGAAGCGCCGCGTTGATTGACCCCAAACAGTGGGCCCGCCCACCGCAACCTGGCAGTGTCCTCACGATCACGGGCCCCCGACCGGACACTGATTTGTGCGGAGAGATTTACCGACGAGGCGACGACGACCTTTGCGGAGCTCCCAGCGGCACGACGGCAGGGCCGGCCAAGTTACCACGGTATCCTTCCCGTGCCGCACAGTGGAAACCAAGTTGCATCTTGCATGCGGCAAACCTACGTAGCTGCCTGCCGCGCGGTGGAAACCAAGTTGCATCTTGCATGCGGCAAACCTACGTAGCTGCCTGCCCTCTCGACGTTTCCACGCCGAATATACTTTGTCTTGTATCGGTACAAACCATTTAACTCAACTCGTCGCCATGAGCCCATCACTTTACATGTCTTGTGGTACTCCAACTAAATTATAGAGAGAATAGTTCATGTCATTATCAAATATCGTATAAAATTTAAGGGACAACAAGATGCAATGAAAATGAGCAATCAATATTTAAAAAGTTATAGATATGTCTTCTTTCGTTGTTAATTCCAATGCGGAAGTGTCCAAATGGACTCTAATCAAGAAACCGGGCAGCTCTCTCTAACCAAGCAAAGGAGCTTGAAAAACATCGGCCAACTTTTCCCCTGTTTTGCTCCTTTTCATACGTTGTGTGCTTTCTGCGGAGCTAGCATATTATTTACAGATAGCGCCCCTTCTTTCCGAAAGTCGCCATGCTCTCTTTCAATAAAGTGAAAAAGAATCCCGGATAGTGTTTATCATGTATCCTATTTTATATTTCTTACTCGGAGTCGGATTGGGCCGAATTATTATTTTTGCATCACCAACCCTGTTTCATACTAATACTTTGTTTGAACATGATCTTCCACGAACCATATGGCATATGGATGTCATGTCACCCATTCAGATCTACCGACAACTTTTCTACACAAAAGGCACGCGTACTGCTCCACCTTGTTGACAGCTCTCTCGGTCGATTTTTCTTTCTTCCTATCCGGGCAGAGAACCCGCTCCTCTGGGTATAGGTTGGCCGGCCACCATCGCATAGTCTGCTAGCGTGCTCTGTCCGGGTCAATGATAGCGTCATTATCTAATTTTTTCCTCGTGTTGGAACTTCCACCACGGTAGAGACGATGGATGAGAAATTCCACCACGGGATAGACGATGGATGAACAGCCAGCGAATGGTTTAGCGCGGCGGACATCATATACGACTAACGGCATTGACAATACAAGACTACAAAGCCCCCAAGATAGAATTCATCGAGATCTGGTGAAGGATCCGATGAAGAAACAATCCACTAATCTCATGACATGTCCTCTTAGATGCAACCGACAATCAGGGGATCAAATCAACTGAACAATCTCAATGTAAGAACAGCAAGAAAAATCAACAGGTATTTAGCTTGATGAGCAAACTATCCAAACCAGATAGCGTCTCATCTGTTCAAGCTTGAGAGAAGAAAAGCAAAAGGATTAATAAGAATGTATTTTTGCTTAGTTGCTCACCGCACCTAGGTGTCCAAGAGGGATGACGACGCTTTCTTCCTTCACGGGCTCAGCGGCCAGCATCACAGCTAGCTAGTTCCCTAACTAGCTAGCTTTGCTGCGACCATGGAGCCCTCGTATGGCAGGTGGCAACCGTACTCGGCGCCACCACACCGGCGGCCATGCATCACCCCGCACACAGCAGGCCAGAGCAGCGATACCTGCTTTATTGGCCTGCCGTATTCAAATTCCGTACGAAGCAATTTAACAGCTCCGTCACCACGATCTGTTGGGCCTCTTGAGAGGAAATTCCATCGATCGATCGCGAATCACAGAACCGATCGCGTGTTCGTTCATCTCACATGCAATCTAAACTTAATGATCTTTTTGTAATTATACACTACCCCTTCCATCCTCTCGCAAATTTCCACAATCTACATCGAGCAAAAAATTACCAGGAGATGATTTGCTAGCTAGGTGGTGAAGAAGATGGTACCGTCATCGCCGGCGCAATTTGAGCACCAGCAAGCTGACTTCCATATGTGAATAATCATTCTCCCATCCGCACGCCGTAGACTCTCCTTTATATAGGCCGGCGATGAAGGTACTTTGCTGGATGTGTACAGAAAACTCTCAGTATTTTGCTGGAGGAAGCTTCGTGGAAGTTGCGTAGCGGCAGAGCGAGGGGAAGAAGCAAGAGGAGAGCAAAACGCGGGGAGTGCGGCAGCGCAGTGGTAACGGCAGAGATATATAGGAACGGAATATTCCACTGCGGAGACGGATCTTCCCCCGCGTTCTTGCTTATCCACGGCTCCACGCGGTTTCACGAGCAACCGACTTAACGTGGCTTGCCTTGCACTCCAAGTCGTTAACAGCTCGTTCGGCTGGCTAGATTCCAGCCAGCCAACAGTGATTTCATCTCACAAAAATCAGCCCAGTCAACCAGTCAATCAGCCAGTCAGCAGTACTTTTCTCTCACAAAAATCAGCCGCGGCTTATCAGTACCAGCCAACCGAACAGGCGGTAAGTCGCACGTGTCCTGTGGAATGTGGAGTTTGCTTCTCCTCCTCTGATCGCGCGTGCCTTAGCCCGTGATTTGCTTGCCGCGGGCTCCTACCTCTCCGTTGAGCACAGTACTGATGTGCTCAACTCACCAGATGGAACTTTCAGTACTAACAAGGTTACGTAGTGTTACACCACCGTGAAGAACAGACTTTGGGCAGATGCTGTAAAAGCCGCTGGAGTTTGTCGAACGGGTACGTGTTGATGTTATGTTGGTCGGTCAAAGTGCATTCCGTATATTTGCTCTGCCGTTGGCCTGGCTTGTCGCAAGATGAGTGCAAAAAGAAGAAGTATATTGTACTCCCTTCGTTTCACTAGACAAAACATTTATATACGACAAAATCCGATACGTTGGTAGGTGGGTGAAAAGTAGCTGAAAAAATGAGCGATGCATATGACTTTTCTACTTGACACTTTTTTTCCTTATAATTCTATAAATGCTTACATTATAGAACAAAGGGAGTGGTATTTTTCACTGTTGTCACAACAAACTAAATAGGAGAAATAGGAAATCCAACATGTTTGATCCACTCTCATGGACTCAACACATCATCAACTAATTGCTTTTAGAGACTACAACATGATGCAAGGCTACATGCTAGTATGTAAATGCAAACCAACAGTGGATTGCAGCTACAAACAAATCCACGAACCATGGATGCAGACATGGCTACGTGTGCTGGATCCTTTGGTGTAAACTTTGAAACCTGTATTGTTCCATTTTTGCGATTGGAAATAATCATGATTTAATGGGAAGCACATAGGGGAGAAAGCCAGAAAATTTGAAAGAGGTGCGAGATACTCGCATATGTGATCATAAAAGTGAGTACACATGTGTTGCTATGGTCTTAAAATTTTCACGTAACCATATAATTGTTTGAGATCATCATATATGCTTCTAATTAAGGAAGAACATTGCAATTAACATGATTCATCTATAATATTATCCGCAACATCTCCGAGTATTTAAAAACGTTGGTCATGTTATGAAAATATCTAATATAATGGAAATGTTAGTTTCCCCACCCGGATTATATAATATAGTAGCTTATATAATTTATAAGCTCAAAGCCTCAAATTATAGTCATATTATAACAATTCACAGGCTAAATTATCATAATCCAACAAGCAGTTCTCCCCCCAATTTATAGATTATATCAGCTGGATTCAATCTCGTGTGCCCATCATCATTAGAAAAGTGCTACTCCTGGAATGGAAATTCATTAACAATGCACATCGTGCACAAAACGAAATCTATAATTAAGGTACTCAAAATATCTTTTGAAATATAGTATAAATTTTCTCCATCTCATTTCCTCAACACAACAAAAACATTGTAAACAAAAGTTATCTTCAACAATCCGATGTATAAATTACACGATTTGATCGGCATGACAAATATCTTGCTTAATTTCGACGTATGTTGCAATCATCAAAAAATTTCTTAAAAGTATAGGAATGAAATTATCGAATCTCTTGTTTCTGTAGCACCCCACCTCAAATTAATGAGGGGTTTGGCTAACCAGGATCATAATCGGGGGATACTTGGCGAAGCAAGTATGCACATGACCACACACATAAGCATAAGTAAAATAAGTTTACAACAAGTTTAGTTATTACATTAGTTCCATAATTAACATAGGATATAAAGTTCGAAGTTCGGTTAATATTACATAAAAGAGTTCTAAATTCGATTACATAAAAGCGAGCGGAAGCGAAACACACGACGATACATATCTACAAGGAAATCATGTCCGGCCCGTAGACACGATCTCACTCACCTTGCTCCTGGCTGGGAGAGGAGGGAACCCGCTCAATAGACCAGTCCTTGGGCGGCGCACCCTCCCACACTACTTTGCCACAACAACCGCAGAAATTACAATTGGGAATACCTGCAGCAAAATTTTCAACAACAAACCCTGAGCAACTAATACTCAGCAAGTCTTACCCGTCAAAATGGTCTTCTAAGACCGACTTCTAATATGCAGGGGGTTGACCAGGTTGCTGATCTTTAATTGCAAAAACAGCACTAATAATTGATCCTTATTTTCATATTTTAGCCAAATTAAAAGGGTTCTTGCATTAATCTAATTATTGGCAACCTAACTAAGCAATACATGGTTGCAATACAATTAATTGAAGTACAATAGCATATAAATATCATCATGTGCACTTCTTACTACGATGTGACACAGTGAACAAGTGGTACTCAATAACCGCGAGGGACGGCGATTCGAATCGATTTACACCTGCAGGCGAAACCCGAATACACGACATACGCACACTCAAAAGAGTCACGCACGGCAACTTTTCACAAGACATCGTAAGGTCGAGCCGATTTCACCTCTCCCGGACACACGTCCTCCACGCGATACCCGCGCCAGGCAATCCGTGGTTAGCCCGTGTGCCCTCCCTTCCTACACAGACCCGCAACCACCATTCCATCTTCATCACCAAAAGAGAGGGGGAGCACCGTCCAACACATACAACATCGAGCTACTCAGTTTACTAGTTCCCATTCTGCTAGCATGCATCCGGTACTGTTCAAACTTGCTCAGCGGGGCCACAACGAACGGTCCTCAACTGACACAAACGGGGCTATGGCGAACAAAGCGAGCCTTGTCACCTCAACCTACACATGAAACTTCCCCGTTCGGTCTCAAACTCATTATCATCATCAGGCGAGAACATAAAGTAAATCCGACCCCACTTACACCGAGCGGTCTCCATACCACTCGATATTCTACCGACGACACTACCTTATTAAGCCTAGCAAGCACTACCATGCGGCTGTATAAAACTGAACCCACCCATAGGAGCATGTAAGGCAAATGCATCTACGGTTCCATACAACTCCTAAAACTTAAATGCACAATTCATGACACGAAGTACATGTGAGTAAATGTAAAACTTTGTAAACATAGGAGTGCACCGGAGCTTGCCTTGGGGCTGGTGGTTAGCACACTTGAGCACGTTCAAGTCAGCGCCGGTCTCCTCGGTCACGAGCTCCAAGTCCTCGAGTCCGGCGTCGGTTCCTAAATGAATGAAATGATATGCACAAAGTCAAAGAGGGTTCATGGAACTTCCTTGACAAATATGACATGATGATTTTATTATGCACAATGCAACATGCTTGCAGGGCCATTTATCAGATTTTAGCATTCTGGTCTCAAGTGATTTACACAAATTACTTTGAATTTACGAAGTTTCTTAAGTGCAAATAAGGGATCTTCTTCTAAATTCTTTAAAAGGTTTCTGGAAGATCTAAAATTAAGTTTGTATTTTTATTTATCAAATTAATACTAGGTACAGTAACATATCCAAAATTTGATGCCAAAAAGTGTAGGAATAAAATGATAAAAAAGATTTCGCTAGAAGCTTGAAACTGAAATTACTACTAAAATATTTTGAATTTCAAGAAACGGTTTTGTGAGCAGTTCAGTGAACTCACAAGGAGTATGTGTGCCAAAAATCAGAATTTTTCCTTTATAGATCGTTTTATAAAAATGATTCCCTGATTCTATTCTCCGAATTTTATAAAATTAACTAAGACGAATTCAGATGTTTATGTTGTACCACTGGATAGGCCTGTTCACAAGGAATCCAACAAATTTTGTTTGGCATTTTTCTGAGTTGTATTTGAATTTCTATCGAATTTACAAGTTTGATCAAATTTCTGAGAAAAAGGAAAAGGACTGCGGCACTGTAGCAGTGGCAGGGCACGGTGTGCGCGCGCTACAGGGTTGACGGCGAGGTCGCCGTTCCGGCTAAACGGCGGCGACTTTTACGTGAACGTCAGCAGCAGCGCGTAGAGGGCGTCGAGGCGGCTCTAGGGCTGGGTGGTGTGCACGTGCGCGAGCTACGCAGTGACGTCGGCGGCGAGGGCGGCGGCGGCGAGCGGCGGCGCACGGCGTTCCGGCGAGGTGAGGCTGCACACCGGCGAAACAACGAGAGCACGAGCATCTACGCGACTAGGGGCATCTCACCATGGTACGTGTGCACGTGGAGGAAGGCCGGAAGGAGGAGTTCGTCGGAGAGGCGGCTTGGTCCGGCGGACGGCGGCGAGGAAGAAGATGATTCCGGCGAGCCTACTGCGCAAAGTACAACAAGGTCAGCGCTGTGTGGTGCGCAAGGGAGGTGAGCACCACCGTGAGCAAGTAATTGAACACACACTCACCGAGGAAGAAGAAATCGACGGCGAGGTCGCTCGGGTTCACCCGCCGGCCATGGTCGATTCCTTGCTTCGATCTCGCTCTATGGTCGGGGAACTTCCGAATGGAGTGGAGGGGGAGCTAGAGGGAGTCTCGGCGCTCTGATTCTCTGTTGGGGTCAAGCGCGGAGCTGCGGCAGGTCGACGGCGCGGCGGTGAGCTCGGCTGGGCGTCAATGGCGGCGGTGTTTCGTGTGTGCACCCGATGGAACGGAAGAACGAGAAGGGAGCGAGAGCTGGAGATAAGGTCCAGGAAGGGGGGCTGAACCGGTCGTCGTTGCTGTGCCGCGCTGACGCCGGCCACAGTTCGCCGGAATGGGCAGCGGAGGGGAGGATCGACGACGAGGACGACACCTGCCGCTACAGTAGAATTTTCGAATTTTCAAATAAATTTGCACGTGCTGACTTGGATTGATTGAAACCAAACTCTACTGTGCTCCAAAAAAATCTGATAAAATCAGTTCTGGAAGGTTTCACCGAGATGAACAATTTTCCTTAGTACAACTTTTCCTAATTCGATTTAAATTTTGAGTTAAAATTCAGTTAAGTCAGATTTTGGATAAATGACCTTTGATTTATTTGAGCCCATTTCCTTTTGTAGAAAAATCCACAAAATCCTCCAAAAATCTCTTTTTGCCCCTGGATGCTAAGGAAATTTTTAAATGGGCCCACTTGTATGTAAAATTTTGAAGTTCTAGTTCAAGCTCATTTTTGACTATTTTCAAATGATTTGCTTTTCAAATTAAATTCTCCAATGTGATCATTAACAAATGATCAATGTGCACTAACAGAAGGTTTAGACCATGATTAGGGTGGGATGTTACAGTTTCCAGCGATTGTTAGAGTCTCCTCAACTCGGTTCAAAAGAAGCATGTGTAATTCTGAACAACAATTTGTCTCTTATGTACAAGTACAACAACATGACACGTGAATAAATAATTTGCTTAAAAGGCCATGAACAACTTTAGCTGGAGAGACCACAACATCAAATGGAAACTGCCCTACTATACATAGGTGGCCGAACAGCGAACAAGCTAATTTAGGTCCACATCTATCCGTAGATTTCTGGTTTCCATACTTGAGAACAGAGTTCAATTCTCCTCCCATATGCGGTGAGCATTGCAACCTGCAAATGTGTAGCATCTTGTGATTCGTTCCTCTGAAACATTAAATTTATAAATCCACAGAATATCAGTTGCAAAAGGCACAGTAACATGGACTCGTAGCTTCCATTCACTCTCCTTACTTAAGATTCAGTCCTGTTGGTAAGCAATATGTTGTATTTTTTTATGCAAATTAAAATACATAGAAGGCATTTCCTGCACTTCCGTTGTCTTATTTACACTGCAATATGTAATATCTTAATTCACTATTCAAGTTAGCCTACATGTGCAACATATCAACTAAGGACTAAGGTCCTGTTAATAAAAAAAGATTCCACAGACGAATTTTTTTTTATGAATTTGAAGCTTGTGAGCATTACTATTAGTAACAACAAGCCTGGACCCACATGTTTTAGAAGCCGACAGTGCTCAGGAATGGTGCTCTGCAAACCGAATCTTATATATATACTAATTGGAGGCTTTTTTTGGAGCCTCCACGTTAATCGGGTAAAAATCCTAGAAATTCTCACAAAAAAGCAAAACATCCGACCGTCTATTTAAATGCTTAACAAAGGGTAGCCATTAAATCTTAATAATACTACATCCCGCAACATCCACGGCAGCCACGATCGTATAGAAAACGGACTCCCACAGAGCCGCTTCACGATCGTTGTTGTTTGGAGCGTGCCCAGGCCATGCCCTAACCACAACAGGCCTCAAATCCCTAGCCGCAATTGCAGCTACGTTGACGGCGAAACAGCGCATGCATATAGCCTGTAGAACAAATATTAGTTGTCAAAACAAAACAAATGAAACGATCGCTAGAGAGTTGGCACGCCAACCAACCATCGGCAATGACTTATTGACAGGGATGCAGTGCATTTTTGCTGAGCAAAAATATGTACGCACTCCAAAAACAGTTAGCCTTTTTCTGAACATGAGATTTTAAAAATGAAACCAATTGGAATAACGCTTGCCAAAGACTATTGTATATAGCATACATAATAATCAATTGAACAAACATCATTTATATTCTTTCGTAATTAAAAAGCTGAAAGGAAAACTGAGTAAGAGCAATGGCTATTATCGCTGTTAAAGAGAACAGTTATTATATGCGCTAAAGCAAATACATGCAGTTTCTAGAGCATATGTTTAGAGGATCAAAATATAGGCAGGTGATTTTCACCAGTTAATCAAACAACCAATTTGAGAAGGGCACTTGTTGCTTGCTGCTTACTGCTGTTTTTTCGCATACCGCAAAATGAGCCAAGAAACATATAATATATGGGGAAAAAGACATCATTGTATCCTAATTAAGCAGGTTGCAAATGCCATATAGGAATATATGATTTCTTACTTTGTTACAGACTACAAGTTCTCTATACTATATTGTTACAACCATTGAACTCTAATATTGTAGTGTGATACATGGAGACTAAGAGGATTTAGATTTATACCAATTAGGAGTAGGAATTACAATTCATATCAGCTAGCAAGGTCACGTGTGGTATCATCCCCGCTCTGCCCAATACACATGTTATAGTTATTCTGTCATATTCAGCAATCATGATGCTCGCTTCAGTTTCCTCAAGGTGCAGCAACAAATCTGGGATTGTGGTTCAATTTTGGTGTGTTGGAATTTGGTAATATGATGTCCAGTGAACAAAGTGCTCCATAGTGACATTAGACAATTCCTGGCCCAACTGAGTTCGGATATTCACTATTTGATCTGATGATTCACCGCATAAAAACATGCATGCACGTCGTTTGGTGCTGAAGGATTCTGCTCCACAATAACGATAGCACTCACAGTGTTTCCAAAACCATTGCAACAATAACGGCAAATATAGATGCCACAAAGGTTGCTGCCCCAGTCCAATCAAGTATCGTGATGGCTACACCAAGGCTGGCATTGTCTGCATCTGGCCTGATGGTAAGTATGGTGAGAGCAAGCCCAGACATAAACGCTGATTCCAGTAAGACGATGCAGGCCTTCAAGGACTCTATCTTGTCATGACCATGAAGAAAACCTCCAAAGATACCAATGATTGCCATAAATGACCACATGGTGATTTTGATCCCTCTATCAGCCTTGCAGTTGAGGTGGATCTCCAGGGACACATTGGCACAGTTGTCCCTTGGTATGCGAGCAGGGTTAACACAGTCCCTATGGAACAGGTAGGCTGCGGAAGCAAAAACCCAAGGCGTGAATGCAGCAAAGACATAGAACTCAACTATAGCAAAACCTTCAGCAAAAACCGCACAAGCCAGTGAGAAAAGCATGAAGATAATGGCCAAACACATTGCTTGGATAATAAATCCTCGGAGCTTTTTGCTTTTGATCTTTAATACCTTCATCCGAATCTCCATTGAGAGCAGGCCCCAGATGGCAGTTGTAAATATGAAGAAGATTGCTAAAAGGGTGGCACCCTTAGTCCGCCCTGAACCACCGGTTACATTGTAATTAACCACCAAGGCGACTAAACCACCACTAGCAGAGTTGCTGATAGCTGAGATAAACTTAAAGGCAGCCTCCAACTGTGCCTCCTGCTCATTTTCTGCTGCATGTTCATCACCTTCGTCAGCCTTGCGTCCTATGTACCATCTCAGAAAAACAACTGGAGCCGTCACCATAACCAGAAGGGTGAGGCCAATATACCTGTAGAACTTGTATCCCGATAGCACCAAGGGGCTAAGCAATGTTACTACAGGAAATATGCTGCACAAGAAGGAGAGGCATTTGGAAGCCACTTCTAGGACATCATCAACATTTTTTTCCGGGAGCTCAAGGATATTCATACTCAATAGCATGAGGGATACCCCAACGGCGAAGCATGAAAAGCTCAGAAGCATTGGGATGATGTAACACAGATTGTGTGCACCTCTGTTCTCTGGGGAGAGGAAGAACCACGCCACCATCATACTTGCACCAAAGCCAGCAATGCCCGCACCAAATTCCATGTTCTCCTGAGCTTTGGCCGTGCGGCGTGGTATCCTTTCCCCGACAATACCTTCTTCAGCCTGCATTGAAAATTTTACCAATCAAACTTACTCCATTTCGCAATCAAACAAAAAACGGAACAGCAATCAGCAAAGCTATGTACACTTGCAACTATTTTGGTCATTCTCAGGATAACATCACGCTTTGATGATATGGTAACACAGAATATGCTACTGTCATGCTTTAACAAAACCATCGTCCCAATCCATTTTCTCCAACAGAAAGAAGAATCAAATGTTAAAAGACAACAATTCCACAATATGTGGTGGAAAAAAATAACAATTCTAATTTTTAACAGATGCGTATAATAGGCCATGTAGGTATTGATTGGCTGCATACTAGAGTGATAAGGTGAATCCTTCTAATCATACCACCTTATAAAAATTTCAGAAACATTAAAAAAGCTAGATGATGTATCAACGTGTAAAACTACATGAATAAGACAGAGAATGGATCCCCCCCCCCCCCCCCCCCCCCCACCACCAAAAAAAAAAAGACAGAATGGATCACAATTGCAAGTTTATAGTCTTTATGCCTCCAAAGGAATCATATACTTTTTATGCCATGTTTTGACAAAAGTTCGATGATTGACAATTGTGTAGATCTGTCAAACAGAAGTTTTAAGGTGTTAGTGTTACCACTGGATCCCTTTCTTCTGTTTTGACATGTACTAGTACGATCTATGTTCAAGATACTTGACAATATTCCAATTCAAAATAAGGACGAAGGACAACAATTCTAGACCCATTTTTGATGGATGTGCTAATACGCAAATGGAGGATTTGAAAGTGCATGTAATGACTGTTCCAGAAAAAAAAATCTTAGCACTCTCCCATTTTTCTAGAAATGCAGCAAAAGCTCTATGCTATATTTTCACAACAAAAGGTGACTGTATTAAGCAGGGAAATGTGGACACATACTTCTAAGTTCAAGTAACTTGAGATATGCTTGGCCTCATCAATTACCAAAATTCCAAACCTGGTGCTTTTAAAGCGCCTCATAAAGTAAAAATAGCCAAGGTTTAGCTTCAAGAAAAAACTAAGTCAAACACCAATGAACTTTTAAACACTGAACTTAAGATCATCTTTTTGGCACCCTCATATTACGGTGAAAATCGTTACTATTGCCCTCCACGTCTGAACCCACCCCAACGTTGCACTTACGGAAGTTGATGCCTTCAATAGGTGGTAATATGCACCTTATTTAACAGTTGAACCGGCAGTTGCTTGTATAAACCAGTTCATTCCCCAGCATTATCGACACCAAGCATGTCCCCATAATCTTGAATTCATAAATGCTAAAACCTGCCTACATCATCGAGTAATCTGCATCTCCACTGCCCCAATTCCCAATAGCTAATGCCTAGTAGCATCGACAGCTATTCTAATGCTGGTACGGAGTTAGATTCAGAATCAATTGTACGGCATATTGGATTGATACCTGAACAAGGGGATTGACTTAGCAAGGAGGCTGCTTCGGACCACCTAGGATCCCCGGATCCTTCTATCCAGCAACAATTCGGAATCAAATGGCCAACAGCTCTGCCTCACCATGATACAGCCGCTGCCGGCGAGCCTCATTAGTATTTTCTTCACTTCCGTAACGCCGCCGCGTGTCCCCGCTCCCAGCGACGGAATCAGACAGTACCACCGCTCCAGCGGAAACATGCTCCGTCCCTCGGCGTTGCCACCGCCGCCAGTAGAACTGGGGTGGGCGCCCGCGCCTCCGCTGATGCATAGCTGCTCCTCCAGACCTCCACCGATGCATAGTGGAAACTGAAAGTCATCTTCCGAATGGGCCACTATCCCAACTTCCCAAACAAGGCCACAGAAATATGGAAAGTAAGCCCCTGAATTGTGAGCCGCGTTTCTATCAGGCCGCGCCTAAAAAAAAATCTCCTTATGGAAATCGCTGTATTTTCCTTTTATGTTTCAATGTAAGAGGACAACACTTATGATTGTCTTATCGTGAAACTAATATTTTTTAAGAACTTTATAGAACAACACTCACTTTTCCAATGAACTACAAAATTTTTTCTAGCAACTCAATTTGCATGTATGGCCTTGTTTGGCAGAACTCCGGCTCAAGAAGTACAATGGGTAATTTACGGTAGCTCATACCTAGCTCTAGAAGTACATGGATATGAATATGAACATGTATATGGATTAGAATCTTTGGCTAAACCACTATGGTCATATGTTAAATTAAACTAGCATCATTCGCGTGGTTTGGTACGGAAAGGAAAATCAAACCATCTACAAATATAGACTCAAAGTCACCACCGATACCTACTGTTCCCTAGTTAAAAATAGGCAAAATGATTATGCACCTTAATCATCACGAGCAAGTTTAGACGAGTTAAGCTTTCAGTGTTGCAAGAACTTTTTCGCAAAGACAAATCTTTTTAACATATGTCTAGGACATTCTATATATCACGATCCTAAAATCACACACGACAACTTATTTTCTCTACCATGTGTTATATCTAATGCACAAATAGAATAGAAGAAATCATAGAAAATAATTGAATGTTATGAAAAGATGTTTGGCATGAATACAATATCAAACATAGATAAACATAAATAAATCATACAAATTATTCAAAAGCCCAGCAAAACAATTGATTGATGAATTGCTTTCTTCTTCCTCACCTTTTGACATGCGGCCGGGGGGGGGGGGGGGGGGGGGGGGGGGGGGGGCGCCTTGAGCCCCCTCATCCTCATTGGATCTAGACCTAGGTATGAGTGGATTTATCTACATGATATGCATTTATCCATGACGGCAACTACAACAACTACGTGTTGGTGTCCCTCCGCTCGATGCATGTGGTAATAGTATGTTGGGTCGATTCGTCAGCAACGACAGCCAGGAGCAAAGCTAGAGTGCAGTAGTTGGGGGGGGGGGGGGGGTGGGGGAGGACCTCTTTGGAAAATTCTGAATATATGACAGAATGCATGGTGAAATTCTGTCTTTTGTAACTACACTAGCATCTTGCCCGTACGTTGCAACGGGAGTGATAATATAACTTCTTTATTCTAAGTACCTAAATGTTTGTCTCATGAATATAATATTTTTACTTTGTTCTATAAATGAATATAGCATTCTTGTAAAAACCCTAAGGATTTATCAAATCCTGAAGTATTTTAAGTAATCCAAACAATGCTTAATGACTAACTATTTTAGCTAAAATCTAATTCATAATTAGTGGTATGATTTTGAATTGTAATTTCAACCATCATATTCTGCACATGTCAACCTGTAACTACACAAATTTTGATGAATTTTAAACATCAAAAAATAATTTTTTATCATCAACGGAGAGCGATAGCCGTAAAACAACAACCAAAAAAAAAGATCAAATATGAAAACGAAAACTGGCACATGCTGTGGATTTCTTTTTATTGCTTATCTTCGCAGATGCATCAATCTTCACAATTCACATCATCTGCATCAAAGTCTAGGACTCGGCTCATGCATGCAATTCGGCTTAAGGCCATGTGTGTATTGACCGGCGTAATGCGTGCGTATTGATGGGGTGTGCAGGCTTACCAGTAGGTCTAGAAGGTCACCGGAGAACAGGTCGTTGAAGGTGCCGTCACAGAGCAGCACACGATCGCGCGTCCTTGCAGTTTCGGCGACAAGCAAATCTCTGTCCCACAGGCAATGACCCCGCGACCTGAGTTCACTACGCAGTGACTTTTCGCTCATCTCAATTGTGGCCATAGCGGCGGCCTCGTTCTCGAGACTCACGGCCTGGTCTAGGATCAGGAGGTGCAAGGAAATCGATTGTGGGGACTATGAAACCAAGATTTATGGTTGTCTCCATATTATTATGTAATTAGAAGAGAAAAAGAAGACGTACGCGAGGCGGATGGAAATCTACGTACTTGAGACGGGAGGAACGCTGTTAGGTTGAGTCGGAGTCGAAATAAGCTGCAGATAGGCATGAAATTTCTTGGTAGACGACTCTGGCAAAACGACCAAGTACGATGAGCAGCGCAACGGCGACCGCGAAGGGATGCCAACGAGGAATCGATCTGGTCGAAGTTAGACCTTAGACCACGATGCCGCGGCGGGCAGATTGACGAGAGACGCAACGATTTTTGGCGATGGGTAGCTCAATCCGCCGACGGCGAGTCGGATCCGAGGGCGACGACGATGAGAGGCCGCGACGGCGAAAGAGGAGAATAGGGGCTGGCGGGCCGCGATGGTGGCCTGTGACAGAGGCGCGGCAGTGATTGAAGATGGGGCGGCCGTGACGACAACCTTGACGGAGCCATGACGGTGGCGGGATGAAGATGACATTGACGGCATCATGGATGGCGGCAACTTCTTGAGGCAGCTGCGAGCGCGCAAGACGAGGTCTCGACGAAAATCAATGGGACGAGGTCACAGAAAAATTCGCGACCGGAAAAAAAATATTCGCGGCCGTGAGTTGATGAAGACGGCGACTTCCTCGGTCTGGCAGCTGCAGGCGTTATCCAGCAGTGAAAAAAAAAAAGAAAACCAAATGTTGCTCTGAGTGTACGTCGAACTCGCGTCTTCTAAGAGGCAGCAGACAGCTCTACCGCTGGAGCACGCCTGCCTTCGCTTGTTAATATAAGGGACTCGCATTGTATAAGACCAAAGACAAAAGAACTCGGACATTTGAATTTGAGCTGAACCGAATTCAACTTGAATTCAAACGGCAGAGGTCTGAAAAATCCGGCTGACGACCTCTTACAAACTTATTAAGTAGTAGAGAAGTGCTGTTCACGCTGGGTGCTGGGTGCAGGGGGGTGTGAAAGTTAGTGTGTTGTATTGATTAGTGATTTGTTCTTTATCATCTATGATTAACTCTTATGAGTTGTAGTACGACGAAAATTGGCCAATCTTTGTTCTATAGCGAAGATTGCTTGGCGCTGTTTTCAGGAAAGGGTTTTACATGTATAAGTACATGAGTACCACCTTGTTTTTCATTAATAGTTGGTTTTGGATGTGAAATATTGTTCATCTTGAAAAAACAGGATTCTAAAAGATTCGGCTGACTGGTTGACAGACGGCACTCGAGCCATCGACCTTCTATCCACCCTCGGGACATTTCGTGCGTAGCCATCCAAACATCGATCGTTCCAAATCATCTTGCTTTGTTGTCGCTGGTGATGGTCCACAGCGACGTGTGCCAACCTACGTGCTACTGCTACTTGAGTATAGTGGACGGAGAATGGGACGAGGCAAGTGGGTTCGCACGCATACCTGAGAGAGTGGCTTGGGCGCAGAAGCATCGGCCTTCTTCACCATCTGAAGAGCTGACGGTGACGGGAAACCTGCGGCGACAAGAATCAGAACTCGCAAAAGTCAACCGGCAAAGGAACAAGCTCGCGGGCGACGTTCCAAGAGGGCACCCCACCTGTGCCGCCGGGCTGCTGAAGCTGCTGAACGACATGCTCCTCTCCAGCCAAGGCTTCGTGCTGATAAGTCATGTCCGCTTCGCTCTGCAACTGTTCGAGTGGAATGAGGACGATCTTTCAAAGAACTGGATTTTTAACCAAATTAAAAAGTATGGCAAAGAAGGACGAGTGGAAAAGAAGTGGACAGTTTACAGCTACCATCACATCAGTTTAGTATATCACTGTCGAATAAAATAAGATAATTATGGGCGGCCAAAGTCTTTTCTCTGCTGGGCTACCCTATCATTGCTTATTTAATTGCAAATTTCGCGACTAATTGCTTATTGTCTTGTCTACTACTACGCCCACAAGCAACGGCTGACTGGTGTTCCCAAAAGAAAAGGAAAAAAAAAGCAACGACTGACTAGTTGACCTTGATCGTTGACCAGATGAAAAGACTATCTTCCTAAGCTTTCGTGCGTATCAAGCAAACATGTCCAGAAATCGAATCAGAGAAATCTTGCGGCTCGGTCGCCGCCGGCCGGGGACGTTGAGAATCCGGTCAGGCATCTTGGATCGAGCGCCTACCTGAGCGAGCGCGTTTTCCGTCGTCGTCGGTGGGGCGCCGGAATTCTTCGCCTCGAGAGGTGGCAGAGAACCTGCGGCGAACAAGAAGCCGAAATCGCTGTCAGTCGAATAGAACCAACCAACCAGAAAGGTTCTCACTTCTCCCGGTGGTTTGACTGTGATGGTGTCAGACAGGCAGCGACGTCCTCACCTCCCCCGGTGGTTTCGACGGGGACGACGCAGACCTCTTCACCAGCCATGGCTTCTCGCTCGTCGGTAGTCGCCGGCGACAAGTTGGCGTGATCAGCCACTGTCCTCCTCGCCTCTGCAACGATATTAAAGTGAAAGTTGGTTAATCTTGAAAGGCTCGCTTCTTTTGCCCGGTCAGATCGATCCCCAAACAACGAAGCAGAGGTCTTCTCTGTGTGCCCAAACGGGGAAAGGAACTAGAAATACATAGAGAAACGTGGGCACATCATGCATCAACATCAAGGTCAACCGAAGCTAAGCAAAGCAAGCAAACTTCCCAAAATCAGACGCAAACGAGATGAGAAAATTGATGCATGGTTTAACATAAGCTGAGGTTCGGTTGAACACGCAACCAATGACCTCGAAAATCGGCTCGATCAAGGTTAGCCTATTCGGCAGGCTGCAGCTGCGGCTGCGGCTGCAGAAAAATAACTGCGAACACTGTAGCGGCTGCTGAAAAAATAAATGAAACACTGTAGCTGCTGCAAAACAGCTGCTGCAAAGCAGCGATGCGAACAGGCTGGTTAGTTCCATAAGAAAGAACTAAACAAAGGAACTGACAACATGACAAGAGGTCGTCGCAGGTCGCAGCAACACGTGCTATCCCTACCCCGAGACCGGCATGTGTGCTTGATTCAGACCCTCAATTTCATCAAAGAAAACGAACGAATACGAACACAGACAGCAGAACTGAGGTAAGAAAAGCAAGGATCTGCTTTCCTGCCGTCATGCAATGCAACCGAACCGAAAGAGAGGAGAGGAGAGAAGAGAAAACCTTCCGGTGCTGACCTGCGGTTGCGGCAGATTTTGGCCGGGCAGGTCGCCGGAGGGAACTAGTCGTGTAATTCCACGCCGGCAAGAGATGCGGTCCCTGCAGGCACGCCGAGGCAACGGACGGGAACTATCCTGACCTTTTCTTTTTCTCTCCGGGTTTCTGGTTATGTCATGCTATATGCTTATTTGTATGAATGGCCTGTCAGCGCTGAGACAGCAACGACTATGGCTCCTGGGCCACCTTGCCAGCCGCCCAGCAAGTCTCTTCCAGGACACCTCAAAAATCATTTGTCGATAAAGCTGCAGTTCAAGCAAGAAAATTATCTCATGAATTACCATAAAATTTATCAGCCACAGAGGTGCGGATACATATACGCTACAACAAAAGTTGGCTGTAAGCATGTGCCTCATAGTGAAAGGGGTCTTGGCCTAATGGCTAAAGCAACTGAGTAGCATCTTTGATGTTTTAGGTTTAACTTTCTGTGGGAGTGAATTTTTTAAGATTTAACGGTATTTATGCTTTCAGTGGTAGGCGACGTGGCCGTCGACAACGAGACGTCAGTGGTGACTTCGTCAATCTGGAGGATTTGTCGGCTCAGTCTTCGAATATGCTCATAGGGATATGATTTATATATATGCGTTCATAGGAGGTGAATGTGCGTGCGATGTGAGTGTCTGAGTTGTACTGTGTAATAAAAAAAAAGGTATGTGCCCCATAAAACAAACAACAAAAAGTAGTTCAGCCAAAAACCAAATTACGGGAAGCAAAGTGCGAGATAAAGACAACTAGGCATACAATATACATTCAAGAGAGCGAAATATTGGTTAAGGAGTATATAATATGGCTCTGAATTCTCGGACGGCCTGGCCGGCGCAAGGGAGGAGAAGAAGAAGGTCGCCTTGCTGCTCTTGACCCGGCTGGCTGTACACACGCCGCGCACATACGGTGTTTCTTGGCGGGTACGCCAAGCTGACGAGGCGCGTGCGTGGCATGAGCGATCCGGGATTGAGGAGGAACACCGCCTCAACGAACCCGCGGGCGCCCGCGGCATGCAATTCCGGTGGTATTTGCCATCGATCGATCGGCAGCGGACGGAGCGCGTATGAAGCGTGTTTGCTTCGCTCCGGTAAGGGAGAGGAGGCCACCCGCGCGGCTCCCCGACGTTCTTCCTCCGTCCGTTCGGAACGGCGCGCACAGTTGACTCGGGAAGTCGCTTGCCAAATGGGATCCATACGCGCAACGGCCAATCGCTCGCCGCCTCGTACGCAAGGGTTCACTCTGCGCGACGCGCCGAGTCGAATCGAATGCATCCTCCATTTGACTCTTTGCCGATTGGAACGGTGCGGTCGCATGCTCGTGTATGCACAACCTACCGCTGCCTGCCAGTCACCAATGGCCTCCGGCGACACTTCGGCAACAAACACTAGGTTTTGAGCTATGGGCTGCCGGCACCGGGCGCCCCTCTCCGACCAGAACCTCGTCGCCCATGGCTACGGTACGGTTCGAGCTTTGCTATGCTCGATCGACCAGGGGTCCGAATGGACTTAAGTCAGCTAATCATGCCGGTACATATCTCTGTGTGGCGTGAAGCACACGACGGAAGATTAGCAGCTAAGTATTCGCGATGTCAAACAAATCTAGAATGTTTTCGATCCACGTCCCGAAAATTCAACTCATACGTGCCAGTTGAACCGTACGAGTAAACATCACTGCCAAAAGCGAGATTGCACTGTCAAAATCGTTTAAGCGAGGTACTGATTGGCACGGAAATGTATAAAAGAAAAACCCAGACAACAGTATCCAAATTTGACTAATCAAGGGTCGCTGCGACCTACTACCACTATACAATCGACGCTGAAAGTGACAAACGAAGGAACTCAGAAGAAAAGGTTCGGCGCCCAAGGTACTATGCCGTACCATTTAATGATTTTCTGTACCAGATAAAAGTGATCATAGCTCTGACAAAAAAAACACAGTGGTTTGATTTATTTCAATTCATAAATGTTCTTCTGTTCTTTTAATCTTAAATTTTTTAGAAAATATCAGGTGCAGAAGAAGTAATCGGTGCACAAACTCATTGAGAGCAATTGAATTGCATCTGCACGTCTAAAATCAAGGGTGGAAATTTCTATTGATGAAGCAAATGTTTTTGGAAACAAAATCTAAAGTTATGGTTGCTAAAATCATGGCCAGGACTTTCCAAACTTTCAATATTTCAAACCATCAAAATTAGATCTTACGGTCTAAAAAATTTGTGCACATGTGCACCAAATATTTTTTATGCACCTGATATGTCCTCTAATTTTTTTCGCGGAAAGTATGTAATATGTCCACTCAAGATGCCCTTGACCAAGACTCCATGAGCAATTTCTGTCTAGAAACAATGGCGAGCGAGGGTACAAACAAATGCAATTGAAGAATTGTTTCAGTATTGCAAAGGGTGTGTTCGTGCAGGATCTTGGAGAAAAATAAAAGAAACAAAACACTTGCAACTTCTAGGTCCGCTTCAGCATGTAGGTAGTTTTTTCAAGTATACAGGAGAATATGCATCATTGCATTACTTGGAGCAAAAATAAGTTTGATTACAACACGCATCGCTGTAGCGCGCACACAAGAACAACATTACTTCTTGTTAAAAGAAAAAAAGGTTAGTAAAGTTATGAAAAAATGGGATCAAGTTGTTGGCATGGCTTCACGGAATCACAGTGTCCACACCTCAACGGCGTAAACAGCAACCGCCGTAGCAGCAAACAACGCCATGGAAGACCAGACCAGCACCTTGGCGGCAGGAGCCAGGCGCGCCTTGGCAGGGCCCGGCGCCGCCGCGAGCAGCATGAACCCGAAGCCAGACACGAACGTCGAGGTCAGTGCAATCATGAACAGGTCTGTGGCGCCGGTTTTACCGTTGCCTTTGTCGCCGCCGATAGAGCTTCCCAGAACGCTCATGATTCCTCCAAACGTCGCCGTGGTCACCTTGCCGGCGAGGTCCTCCGTCGCCTTGAGCTGCGCCTCCTGGTTCTCCCTGTCGGCCTCGCCGTCGCGGCCGCCGCCGCCTCGTTGGGCGACGCAGTGGCGGAGAAGGAAGCAGATGATACCTGTGACGACCAACGGCGCGAACGCCGCGAAAACGCGGTATCCCAAGACCACGAAGGACGCCGCGAACGCGGCGCAGGCCAGCGAGCAGAGAAGGAACGCGTTGGCCACCCTGATCACGGCAATGGGAAGGCGACGGAACCGCGGGTTGGTGACGAACAAGCCGAAGATGGCGGTCGTGAACATGAAGAAGATGGCGGCGTAGGCGGCCCTTCCGGCAGCCGCCGCCGCGCCGGAGATCTTGGACACGCTGAAGAGAACGCCGACGAGACCTCCGAACGCGGAGTTCGTCACGGAGGAGGTGACCTTCGCCACGGCTTCCATCTCTTTCCTATCCTCGTCGCTGCGCTCCGGCGCCTCGTGGCCGCCGCCGCCGCCCGCGTGGCGCCCCATGTACCAGTACGCGGCGGCGGCCGGCAGCACGGCCGCCGCGACCACGCCGAGGCCGACGTACACGTACACCCCGCCCGGCACGAGCGCCACGACGCTGAGCAGCGTCAGCACCGACAGCGCGGCGCAGGCGACGACGAGGCATCGGGCGGCGACCTCGTGGCCGCCGGAGACGAGGCTCGCGACGAGGCCGAGCATGTTGAGGCTGAGCAGCATGAGGGAGATGCCGCTGAGGAAGGTCGCGAACGACAGGAACAGGCTGACGGCGAAGCGCGCGCTGGAAGTCGCGCGCTTGGCGTCGCTGGGGAAGCAGAGGCAGCCCGACAGCGTGGAGAAGCCGAGCACGGCGGTCGCGCCGCCGGCCTCGATGCGCTCCTTCGCCTCGGCTCGCCGGCGTTGCTCATCGCTCTCGCTGGCCTTTGCGGTGGCCGAGACCTCCTCTTCCTCGGCCTGAAATGCAAGATACCAGCTGCTTTAGTCGAAACCCGTGCCTCAACCTGTGAACATATATATGCATGGATGCATCAGTTAACTTGGATGATAACCAGAAAATTTTCCCTTTTAAGAGAAAGAAGATAGGACTAGAACATCCATTTGTACAAAGAATGCAAAGGTTAATGCACAAAATGAAACACAAAAAAGGCTAACTTGAATTTTATACCCGGAATTTTCACATTTTTCTGGACAAAACTTGCATGTTTTACTTTTTTTAAAAGGCTTGTTTGGTTGAGTTGCATTCCCAGCCCAACTATGTGGATCAACTGCGGATTTGGCTCTGCAAACAAAGCCCAAGTTCGAAAATTTTGGGCATGTGCTTGAGACAATCTAAATTTCTGCAGTTTCTCTCAAGAACATGCCGAAAAATTTGTCATGTTATGTGTAAAAGTTCTATAGGAGTTTTCATCAATTCCCATATCACGTGAGCTCTATGCAGAACGTGAAAACAGTATTTAGAATTACGAAGTCCGAGTATCATGTGCCATATCTATTTTTTATTTTCTCGACGTTAGGACAGGTTAATCCTTTTTTTTTTGCGAATAGGACAGGTTAATCCTAACTTCAACAAATGAAAAATTGATGTAATACATCAGGCCTTGTTCTGATCACGAATGTTCACATCAGTTCATCCATCATTCACCCCAGACCCCAGAACCCATCCGTGCCTGCCGAACTTGCTGACCATGCTACGACCAACAAACATACCCCCTCGGCTCCTGCTTGTCCAGTCTTAACTGAAGTATCCTAGTCTCACCCAAACTGAACCGACAGATCCTCTTCACAGCACGATAATCCAACAGAGCTTACTGGCCAAGTAAAGATTTGTCTATTCCTCGTATCCAGTAGTACTAGTCAGAACCCAATCGTGCGTTCGTCGGATCTGTTAATCTCTTTTGCTTTTCTGCCGATCACGCGTCTGCGTCACTGTTCCGTCGTAACGCGCAAGAAGAAACCGGGGCGTACCTGATGAGAGGGCGTCACCGGAGCAAGTGTCGGCGGCGCCGCCGTCCTGCGAGAAAGGCCGGTCATCTCCGTCGCCACCGGGGACGATGGCCGTCCAAGTGCTGCAGGAAAATCATGCATGAAAAGTCGACTTGAGACAAGCTCCGAAAGGTAAGAAGAAGAACAACAAGAAGAAGAGGTCGTCATCAGTTTTATCACCTTCTTGCATGTCTTGAAACACGGCGGCCTGGACCGTTCGCCCGTCTCCACTACAGGTTCTCCTGAGCTCGTCGCCGTTGGCAGCGGGTGGCGGGTGGGGGCCATCCCCCTCACGTGCGCGAGCTACCCCTGCCTCTGGGCCCACCCCCACCTCCTCCACCGCCGATGACATACGGCGCCCCGCCACACCAACCACTCGCCGGCCTCCACTTGCCCCGTCCGCCGACCGCCGCCGCCGCCGCTCGCCAGCCCGCCTGCGACGCACAACCCGCCACCGGGCCTAACGTCCTAACCCCATGGCCACCGCGCGATGATTGGAGATGTTAGAGGATACGTGGTGGGGAGGAAGATGAACGAAAGATGATCGCACGGTTGGCTAAACACATGCGACTAATCGCTCGTAAACTGCGTGCTCGAGGCAGATTAACACTGATTGCTGAAAGAAAAAGGGCGCTCGCCCTGAGCTGAACTGCTAAAATAAAAAATCGGCGACGCTAAACTGTCAATCGTTTACAGGCTGGAGGGCTGGCCTTATAGGAGTTCTACGCCCAACTTGCCGATGAGGCCCTTTAACTTTTACGAAATTTTTATCTTTTTTCCTCGATGATCATCGCTTTACTATCTACTAGCAAAAGTGCCCGTGCGTTGCCACGGGCTCATCTGCAAAAAAAATCCATAATTAACTTAGTTAGTAATATGTGATTTTTTTATGATGATACATTTTTGTGCACAAAGAATAAAGGATGAGTAATCACAAGTGAACATAACAACTAATAACTTAATATTGGCGGAATTGAATAAATGAATGGATCAATAATTCCCTGTGTACACTGCATTACTGCATAATCAGAACTCAACATACTCAAAAGTCAATTAATCTGAAATGATGAGCCATTGCACAGTGATAGTACTCATTCTGAGTAATAGAATCGCGGCACACGAGAACATTAACAAAGTTGGGGCACTGGAATGCTCAAGCACAAGCTCTACTGAACCCAACAATACAACATGACTTGCAAACTCATGTGCAACCCTATTACATGATCTACAACATCAATTAACTAAAAGTTCAGCAAAAGAGTTGTAGATAATGCTTCTGCCTTCACATATCAAGACATCAGTCTACAAGATCAAAACTATAATCTTTTAGGTAAATTTGCCAACTCGTTTTCAAACACCAAATGTTCTATGCCGAAGTCCATAGGAAGTTCAATCCCTTCCATCATAGCACTCAGCATGTAAAGCATGCATTGTTGTTATTGTGCCCATACCATCAGTTACCACACATCCCCATGATCCAGCTCCTGATTGCATTGAAACAGCATCATCACAATTGATTTTCACATAACCCTCGTTATACAAGAGGGTGTATGTGGTAAAACTAAAGAATCAGTCTTGTCGTCAAAATAAACTGAGGAAAAAATTATCTAACTACAATGCATTATATACACTTAATGTCAGAGCTTGTAATACAAAGATAATTTTAAATCAATTTTTTCTTTCACACTTTATCAGATCATATATCTATACTATTACAGCTTATGTCACCTTTTCTGAGAAGTGCCGACCCAATCATGTTTACAACAACAACAACAACAAAGCCTTTTTATCCCATGCAAGTTGGTACTCAACTAAAAAAAAAAAAAGAGAAATAAAAGCTTTCCAAAACCTGTTGCATCAAACAAATAAATTGTGATTTAACCATGCACATGCCAATTCAATAATAATCATGCAAAGTTGGACAACACCTAAAGAGAATTAATATGCTTATCTGAAGCCATATTCAGAACTTATTTCATCAGTAGATAACAATATAGGAATCTGCTTACACCAATAAAATGTTCATTTCCTTCATAAATAGAAACATGTGTGTGCTTTAAACTCTAGGTCTTTGAAAAGAAATCCTTAAAACTTAGAAGACAACAGCAAGGGCAGATTTGAATTAGTTTGCAGTAGATAAGCATACATAAGGGTGATGCTTTGATAAACTGACAGCACCAAATACCCCAGAAAAAGGGAAATCATAGAAGTTGGAGATTACATGTTAATCATAGATGAGAAAGGTTACCAAACAAACACCAAAGCAGCACCTGACTGCTACAGATGATGGGCCTTCATGCTTCAGATGCATATTCAATCCGCCCACTCATTCAATAAAAAATCCAGGAAACAAATACCGAGTAAATTGAGATATATTGTCAATTTGGCTCTCTAGATTAAATATTTCATCATTAATAAAGCATGAAAGTAAAAAATTCCGGGCAGAAACAAATAAACATTGACAAACTTGTATTGAACTAAAAATTTTCTAGTCATGCACTGAGCACTACTCATAAATAATAAAACGATAGGTAATGAAACAGCCAACAATAAAAAATAATTAGCATGGGCAAAGGATATTGCATTGTCCAAACATGGAAACTCAGGAACATCGTAACAGTGGTTTGGCTCCTTACTGCAGCCAGATTCAATCGAAACTGTTTAGAAAATCTTATTAATCAGGATGGCAAAGAAACTGTATTGAGCTAGCTATTACGCCTGAGGCAAGCAAGAAAGAACAAGGACATGGTTCAGCCTTGCTACTGTGATAGGTGGCATTGAGGTAATCCAAAGCTATACCTCAACCAAAATAAGAACTTGAGGAAGAAGAGCAACCTGTTGGTGCTCGTACTGCATCACCAATGCCATGGAGGCTCCGTGCCGCTGTCGAAGTTGTCTCGCTGAAGCAACCGTCGCACCAGGATGCCAGGGAGACCTTGAGGCTGGCGTCGTTGTCACTATCTGCACACTTGAAGACATTGTGCCTTGTTCTGTCGCGTCATACCACTATTTCCATGCCTGAAAAAATTAAAAGCATTGCCAAATACTACTCTATATGCTCAAACATGAACCTAGCAAATGATTTTTAAGTAAAGCATGCTTCTATTTCAGACAATGCTTGTCGATCATAATCTTCGACAATACAGATGGTCAATACTTTGTGTGGCATTCATGGGCTTAAAATCAGGCCATATAAGAAAATATCAAAATAGCATATGTATCTGTGGCCTCATATGTAACCTTACATTTAACCCAGAAAGTAAACAGTATTCAAGAAGAAACTAATGATACCTGGGATGATTTATTCAAACCTTCTTGATTTTGAAAAAAAAAATCCACAATCTATTGATGAGCAAGTAGGCCATTATGAAAAGTTACCACATGGTTTATGTGGCAAGCAGCACTCCAGGACGCCTGCAATGAATCAACGCCCGGAAATCAGTTAGTTTCATGTAAACAAACCCATCTCTAACATACCATGAAAGTATTTAATTCCTCGCAAAAAAAAAAGAAAGTATTTAATTGACACATAAACTGATTAGTCCCCACTTATTGCTCCTGCCAGCACAAGATCATGAAAAATTAAAATTCAATCTATGCATAGGATTGATATAGAAAGCTGCAAACTGACTCTATAATTGATCCTCCTGATAGATATCCCACCTTTTAGGATAATACCAAAAAGGAAAACAGGTGTTGAATTATATGTCTTAGTGATGCCATTAAGCACCAAGGACAACTATAGATAAGCTATGGATGCACGCATCCAGAAAAGAAAACATCCCAGCAACTTTCTTGAGCTTGCAATGGCTATAAGCATCATGAAAGCACCGATCAACAATCAGGCATATACAGTAACCTCATTTTACAAGTTTCTATTCTATTCAATTCAACAGGCATGCACAACAAAGTAAAAAGGAAAAAAAGAGGTTCCCTTCCCAACTTGACTACCTGAGAGTGAACACAACATGAGGTCTAATGACCCGATGACCACCATCAGGCATCCGAGGAGCTTGATAAGCTTGCCGGCGGAGCGCGGCAGAATGACGCAGTTCTAGGGCAGCTCGTTCACATGCCTGAGGATCCGGCCGGGCTACAACCTGGTATCCTCAAATAGGCAGTCTGCATCAAATTGGGGAAATTGGTAGGCAATCAATCAGAAAAACGGATCAAAGAAAAAAATAATCAGGAATCGGAAAAAGCGAGGTGTTCATCTTCTTCTCTGCAAGGACGCAGTGGAGATGCTTTCCATGGCGTCCCAGAACGCGTACTCGCCGGCGTCGGCCACCCGACAATGACGGACGGCCTCGAACCCGTACGCCGGGCGCGCGGGCAGACTCCATTGCAGCGGCGCACCCAGACGAGCTTCCCGACGTCGGCGTCCGTCCCCGTGACGCCGCCGAGTCACACGCCGCAGGGGAGCCACGGCGCGGTGTGGGAGCAGGAGGCACCGGCGTCGGCGGCGATTTGGATTGGGATCGGGAGAGGGGAGAGGAGCACTTCGCGAGGGGAAAAAACAGAGCGCCCATCAGGCGTGCTTGCGCCCCTCTGCGGGCCCCCAGCGACGGCGACGGCTGGAGCGAGGGAGCCGACTCGGGACGGGCAGGGAGCGGCGGCGGCGACGGGCAGAGCGAGGGAGCTGAGAGCGCCTGCATTTTTTTTCTTTTTTTTTTAACCAGGTCCTGTCGGCGCCGATTTTTCACGGCAGGAAGGCAAGTGTGCGACGCACGTGAACTCAGAAGCAAAATAATAGAAGTAGAGATAAGAGCATCTCCAACAAAACTCTTAAACGTGGCCCTTATCTTAGGCCGTACCATAACACATCCAAACACATTGGCCGCAGCTACGGCACGCCGAATACTAGCCACTGGTTGCTAGTTCAAAATTGCGCTGCCGCTCGCCAAGAGTGGGGCGGACGATTCATTCACCGCACTCGCGGTGCAGCCACAATCGCGACGCGTCGGTCTGTGGCACAGGACAAACATGCCCTTAGATTTAAAGACCAGAGCGATAAACTCAACTTCAAACAGGACCTCCAAAATGGTCCTTCAATTTGTTCAAGCCCAAAAATCTCTCCATTGAGCTCATTGTGTTCGAGCTGTCCCTCGTAGCTTTTAATTGACAGTTGTACATTGGCAAGATTTTTCCTATTTGTGCTCTCCTCTCCCACCTTCACCTTGTCGTCTAGACGTCGCGCCACCTCCCCCTCATTTCTCTTCAACGCAGACGAGTTCCCCAGCCTCAGCTCACGCCACAAAGCCGTGCCCTTGCCACCTTAGCCGTACGTTGGGATCCTGGTGTGCCCGGCCGTGAGTGCGCACATGTCGTGTCCATCGCAATGGTCAAACGTCATGCACGCCTGTTGCGGTGGCCATCCGCCTAGCCAGCATAGGCGGATCAAGAGGGCTCAAGCCCCCCCCCCCCCCCCCCCCCCAATACCTGCTGCATCTCTATGGAGATGAAGGGAGGAGAAGGAGGGAGAAGCAGAGGAAGATGAGGAGGAGGAGGAGGAGGAGGGGGGATACCAGGACGAAGAAGGAAGGTGAGAGCCCTCCTTGGCTATTCGGATAGTTCCATCAATGCTAGCCGGCATGGTTGTGGCCGCGCTTCTACAAAGACACGCCATCACCCGCCAGCGAGCTCGCTCTCCACGCTCAATGACAAGCCGAGGAGAGTGGTGGGGGACCTCGAGAGGACAATGACGACCATGTGTGCATATGTTTGGGCTCCATGGCCTCCATTTTCTAAAGGAAAAAGCAAATGAGAAAGAGGAGAGGATGACAAGAGAGACCTGCTGGAATAGGAGCTGAGAAACATGGCTGTAGTTACCTTTGATAGAAGAATTTGGAAATTTAAAGGCCAGCCTTCGAATGGTTTTTAATGACCATGTTTTGAGCGCTACCATTGGAGATGCTCTTGAGCATTTGCCTATGATTGAGGTGCTACAAATCTGATGCAATAAACCAAGTTTTTTTGAATATATATGTTTAAGATGAGAAACTTATTTAAACCCACAAGCCCAAACCATAATTAGCCTGCAAGTCTAGTCTCGTATATTCGTCATTAATTTTTATTGTGAGACTAAACCCAACGCCTCTCAACCTTTATAATTAGCACCATTTTGAGGCAACTGGCCAGGGTTTTTTTTTTTAGCAAAACAACTGGCAGGAATGAACCGGCTGAACGATCAGAAAAGCCAATGCAAGTAGAACATTAAGCTTTGCTGCAAAGTTGAACACGGCATTGACGCTTCGAAGCTAAGCAACCTCAATTTACTGTTGAAGATGCCACCCAGAAAATAATATGCCAGACCCGCTATATACTCCCTTCATTTTTAGTTATATGACACCGTTGACTTTTTTTGTTCAACTTTGACCAATAATATACATGAAAATAATTAGTTGCTTAAAGTGAAATATATACTGTTGATTCTATCATCAAAAGCATTTTAAGATTAACTTATACATTTAGCTATATGTACAAATAATTATGAATAAGACGAATAGTCAAAGTAACTAAAAAAATCAACGGTGTAATATATTTAAAAATGAAAGGAGTATGTATGGATCGTCACTTATCATATAGTTTGGGTACCTAATCCATGATCTCAATATACAAACAAAATCTAATTAAAAACTCAAACGTGGTTTATGAATTATTATCGAATTGCAGGGAAAGGGCGGTGGGGAATGTCACCAAGTCAAGTCAACACGCGGTGACAGCATAAACCATGTTCTTTCCTTCATGGTGAAGGAGAGGGTCGAGTGGCCGAGGTAGCTCCCAGCAGGGCCCTCCAGTTTTGGCCTGACCTCCCTCGTCAAAGGACATGATGATTCGTTTCAAAAAAAAAAAAAAAAAAAAAAGAAGGACAATATGATGCCGCGGCCGTAGCATCTTAAAGACGACCGACAAAACGATGCGCCCGGCTTATCCGGGCCAGCACGCGCGGCGTGCCCTGCCCGGAACACCACAACATGACGCGGCTTTTCCGACGCCTTCGTTCACGGTGCAGGCCCGCGAGAATATGGCCGTGGTGCAGACCGATCGACAGACTCGCCTCAGGGCCCTCCCTACAGGCGGCGGCCTTAGCGTTCCCTACAGGCGTTGCGAAAGGATGTGCTCGACCGCGGCCTCAGCCGAGCCAGCGCTACCTTTCCTGCCTGGAACGCCGACGCGGCTCTTCCGATCGTATTGTTCGTTTGTGCTGGATCGAGCCGCGAGAATAATACAGGCGTTTGTGCTGGGTCGGCTTTCTTTCTCTGCAATGTTTGCGTGCTGCCCACCCGGGCCCCGGCAACCGGCCATGTCTGCGTTGGCTCCCACCGCCCAGGCGCACGTCGATACCCATCGATCAGGAGAACCGAAGAGCCAAGCCGCCAATAAAGCAAATGGCACCGCTGCGAAAACGGAGACAAAAAACGCGGCAATGACCCTTAAGTCGAGGCCAAGCAAGCTCCAGTTTTTACAGTGGAAGATGGCACCCAGGAAAGACCCGCGTGACATATGGATCGCGACTTGTCATACAGTTCAGAGTAACCTACCCATGGTCTTAATAAACAAACGAAATGTATTGTAGTAGCAAATTTGGCTTGCTCAGGTTCCTGACGGAAACAGCCAAACATGCTTCATCATATCATCGAATAGTTGAGGAGCGTCACCAAGTCAAGTCAACACGCGGTGACCGCAGCAGTCGATGCATGTTCCTTCGTCTCCGGTGAAAGGGACGTGCTCGACCGCGGCCTTATCCGGGGCAGCGCGCGCGCGTGGCCTCCCCGGAACGCCAACGCAATGCGGCTCTTCCGACGCCTTCGTTCATTCGCGGCGGTGCAGGGCCACGAGAACGGGTCTGTGTGGCCGTGGTGGAGGTGATGCGAAATGGCTTCGGCTTCTCTCTGCAAATGCAATGCTGCTTCCGCGTAGCTCTGCCCGAGCCCGAGGCGGGAGGTGAGGCGATCTCAGCGTGTTTCTACGGTCGGGGGAGACAAGGAAAACGAATCAGTACGCCGGCAAATCATCTGCCGATCCCCGTTCAAGGAAGCTTCTTCGCGCACCGGCCAGGCCATGGTGAATAACCATGTCAGGGCCCCAACGCGTTCAGAATCGTTTTGCGGATGCGCGTCGTCGGCAGACAGAAAAATGGCCTTCCTCCTCTGGCCGCACCGGCGCCGAAAGTTCCCGACGCAAGGCGTTACGTGGCAAGGGACGTGCTATTATGGTCGGTCACGCAACCTTTGGCTAATAAGGGGAAAGTTCAGAGTGTCACTGAGATGGATGATGGATCTGCTCTGTTTATCCGACCATGCGGCTGCGGCTTCTTCGGATGTGTTTTGGCGCGAGAACGGCACAGCTCGCGAGAATGTGACGCGACGGGCCGTCTACCAGGTAGGTCCAGTCCAGGCGAAGCCAGTTTAGGCCCATACATGCTACTCCCAGTTTAGGCCCATCTACGCCTCCTCGGCCCGTTGCTACCTGCAGGCAGTCGACGCGGAGCACACCTCCCACTCCCGCCGCCGCTTCGCTTCGCCGGCGTCGTCCGGCGGACAACGAGTGCGGCCGGATACCAGAGCTGCCGCTGACCGCTGCTCCTTCAAGCGGCATCGGCGCGGATTTTACAGCACCCGGCTCGGCTGGGGCCCCGACGCTGAGCTGTCTGCGTCCAGTCCCCTACTCTCCCTCCCCCCCTGCGGTCTCCCTGGCCACTGATCCAATCCCGGTGAGTTCAGTGTCCGATCCCCTCATCTCTCCCGTTTCCTATCTATCCAAGGATTCCTGGACTGACTTGCTGGTTCCCACTTGTAGCTTGCAATATATGGACACTAGATATTTATTGATCTTGTGTCTGCCCTGAATTAAGCAAACTTCTGCACTTGGACTAAACAAATCATCATCACCTTGTATGTGTGTGGAGTGCAATTAATAAATTTTACCAAGTACTTTGAGCAAACATTATTACACTGCAAAAGTTATTACACTGTAAATTTTACCAACTACTTTTGAAAACTATACTATTATACTTGGTACAAATTAATACACGCGCATGGCCTTGGCACAAATTAAACGAATCCTCCCATTGCATTTGCGCTACTAACTTCATCAACTGAAACCAGAATCTGCGCCACGTCTTCCATGGTAGGCCTTCTGCCCCTATCTTCCTCGAGGCATGAAACAGCCAGCTTCATCATTGTTTTGGCTTGCAACTTGTTGTATTGCTCATTCAATCTAGGGTCAACGAAGTCCGTGATCCAAGATTCTTCAGTGTCATCCAACTGCAGCTTCTCTTTAAGCCTCCTCACCATCCGTCCGAGGACCATTTCCACCTCCTCATCCTCACTGTTTTCCATGTCTGAAACACGGGCTCCATTTAGTAGTTCGAGTAGAACCACACCGAAGCTGTAGACATCAACCTTCGCTATTATTGGGAGACTGGAAACCCATTCAGGCGCTATGTAACCTCTAGTTCCTTGGATTCGTGAACCATTTATATTAGATCCACCTCTGTTCAAGAGCTTTGCAAGGCCAAAGTCGGCGATCTTTGGCACCAAGTTCTCATCGAGCAGTATGTTTTCAGGCTTCACATCACAGTGGATGACCCACTCTAAGCACTCGTGGTGAAGATACGCCAATCCTCTAGCCACCCCAAGGGCAATAAGAAATCTTTGCTTCCAATCCAGTAACATTTCCGAGCCCTCGGTGCCAAATAAGATTTTATCCAATGAACCATTCTCCACATATTCTGAAACCAATATCCTGTGCGGAGCATCAGAACAGAACCCACAAACTCTCACTAGATTCATATGGTTTATCCTGCTAATAACGCTCAATTCATGCCGAAACTCTTCTTCGCCTTGGTTTATGTCTTCCAACTTTTCCACAGCTACTGCCCTATTGTCTTTCAGCACTCCTCTATATACAATGCCTGATGCCCCCCTTCCAAGCTCATATTTAAACTTTCTAGTGGCTCTCACCAACTCTCTATAGGTGTACCTGCGAAAATGATTTGTGATCATTTCATATCCAGCCTCAGCCGGCCATACTCCTCTCAATTCCTTGCGCTCCCTCCACAAAATAAACCATCCTAAGACAATAAATAGTACCTCCGCCGGAAACGCTGCTGATAAGAATCCATAGAAGTACAAATACTTTGAATCACTTTGACTACTCTTAAGCATATCCAT
>CM017441.1:2558530-2718672 GCA_007726485.1 Eragrostis curvula | reverse complement strand
CACTAAGGATCCTCCCGACTCATCATCTGAGTCTCCACAGCTGACCTTAGAGGCATGAGATACCAGAGTTGTGACTCGGCAACTTCCTGAGCAGCTCTGGCTGATCTCTCCCCACCACTGTCACCTCCTTCAAGCAATGACTCCAAGGCAGCAACCTTCGTTGTGGCTGCCTCCGCATCAACGTCTCCTTTACTAGGAGCAGTGTCCTCAGCTGCCCTCACTGGCACCTCATCCGTTGGCAAACTGCCAAGAAGCAAAGAAACATATATTTTGATTAGTCAATTAAAGCAGCTAGTCAAGATATGAAACAGGGAGTGTCACCTACCTCTTAGATACCCGGAGCCGCTTCAAGGGTTTCGATCTCCTCCTACCAGGAGCTTGAGTCGGCCCCATTGCTGAGTTGGCAGGTGTAATAACCTCCTTGGTCACCTCCTTGGAAGTCTCGTCAGTCGGAAGAGGCCTTTCACCAGAAGCTGGGTTATTCACCAAGTCGGCATCAGGTTAGCCCGAGCATCCTTTTCCTTGCCAGTGAGGGTCTCCATGGCGGCCAACTCCTTGTCTATGGTGGCGACTGCAGTACTCATCTTCATAGGCTCGGCATCAGAGTCCTTGCCTTCAGTCTGAGTCCCAACCACATTAACATTCACCAGTTGAGAGTTGGCTCCTTTCTCGGCCATGTCCTTCTCCTACGAAAGGTGAAACATGATCATTAGGGAAATTCAAGCCGAGAAAACTCATTACTTTAAAAAGATAGTACATGTCTAAGCATCCGAGCAAATAGAGAAGGGTTTCGGACCTGAGGTTTAGTCCTCTTAGTCTTCTTGACTCCAGGGTCAGTAGACTTGGGGCTTCGCTCTCGGTACCTCCTCCTCCTCTTCAGAATCCGAGATGACCACCAAGACACTTCGCTTACGTTTTGTCCTCCCAAGGACAGGCTCATTTCCGGTGTTACCTGCAGCATGTTCCAAGCCTAGTCGGCGTGCGTCACGATCTTGGTAGGCTATACTTCGCCTTTCACGATGAAAAAGTGACTCACCACCAACTGGAGAAGATGTAACCGCGGGCTCAGCATCGCCCTGACCTCGAGATTTCTCTCGTTCCTCACTGCTGGTGGCTAAAGGATCATCATCCTCATCTTCACCCTGAGGATCTGCTTCTTCGTCTCGAGCTGCTGCGTCTTCACCTTCAGCAGCTGCTTCTTCATCATCGTCCCAGATAGAACCTTGGAACAAGGCCTCCAGCTCATGGTCAGTCACCTCTTCATCGGCAATCAGCTCAATGTTCTGTTCTCTGACCGGGACCACTCTGAAGTTTACATCTTCAATAACTGGAGGGTCAGGTCCAGGGCTTCTGTAGGCGTCACGGCCCTGACAAAGAGAACAAGTCTGGTTACACGGCAGGCTAGACACTTCAGCAAATTAGCATTAAAAGGTAATTACAGTATTGATAAACAAAGAAACTCACCTCAGGACGAGGATCATTCTTCCAGTACCCAAACCACTGGAATTGTCCTGAAGGTTTGAGCAGAGTAATGTCACTCTTTGACAAGAAAAAGTCGTTCCTCGGAGCAGCAACTCGGAACTTCTTCACTTCACGATACCCTCCGGGAATTGGCTCTTGGTTAGGATCTCTGGGTCCCCTCCACAACCAAGCGGGAAAATCTCTGGCCTTCAAAGGCTGAAACTTCCTCAAGCAGAAATTCAAGGCTATGGCTGGACCGAGAACTCCTTTACTCGGCTCCTTCACAGCAGCAATCAACTCGCGCAACTCCTTCAACTCTCTTGCCACCGACGGGCTTGGTTTACTCTTCCAAATATCCTCATAAATTCGATATCTGTTCTCAAACTTGGGCAAAGCAGGGAGAACATTCTCAATATAAAACCATTCCGAGTGCCAGCCCTTGTTGGAGGTGGTTAGTCGGCAATCAAAGTACTTGTTCTTCCTTCGAAGCTGAATCGGTTTGTCGGCTGACGGCTAGGGCTTGAGGAAAAACAAGTCTCCGAATAAATCAAAATGGGGTTCAATCCCCAAAAAAGACTCGCAAAGAGTGATGAACATGGAAAGATGCAAAATCCCATTTGGGTTCAGATCAGTCAGCTGAATCTTGTAAAAATACAGATGGTGAGATTCGAACCTGGGCTGCTAGGAGGAAATGGAAAGGTCTACCGCTGGGCCAGCGACAAGCAACCAACGACGACAAGTTTCAACACAATATAAACTGGACAGGAGCTCGCCGTCCCGATCTTGATTTTGTCGGCCGAGCCCTGCTCTATCCTAGAAGCTACACTCCCTGCTCACCCGGCTCCAAGTTCATTGCTCGTGCATTCAGCTCATATGCACGCATCACCGTGTATTCAGCTCATATGCACGCATCACCCCGCTGAGTACCACCTAGCTGTTATCACACGGCGCAGACTACTCGGCAACACGTTACAATCAATTCTCACGGAGGAGAATGCCTCGCCGAACCGTCGCTCGCCTCGCTCCCATGCAGAGCTGGCCTTGCCGTCGCGGTTGGAGTTTACCTCGCTGTATCACCGCCTGGCGCCTGCCTCGCTGTCGTATCCAAAGCACGTATCGCCGTCGCGGCCGAAGTTGACATCAAAGCTCGTCGTCTGCCTACTGCATGACTCGAGTTCGTCGTGGTCGCATGCCGCTGTCTGCCTCGCCGCACGGTCGGGGATCGCCTCACGCCACCACGGCATAAGTTCTCACCTCACCCCCATATGTGGAGCTTGCCTCTGCCATCATGGCTCGAGTTTGCCTCGCCGTGCTGCGGCTTACCATGCCGTCGTGTCAAGAGCACACATCGTCGGTGCAGCCAGAGTTTCCTCGCTGCTGGAGCACACCTGGTCATTGCAGCCGGGGCTCACGCCTTTGTCTTGCCTCGTAATCATTCGCCATGGCACCATGGTCGAAGCTTGTCGTGCAATACTACCTCGCTGCGCAACTAGAGCTGCTTGCAGGCCGCAAACTGTTCACAATACAAGGAGCATTGAAGGCCTGCTCCAAATTACTCGGTCAAGTTACTTGGCTCTACGGCTAGAACAAAAGTTTCTCCATGTCATGGACAATGTTCAGTCAGACAACTACATAATCACTCGGCTGTATCATCAGTCAGACCAATCTTGGCTTTAATCACTCGGATTCATGTTTATTTTGAGTCTGCACATAATCATACTAATTATCCACAGACTCAGAGGCTAGTCCACGTGGACTCACTTGCGTGAGTTCCACCATTTACTCGGCAAACATGCCAGGCACACGAGTTGTCTTATATCCTTGACAATTTTAGTCGGATAGTACCTAGAATTTATCCTCTTCTGTGTCTCAATTGTTTTCGTTGAGAAACAGCTTGGGGGCTACAGGTTGTATCATCCCTGGCTAATCTAAGCTGGATGGACCTAGACACCAGTCTGGAATGATAAGTTCTTGGCTGAGACTCACTGTGATCTCCTGTTCTAATTGCCTTGTGCGCAGTAAAACGTGAGTTCCTTATATAATGGATGTTACTTTTCAACACATCAGTATGATGCACTGATCGTACATTCATTCACTCGGATTAAGATCGTATTTCTTGATTCAGGCTTACTTTGAGTTACTATACAATTCTACGAATTAGACAGTAACTCGGGTGCTACATCAGTATGATGCACTGATCGTGCATTCATAAATTTCAAATTTGTAGGTATGCTTTTCAGCCTAGGCCGACTCAGTCAGTTGGGTACTATCCACATAGTATGCTTTAAGCCCTAGCCGATAGACTCGGATGCTGATTTTATTCAAATATCCTCTATAGACTTAATCAGCTCTGAGAGCTCAGTGTTGTTCTATACACGGCATTTTCAAACAAATGTGCTTCAACAAGCATTTATCCAATTTTTCTGATATCATTCAGAGTTGGGTGGTTACTGACAACATGCTCAATTCAAAGCCCTGTTGACCTTGGTCCACCCAAGGCCAGGTATCTCAAGACTATTTAAACTTGATTCAGGTCAAATCCTTTTTAATTTCTCAATATCACTTGAGATCAATTCCTGCATGGAGAGAAGACTAGTCGGAAGCAATCCACTGGATCAATCAAAAAGCACTTGGAGGCTACTGTCGTTACCATGACCTCGGGTACCTTCAAGTCCAAAGGGCCGAGTAACCTGACAAGGGTAGTCGGATCAGCCCAGAAGAGACCGAGTAGCCCACGACACAAGATGGAAGGTTCGACTAGTCGGCAGGATTTAGAAAGGCTTCTTGCCTTGTACTCCAAGTATTTCCATGTTGTAACCGACTAGGATACTTTCCATGTAACCCTGTACCCCCGATTATATAAGGCGGGCAGGGATTCCCTCTCAAGGATACGCAATACAGACCATCTCATACATGACGTAGGGTTTTTATCCTCCAGGAGGCCCGAACCTGTCTAAACTCTTTGTCTCGTGTTCACCGTCGTATTCTTAATTCATTCGCCCTTAGTTAAAATCTATCGAGGCCCTAAAACTTCGACATATATCGAGTATGGTGTCGTTGTACTAGTGGATTGGTTTGGGTTTGAACATTGCAGTTACCGTTCCTCTAGACAGCCTGGATATCGTGAGATTTTGCAGTAATATGAACCGACTAGTACCAATCACTCTCGAGTAATATCACAAACAGAATAGCACCAATTGCCCGAGCAATAGGTTGGGCTGGCTTCCGTGGGCTTGCTCGTAAGTTTTCTTCGCGTACCTATCCCCAGCCCAGCCCAACCCAACCCAACCTGCGCTTCCGCCGTACCCCGCCGCCTCCGCTCTCTTCCGTTCCGGTCGGCAGCGACGGCCGTGTTTTGGCAGTTTCCGCTGGCCGCCGCGTCCAGGGTACCAATCAGGCGACGATTGCACCGGTCCTAAGAAAGCGACTTGCGGGTTGCAATGGACCCTTGTTTTCATGGTAAAACTTGTGACTCTACGAACCTCTGCCCTCCTTATTTTGGGTTGGAGTTTGTTTGACTGAGCTATTCGGATTCCCTCGCTGGTTGCCGGGGAATTGGACTTTGCAGGCATGGCTCTCAAAGTTACTGCTAGTGCAAAAAATTTGTTCGGAATTGGGTCATTTTTTTTTTCTTTGAGGATGGAATTGGGTTATTCAGTTAACCTCGCTGCTAGAGTTGGGTATGCCTTCAAATCATGCCACAGTATTGGTTGAACTAGTATCCACGGCTTGTTTTCTTTTGATCAGGCAGCTCAGCTATATGCATTGTGCAGTGCAATTATCACCGCACCGCGAGTTAGTCAAAGGTCCTACTAGGCTAACACCTCACATTCTATGGCTAAACTAGCCACTTTAATTATTACTAGCTCTGCCATCGCTGTGAATTAGGGTAACTTACCGTTCTTGTCAATGCAACAGTTTCCGCTGATCCTGCTCGTCGGCTTGGTTTGGGTATCTCAAAACTTAACAGAATTTGGAAATTATAGGAGGAGAATGAATCAGGGATTCGGAAATCAGAGTGCCACAGTTTTCACAAATGATTCAGGATTCATCAGTTTCTCAGGCTCCACAGTGTTCTTATATTTGCTCCTTGTGCCATGCTGCTTCTCATGGTTTTGTGGATCTGGTCCTGGCGTCTTGTGAATAAGTTGGTGTTTTTCTAGAAAAAAAAACTGCTTATTCTGTATGGCATGTTGTTTTCGATGGAGAAAGGGACCTGACATCTGATTCATTGCAGAATTTGACTCATGACTAGGGGCCATCATCATAATGTCTATTGGACACGAGCAGAAAAAGGACAAACAAGGATTTATGTCATTGCCACCAAGGTTTGCAATTTGGAGAAAACCGGGAAAACCGCTACTGAGAAAACCGGTCCGGTAAACCGGAAAAACCGAACAGTTTACTATTTTGTTCGAAAACACAGTGTCGGTTTTTACGAAATACCGGTCGGTTTTGCTAACCGGACCAGACCGGTAAGTCCGGTTTTTCCGGTAAACCAGACCGGTTCGTCCGGTTTTGTGAACCTTGATTGCCACTGTGAGTAATTCCATTTTTTGTAGTACTATCAAAGGCTTTATCTTGACACTTACATGACACTGCAGTTTGTCCCGTGTATATGGTTCTCTTGCTATTTTCTGTGGCATGTACTTACACAAACTTACAACTAATTCGCTGTTTACATGGGCTCCTGAAACATTAGACTGAATTTATCTTAGATGATAACACTGATTTATATACAAGCTTTAGAATAAATTATAACTATAGTAATCTCTGTGGCTCCTGGTTGGGACAATGGGACACCCCTTATCTTGAGAGGGATAATGTGGTGATCAATGCAGGATAATATACATGGCCTGTCGCTATGTGGCACGTAATCATATTAATGTTTGACTATCCCACCTGAAAGAGTTCTGAATGTCGATATGTAAAACATTTTGTGCACAGAACAGAGGGTTTAGTATCCCGAACATGGTGTCATTACCTGAAACATGAAACTGACACATGATCCGAGTTAATTTTTTAATTCTTTTTTTTTTTTTGGTGATCGTAGGCATGTTGGAATGTATTTTTTTCTTCTTTTGTCAGTTCAAAAGGTCGGATGTTTTCTTATAAGTTTCAACGGGATTCCTGTACTCTGAAGAAGCATATGCAACTTAATTATCGTTTTAACCAAATTTAATCAAACTATGCAAACATAGTCGCGGTATATCAAGCTTGAATTATGGAGATGTCATTCTCAAAAAGGTCATTCATCAACAGTAAGAATATACAGTGAGAATTTTCTGCGGTCGATAAACAGGAAGAAATAATGCAGCGCAGCCCCACAGGTCGGGAAGAGCCTGTCGGCGTATCCCCCAAGTCTAGTATCCGTAGGCTACTGGCAAACAGGTAAGTATGCCTTGCTGCAGCGGATTACCTCCATGTGCACCATTGCATGCTCTTCAACTATCCTTTCTTCCTTCCCAACAGCCACATACTCCTATTCAAATCGCAAAGATAGGAGTACATATCCTGATATCCATCTCGCAACTACAGTATGGTAGTAGTACTACTTTTGGCCTCACGGGTTTCGTGATGCATGCTAGCATCTAACGCTGGTAAAGTGATAGTAGCGAGTTTTACCATGTGTTTTCGCCGGGAGCATGCTGGCCGCGCGGCCGTGTGTCGTTTCCATGAACTCCCGTACCCTCAAGACTAAAGGGTCGAGTCCTGATAAGGATAGTCGGATCAGTCCAGAAAAGGCCAAGTAGCCCACGATGCAAAGATGAAAGGTTCTACTACTCGGCGTGATCTAGAAGGGCTTCTTGACTTGTACTCTAAGTATTTTCATATTGTATCCGACTAGGATACTTTCCATGTAACCCTGTACCCCCGACTATATAAGGCGGGCAGGGATCCTCTCTCAAACATATGCAATACAGACCACCTCATACAGAACGTAGGGTTTTTATTCTTCGGGAGACCCGAACCTGTCTAAACTCCTTATCTCGTGTTCACCATCGTATTCTTGATTCCTTCATTCTCATAATAAATTTATCGAGACACTAGAACCTCGACACCCTGCCTCTTTGAAGATGGAGGAGAAATGCGAGAGAAAGAGAGAAGCAGCAGCGGCAGCAGCGAGGGGAGGGCCCGAACGAACACTAGCTGCTGCTGCAGACCTGCAGAGCAGGACCCATGTCTCCTCTCTTCCCAAGGAGAAAAGGGAAACGGACTTCCTTGATTTTGGAGCTCATATCATATGCTTCAAAGTTCTCCTTTCACCCATCTTGGCACAGTTCCATGTCAATGATTACAGGCGCCATGCCTAATCAATCTTACAGAAGCCTCGCCATTCCCTAAAGTCCACTGCTAGTTGAAGGAGTATTTGGGTATCTCCCAAATATCAATCTTACAGTAGGATAAGTGCGCCGTCTGGAGTATAGAACTTTCACTTGAATCTCAAGAAACTCGTAGCCCGTACGTAATTCTTTTTGAAACTCACTTTCACTTAAGGTCGTCTAACAAGGATATCTTGATGCATCAGACTTCACTAGTTGGTCTCAAACTGGAAGATTGTATAAGACTAGGTCAGGTGACTATAAAGATCTTTAGCTTCTGGATATCATTTACTGACGGAACAGATAGAATAGCTTTTCACACAGAAGCATTATCAATTATTCCTGCTATGCACCTACACTTTCAGCTTGGGCTATAGTGTTTTTTCGTGGTTAATTAGTGATATTCTGTATATAGTAATAGATTTGAGTATGTCATTGCTTTGTAAAAGTTTTCATGAAAATACCACTAGAAATTGCAGTTAAAAACACTTAAGTGTTTACTAGCCACTGTAACAGAACACAGTATAATGCTTGAATAATAGCGAAAGTCGTCAACTTCAAATGTGCTAATAAGAGCTCATGGGTGTTCATTTACATCTACAGCTCGCACCGTGAGGCTATTAGGGCATGTTTGGCAGAGCTTCGGATTCTGCAAAAAACAAATTCTGCACTGGATTCTGAGGAAAGACAGATTCTCTAGCTTTTTCTGGATTCTCTGTAAAAATAGCTTCTCCAGTTAGGCCGTTTGGCAAAACAGATTCTCCTGATATTTTCTTAAATGGATTATGCATATGAAATGACTGCAGTACCCCTAAAATTAAAGCTTCAGTTTGTTCACATCACGTGTAAATGAAAATAAGTACAGGAAATAAATTAAATATAAGTAGATGACTACTAATAAGACCGAGTTTGATTTTTTTTTAAAAAAGTTTGCAAAATATAGTCAAGTGTGGTCTAGTTTTGAAGATCTCGTCGCAACGATCGTAACGGTGTAATCCGTTCGCAATTCAGACATTCGGTTTGTTATCTATGCATTGTTTAAACTAACATAATTGTGTTTAGTCTACTGGCCCCGCCATCTGACGTGTTTGTAAGACAGAATCCATAAAAAGCTATAAATTGTGGATTCTGCTTCCACGTTGAAACAGAGAATCGATTCTGTATGTTTTTTTCCAGAATCCGTTTTCATTGTGCAGGTGTTTAGCTTTTTTTTTTTTTTGAGAAGCAGAAACAGAAACAGCATAAGAATCCCTACCAAACAGCCCTTTAGATACGGACTACGGAGTAGGGATTGACGTGCATGCATAGCTGAACTGAAGAAAACCACTGTGTAAAAACCTGGCTACTCTTGTTGCTTCCTTGCACCTATAAATAGCTGTCAGATATCTACCCACTAGATTTTGCTGATGGCAGCAGCGTTCACACCTACTACCACCCAGTGAATTTTTTTTTAAATAATAGTATTTTAATAGAAAATTGCAGATCTGGTTACGAAAAACAAAAATTGCAAAAATAGCAGCCTGTCGGTCACCCAGTTACCAATTGGTCACTGGATGACCGATAGGTTACGTGGCAGCTGACGTGGCGTGAGGTTCGGGACCTATCGGTCACCGGGTGACCGACAGGCGGTACCTGTCGGTCAGCCCATGACCGATAGCTTCATGTATTTCTTCACACAGGCCTATCGGCCCGACAGCAACCACCTATCGGTCATGGGCCGACCGACCCGGTGACCGATAGGCTTCGGGGTTTTTTTTTTTCTGGCTGGTCTTGTGTTTTTATAAAATTTGTTTTGAAACATGGAGCACATGTACGGGTTTTTTTTTTAATCAAAGAGCAGGCAACAAATTAAAGTACGAACATGCGAAAGTAAGTAGCATAAAAAGGTACAAACATCATGATAATACAAGATATCTGCTCCAACAGAGACGACAATAATCTCGAAATCATCATCCACGCCTACCACGCTTGCTGGCCTCGCCTTGTGCCCTCTTACCCTGGGCCTTTCTCGCTCGTCGAATCTGATCGGTGGGGTACGTGAACTGGTCTGGTGGCTGCCTCATCCTGGGACCCTCTGGTGGTGTGGAAGGAAACTGCTGGGTGGGCTGCGTCGGTGGAGGAGCCCCTGGCATCTGAGAGAAACCCTGTTCATCTGGCTGTCCATAAGAGGACTCATACACTAAGCTCCCAGAAGCAGAGTGCAAGGAGTAGTCGGGCGCGGCGAACTGTACCGCAGGGCCTGTAAAAAAAGCAATGTTAAATTATAATAACAGAATGTTAGGAATAAAAAATTGACATGTTATTTATACCTGTGTTCCATCCAGGAGTAGGCATGAAAAGCGGGGCTGGTGGCATACTCGACGACGAGTCCCCGGCGTGGAAACGAGAAGAACCTGGTGCACTAGCAGGTGTAGAGAGAGGTGGAGACCTCTGTCGTGTCCTCGGCTGCACATCTGTGGTGCTCGTACAGGAAGCGCACCGGAGAGCATCCCTGCAGCGGCGCGCAAGACAGAGTAGTGCTGCTCCCATGTCCCGTGGCTGGACTCGTGTAGGGTTGTCGTAACATCGAGAGCCCAAATCCTCTAGGTCGCCCGCGATATCCTTGAACGTGTCAGTCTAAAAGACGATAATATAACATTAATAATTAAACAGGTAGGATAAATACAAAAAATAAATAAAACAACTTACCATCAGGTGAAAGACCCGAGTCGGCTGCGTGGCGAAGGTGTCTGTGATTTCAGCCACGTGCTCTACAGGTTGGTCAGCCACAGCGAACAACCGCACACGCGTCGCCCTGTGGAACCACTGAAGGTACTCCCCGTATCTGAACGGATCGTATGGGCCCTGTGGAACGTGCACATCTGTCTCTGCATCAACCCACTGCTGTACCCACGACTCCGTCTTCGGAGCCCACGTACCCTCATAAGCAAGACCCTGACCTTTCCTGTTAAACCTGCAATAAATATATTGCAAATATGTAAACATTTAGGTAACTTGAACAATGAATTAAATTGTTTATGTTGCACTTACGTGTGGCTGTGATCTAGCTGCACTCTAGGAACAGGGAAGTCCTGAAAGTATCCAAACTGGCGGAGGACTCGATACACGGCGTACGGCTCGACATAGATGTCAAAGACCAAGCGACGCCGCGTAAGCCAGAAAGCTGCGTCACGTGTGCACAAGGCAGAGAGTCCACGCGATGCACGCCTCGCGACCTCCTCTGCGGTGTACGGCATCCACCTGACCCGGTCCGCCATCAGCTGGTCGAAATCAGCAACGAACTGCGGGTCTCTGCATAACAACTGCTCGCTTCACCCACCTCAAAAACCACAACCAACTCTCTGTATTCTCACTCTCCACAAATGCAAAAGCAATTGGCACAATCTGATTCTCCCCATCCACTCCAATAGCGGTGAGGATCTGCCCCTTGTACTTACCAGTCAAAAAAGTGCCGTCCACAGCAAGAACAGGTCGACAATGCATAAATGCTTGTATCATACAACCAAATGACCAAAATGCACGGCGTAGGACCCTGTCCCCATTTGTATTTTCAAAATCGTTCACCGCAACCACAGTTCCTATATTCCTAGCTTGCATAAGCTCAAGCAGGCCAGGTAGGTTGTGGTACGAGTCCTCGTATGTCCCGAACCTTCTTTCCAAGGCCTTTTGTTTCGCTCTCCATGCCATATCATAGCTGATCTCATAGACTAATCGATTCTCTATGGCATGCATTATAGCAAAAGGAGACATACCGGTCTTCTGCACAATCTCAGGATACATGTACTCAGCTACAAACTGTGTAGTCATGTTCTTGTGTTTCAGAAGAGTCCTATCCAATGAACACGAATGGCCTACCACGATAGACGCCACAAATGACGTCTCAGCTTTCGGCAGGTATCCGTGAACCCTCTATGCGCAACCCGGAGCCGTGCACTTGACGTCATATGTCCTCGGGTTTGAAATGACCACCGTGAACTCCTTCTTCTCTGAGAACGCCCACCTCTTTACGGCATGCTGAAAAGATATCTTATCAGGAAACATCTGCCCTTGACGGACCTCTATAGCATCATACTCCCAACATGAATTGTGGCCATCATTAACAGCTAAGTTCTCCATATTGATCCAGTCCTGCGGCTCTTCATATCCCATGCCCCATCCCTGACCAGCTGTTCCATCAACGAAGGTACGAAACTCGTCATCATCCCTGTCCATTTTATCAACAATTGCCTCATTGACCTCTCCCGAATCTGCTTCTAGTGTGCCAACATTTATTGGTAACCTATCCTCAATGGTTGGATGAACCACAGGATTTGCAGCAACTTGACTTGGCTCGGCACCAACATGACTCGGCTCGTCACCAACATATTGCTCCGCATGAACAATTTGTCCCACGACTTCATCTTGCTCTGTATTTACGACATTGTCATTAACCTCCTCCTCCAGACGGGTCGTTGCCGGATTACATTGCACCAGCAACAAGTGAGCAAAATGCCGTTGCAATCCCATCGTCACAAATTGCTTCCAATGTTTAGTGCTTCTCACCTCCACAAGTTCCCATTTCCATGAGCCTTCACGCTTTCGAGGAATCATAGCTCTCACTACAAACCGATACTCTAAAGGATTCACATTCAACAGACTATGTAACCAGCCATACACTTCACCTCGCTGCATCTCTACCGGATCATTCAAAACACTATCCACATACTAAAAATTACTCAAATCTACCCCATAGTCACGATGCTCAATTTGACCTTCTCCGTAAAAAACTCGGAAACTCACTACACTGGACATCCTGCTAAAAACAAATTAATTACTATCGGCATTATATATTTTACATAATTTATTTATCCGTATACATAAATATTTTAACACTCATTAACAAATAACAATGCATCCTTTTTGTTTAAATTTAATTATACATTTCATAATATATTAACTACCTACCATTACACTTCACTAAAAATACTACTCTACTACTTACACTAACTTCCCTACCGTTAACTAATCCATACACTAATGCTATTTAACTAATCTAAAGCTACTTTACTAATCCTATACTACCGCAGCCACTAATCAATAGTAGTTTACTAATGCAAATAGTTAGCCTAACTAAACAAATAAAAAAAAAAACAAAAGGAACTCACCTTCCCGGTGCCGCCCGAACCGGCGACCTCCAGCCGCGGCGCTCAGGGCGAGCGGGCCCACCTCCTCCACGGCTCCAGCGGCGCTCCCGGCCCTCCTCTCCGACCACCGGCGCGCCCCGTCGCCGTCTCTCTCCCTCTCTCTCGCCGTCGGTCGCGAAGACGCGAATGGAGGAGAGAGAGAGAGGACGGCGCGGCAGCGGATAAGATTCCGCGGCCTGTCGGGTGCCGGACGACCGACAGGTACCTATCGGGCGCTGGGTGACCGACAGGCCCTTATCGGGTGCTGGACGACCGACAGGCTTGCGTGGACAGCTGCGAGCGACCCGATAGCCGACGTGGCAACCTACCGACAGCTAATCGGGCTTTGGGTGACCGATAAGGGACCTGTCGGTCATCCAGTTACCGACAGGTACCTATTTCTGCGATATTTTCAAATAGAGCCCCTGTTTCGCAATTTTTAATTAAAATACTATTATTTTAAAAAAAAATTCACCACCCAGTAACCTGTGCTGCAAAAATTTCCACTGTTCCAGAGAAAGGAGCCCATTCCTCTTGCTTTTTCTTCCAAGAGTTTAATTTAATACAGTAACACAGGGGCTGTTTGGTTAGATGCATTAGGGGTTGGACAGGCTAAAGTTATCCAGCATCTTCACTTTTTAAGGCCCTGTTTAGATGCAAAGTATTTTTAAAGTATTAACAAAATATTACGGTCTTTAGAAATACTATAGTTTTGGGAAACGAGGTGGTGTTTGGATGCAACCAACTCCATAGTTTTGGATACTGTGGTATCTCTAAAACTGTAGTTTTTTTTTTTTGCAGTTTTGAAAACTCCTGTGCCGGGTTCTTTTTTCTAAACTGAGGAGGCGTCTCGCCTCCGGTGATTACGCATGGCCCCGTTTTGTTGTTCTCGCATCGTATTATTTTACACATACTAGTAGTCACGGGTCCATTGATATTTCGAGTGCTCGCACGGTGACAAAGGCTTCCGATGCTCGTGGATTGGTGTGTGTGATCGGACAAACTAGTCAAATCCTCAGCACCACCTCTGTTTCTTTCGCTTCATGAAATTCCCCTCATAGTGTTGATTGAACAACTATCGGGGTGCTGGAAGTCTATATTCCTAATTTCGTCTGTGTACATGGCTGTAGCGACCGTACTTGGCTGGAGGTACGGTGAAGATGAAGGATACAGGGTATGTTAGAATGTCCGATTAGCAAGGGAAGGCTGTGAAAGATGGTCCTATATTCAATACACTATCGGTATATTATAGGTGCACGTCCAAAGCCTTGCAAGTGCCCCTTTATTTGCAGAAACATTTCAGGAGACAAAGGATACTACAAAAATACAATGGTAGCCAAACATGTCACGGTTTTTATCAAAACTACAAAAAAACTCTAGTTTTGAGATACTATGGTATTACTTAGCTTCAGTTTTTAAAACCATGGTTTCTCAATACCATGGTTTCTGAAAACCATAATATCCAAACAGAGCCTAAGTTGTTTGATTACCTGCATAAAAAGTTAGTCAGGCTTAGATAATGCAAAAGTAGCACCTCAACCTGGCTCGCTGGAAACTAGAATGAAGCTCGTTTCCACGGAGCCTGGCTTGCACAAGCGGTGGTGGTCTTGACAGAACAAGTCGCTTCACCGCTTGTCGCTTACCCCCTCTCCTCCGCCCTGCGCCGCCCATGCTGCTCCTCGGCCGCCTCCCCACACGCGCTCGTTGCATCAGACGACGCCGGCGTTCCCGCCGCCGCGCGGGAGGCTGCTGCGAGCTGCCGCCATGGAGCTTGGTCAGCTCTCCGGGCGTCCTGAAATCTTTCGACCCCGTCCTGCGCCCGCGCCATAATTAAGCGAGCTTCCAATCCCCCATGGCCGGACGAGTTCGATGCGCTGTCCGCCCCCGAGCTTGACGAGCACGGCGTGGACGGAGGAACGGAACTCGTTTGCGTGTCCTCGAGGTCGGCGGCAGCCATGGCCTTGGTGTCGCACGACGGAGTAGGACGCGGCGCACGGCGAGCAGCACCTGCCTCCACCCTCACACCTTCCTCGGCTGCGTCCGCGTCAACGCTGATTTGGTCGCGCCCTCGCCTGCGGAGGCCGTGCTCCAGAGGTATCGCCGGCGCATTCACGTCGCCCCCAAGCTCCCTCGCACTGCTTGATTTCCTCGTCGAGACGACAACGTCAACAGGTACGGCAGCGAGATGGAGGCGCGGCCCCACGGCGACATGCGAATCGATGCCGCCCACCAAAATCAAAGGTCCATCTCTCCCTCAATCGAGCTCTGGAGGCTCATCGAGAATGATGCTGCAGACTACGATGTGCTACTGATTAGACCACGAGAGGTGTTCGATCAAATGTCTGAACGATGCTCTAGTCGTTCATCTCCCGAATCGTCACTTGACGAGATGCAATTGATTGGTTTTGTATTGGTCTCGTATGTCTCATGATTTTCTAATTTGTGTGGCTCTATTCGAGTGCAGTTTTTTGAACAAAAATATTTTTTTCCTGGAGTCGCACGTCCCCTAAAGATGTATTTGGTTCTGGAATTAAGTAGGACGGGACCGAACCATCCCATTTTTTCGGGATGGAACCGTCCCATTTCGTGTTTGTTTGACGGGACAGAACCGTCTTGTTTTCTGTTTGATTGGAGGGATGAGAAAGAATGAGAACCAACGCCGTCTCAGTGTTCTGTTAACTTGCAATGTTGTCATTTCGTCGAACACCCTCCATGCATCTCAGATCATGTCACCCGTCAGCTCCTCCTCGCCGCCCAGCCATGGCGCACGTCACCGCGTTGCAGCTCCGCCATGCTTCACTTGCCGCTCAGTCCGCGTCCTCCACAAAATTCACTGGCGAACCTCACCACAAGCTTCATCTCACATCAATTGTTTTTCCTATCGTTAATTCGTTCTGTTTCAAGGTGAGTTCCAGAGCAATTGCTTCACGGGAGGTAGAGCTTGTGGTCCTGCTAGGCTGCCTGGGGTGAATGGAGCTCGTGGTCCAGCATCCATGAAGGGAGCGGAGCTCTCCAGCCCGTGCCGAGCAGCAGGAGCCATGGACGCAACAACGGACAGATGCGTCGCCCGCGTGCGCTGCGATGCCAGCTCCCGCGAGCTCGCCCGCAGCCGTGCCACCACGCGCGCACCCACGAGCAGTCGTACCCAGCCGTGCGCTCCCGCAGCCGCCTCGCGCCGCAACCCGGCAGCCTCGCCGCGCCGCTCCTCCTCTGCCCCGCCGCGCTGCGTCGCGCGCTCAAGCTCGCCAAAGGCGCGCCACCAGCTCCGCACGAGCTGCTGCTACTCGTCCCTGCACCCTCCCGCACTACCACAGCCAGCATCGTTGCTACCCGCTGCCGTCGTCCGCGTGGCCGCAGCCGCCGCAGAGCAGCAAGCCGGAGGCGACGAGGACAAGGAGACGACGGCCGTTCGTGTGCGGCGTGCGAGAAGAGAGGAAACGGGGAGAGACGGCGTTGGCGAGGGACGAATTGGTTCGGCAGTTTTTGGATGAATGGATTGGTCCCGAATCTGAAGGAATATTTTTTAAAGGGACGGTTCCATTCCTCCTGGTTCCAGAAACAAACACCCTGAAAACCGGGTCGAAACCATTCCGTCCCACCTGATTCCTTGAACCAAACACATCCTAAAGGACTGATGAAATTAACACAACGTACAAGTCAGGAAGTATAACTTGAGCTCGTTTGTCCCTGCTGCCTTTTTGAACTAAAAAAAAATACAATTCATGTAAATTGATGTATTATACCCTTGAGGTTACGGAGAAAGAAAGGGAGGTGACTCGTGTTAAAACTCACCCTCTTAAATCCAAAGTGCTCTTACTCAAGCTAGAGCGGGCAACCAAACACAAGCTTGTACTAGTCAAAAATTACTTAGCCAGCCAACCAAACAAGCCATCATTTTTTGCTATTGCATTGCTGGAGACAGGCTTAAGCTAGCCTGGCTTAGATCCTACCCAGGCTACAGATAAGCCAGGTAACCAAACAGACCCACAGTCTCCATTTCTCTATGTGCAAATGGATAGAGTATGTAATACAGTAACAATCCCCATTTCTGTATGTGGAAATGGGTATGTACTCCGTACTTTAGTTCAATGCTTGTTCTCATAAATGGCTACTACTCTTTCTTTCTTTCATGTGTCTGGGGCCTCTGGGCTATAGATGATGGCCGGGATAGGAGCAGTACAAGCTTGTCTGAGGGTGCATGTCCAGAGCATAGCCTGCCAGCAGCAGCTGCAACCACCCAGATCTTTTGGCTGCCTGGATCATTTTCACAGAGCAAGCAGCTGAGCAGGTGCGCAGATGGATGCGAGGTGTGTGCAAAACCAAGCATGCAGGTACATCGCTGACACAAGGGCAGGTAAGCCGAGAACTGTCCTTGAAAGGCCTGTGTACACACACTCCTTTTTTCACCTCTCCGTTACTTCTTGTTTCACTTCTTGAAAATTTCTCGTTGTATTTTTGTGCTATTGGTAATTCTTCTGTGCTACTGACAGGTACGGCATGTTTGCATGCGCAGGTTAGATTGTTAGTGCCCCTGTCAAGAGCTCCCTGTGCTGCTGTGCGCACGCTTGCGTTTGCTGAATCTGTAGCCGGGTAGGCAAGGGTAAGTGGCCTTCTTGTCCTGAAAGAAGCCTTGTTTCATTGCTACAATTGTAGATCCACATGTGCACATCATCCTCATATCCACAGTGCCTGGGATGGCATGAAGCTGCCATGATTGGTGTTATTTGTTAGCTAGACTTAAGCAAACACATGCCGTTTTTTAAGCCCCACATGAAGCTGCCATGATTGGGGATTAATTTAGTGTTTCATGGTTTGTCCTGCAAGGGAGACAATCATGAGGTGATAAGCCCCATAAAGCCCCCATTCTATATCCTTTTACACACTTCTCTCTAACACATAGGCCATGCATGCGTGATCCAAACACAAAGGCCTCTGACCTCTCCTCCCCATGCTTGTCTTTCGCTTTGCCACTGTGTGAGCAATGTATGGGCATCGCCCACCATTTTCATTCAGTTGTGAACATCATCTTCTAGGGATTATTAAATTTCATTGTGTTGCTCCTAAGTAGGGTCCATCTTTTCTTGGTGTTTTGCGAAGGAGAGCCCAACAAATCTCTGGCTGATCAGGGCCAGGATCAGAGGGGGGCAGCCATGCTTTCCAAGTGGGCTAGCTTCTGCCTGGCCTTGTTGATGCGTGCATGGTTTTCGTCCTCTTTCTCCGTCTCTTGCTTTGATCATGGCGCCCCTGCATGATAAAACCTCTCCCTAACCGGGTTGTCTTCCTGGCCTCAAGGTATCCCACCACACACCATTCTCCTTGTTGGCGTTTTATTAGGAAACACTCTCCTTTCCATTTTAGTAGGCAGGTTCAAGTTTAACTTTGAGAGCTTCCTGTTGGACATCTCATGTTTGTGATACTCTCGGTGGCTAGTACTAGATTCTTTCTGTGTTCCTCTACCTTGCCCTTTCAGGAGGTAGTGGTGGTTGGCGTTTCAATAGGCTGTCAGTGCTCTCGCATGATTTGATAAGGTTTGGCTCCTAACCTCTGATCCTGTTCTATGCTTGCTTTGCTAGGAAGAAGCCAGCTTGGCTTCGATGTAGTTGTTGCCCTGTCGGTTTTTAAGCCTCATTTTAAAGATGTTCAGATATTCTAGTCTTGCTGGATAAACATTTCTTGGCTGCTTTGTGTGTTGTGCTCCCCTTTTGAAAACTCAATCTCACCACTCAGTATTACAGTAACAGACATCCCATTTTACTGTGTTCTTTAACTGTTCGAGAAAAAACTGTGTTCTTTAACGAGTACTTCAAGATACACAGCCTACCTATAGGATAGCTTTGCCTCCTCCTATGAACTTACTCCTATGGTCTAAAGTCTCATACTATGCTTCATGCAACTGGTGTGTGTGCATTTCTGATCCATCATATAGTAGTATTTCCTTTTTTTTTTCCTACTATTGGGGAAGGAACAATCTTTGCAATCTTGTCCAGACCAGTTCTCATGTCAGCAGGTTATTCTACTCTCTCACACACTGCTGCTTTCAGGTCCTTTTTAATTGGGTACAACGTTTGAGGTTTGACACCTTCATTCCCGAGAGGCTGAAGAAGATGACGGGGAACGCGTTTTGTCAGCAGTTCGGAGTGGATGCCATGATGATGATGAGCAGCAGCTGCTTCGTCAGTGACTGCGTGGTCGGCGCCGACGCCGCGATGTTCCACGTCCCTGAGAACACGCCGCACGACGACGGCGGCGGCTTCTCGGCGCACGACGGCGCGGTGCTCACCGGCCAGATGCAGCTGGTGCGCGCAGCTGCGCCGCCGAGCGTGTCGCCGCCGGAGGAGGCGCGCGGCGCCGCCTACAGCGAGGCCAGCGGGTGGTACGGCGCGGCGCCGTCGGAGGTCACCGTCGCTCTCCCGCCCGCGGCGGCCAAGCTCGCCGGAGAGCCGGAGAGCGGCTGGATCCAGGAGCCGCCGTACTACTGCTGCCCGACGTGGTTCTCCGGCGACCCGTTCACCGCGGCGGCGAGAGAGCTCTCGCTCAGGCTGGCCGCCGAGTCCTCGTCGACCGGCACGGTGGTCAACCTGCCCGACCAGTCGTCCTCGGACGTCAGCTGCTCCGGCTTGACGCATGCGAGCAGCGGCGCCGGCCATGGCCTGTTCCAGCCTCCTTACAGCGGCGGCGAGCTGGTGCGCCCGCACTTCTCGCAGGTCGTGTCGCGGTCGGGGTACGCGCACATCGTGCAGCAGACTCTGGACGAGTTCGTCGGCTGCCTGCTGCAAGACGTGGCCGGCTCTGTCGTCGGCGAGGCGAGCTGGCCGCTGCCTTCGTCGACCTGCTCGATGACGACGCCTTCCAACCAGTCCATGTTTTCCAGCTCGGAAGAGCATCCGCATCAGAAGCTGAAAAATGATCTCGTAAAACTGTTGCAGCTGGTGAGTTCATAATCACTTTTTATGATTTTTTTTTTATTCGGTACACTAAGCGAGTCTTTTATTTATAGCAAACAAGTACATTTTCTGATGGCAAAAGTTGTGCAGATGGACCAGCGGTGCAACCAGTGCCTGGACGAGATGCAGAGCGTGGCGTCCAAGTACGGCGGCATGGTGCGCCCGGGCAGCGGCGGCGCTCTGCCCGCGCCGTTCGCGCACCGCGCGGTGTCCGCGGCGCACCGGCGTCTCAGGGCGCGGATCGTCGCCGAGATCGCGGCGGCCACGCAGACGCCGAGGGGCCGGGAACAAGCGTCGTCGTCGGCGTCGTCGCTGGCCGACCGGGAGCGTAGCTGGGAGTCGGCCTTCATCCAGAAGCACTGGGCGCTGCGGCAGCTCCGGCGCGGCGACCAGCAGTCGTGGCGCCCGCAACGCGGCTTGCCGGAGAAGTCCGTCGCCGTGCTCAAGGCCTGGATGTTCGAGAACTTCCTCCGCCCGTAAGTCCAAACAACAATGCCATCTCTTTGTCTTCCAGTTTCCTTTTCATTCATGGGCATCAAGCATGGCTTGGTTGCATCTGCAGTTGATAACTTTGAATCATAGTAATACGCAATCAAAAGTGATCCGGTGTCTCATTCAGGTACCCGAAAGACAACGAGAAGGAGATGCTGGCCGTGAGGAGCGGCCTGAGCAGGAGCCAGGTGCAGTTTCAGTCTCTCATTGTTCATGCAACTTATTCAGACTATTTCCAAACAACTTCAACAATCTATTTAGAAGAAAAATATGTAATGATCGTTCCGGGTTGTCGTGTTTTGCACCGCCAGGTCTCCAACTGGTTCATCAACGCGCGTGTTAGACTGTGGAAGCCGATGATCGAGGAGATGTACGAGGATCTCAAGAAGGCCTCCGCCGACAGCGAAGGCATGCCCGTCTGAACACCAAGGCATTGTTGTACAAGCATTGCTCCACTCTGGAACAATTCGTGGCCATCATCTGCATGACTGGATCTATGTACAACCTTTGCACTAGTAATTTGTATGGCGTATATATATGATTGCCAGTACCTTCTTCAAGTTGCAATAAAACATGTCCGTTGAAAAGAAAAGGCTTATGAAAGCTGAGAGACTTGCAGAGTCAAGCAAGACATCCACTGTTACGCTTGCAGTCAAATTTTTGCAGGTGATGGAACACCGTTACAGTTACACACCGCATGATTGCGCGTAACAGCGAAAGATTTGAAGTGCCCGGAAGTACAAGCATGCAGCTGTTGCTGATTGGATCTTTTTTGCATTCCACTGCTCCATGTCGCCATCACGCGGCGCCTGTTGTTGTTCACGGATTTCGTCATTGGCACATGAAACGTTTGGCGCCTACTTTGGCGTATGCGTCCCAGTTGGAGACATGCGTATCCAGCAATCGGCATTGCCGCAATGTCTATCTTTATCTTCTAGGAGTATATAAGCAAAGCTGGATCGTCATGACTATATATGTCAAAGTTGAGTGGATATAATTTTACTTGCTCACTTTGTTTTCAAATTGATGACGTCAGAACAAGTGATTTCGTACAAACAGAGTATTCGATTTTCAAAGTTACGGCTACCATCTTTACCACATGCTACACAAGTGCAACTGATGACTTGTTCATTTACATATAAACTTCTCACGAGCGAGTCAATTAGCTTTACAACTGTATATGATGGACGGTTAATATATTATATAGTCTTCTGGGAATGGACTATTAAAACGTGAATTCAATTTGTGATGCACTGAATGAAAACAGGACAAAAGCTTGAGTTCTTGGTACATGCTGACCGTACCAATATGTCTCTGTCTTGAACTGATGGTACGTTGTAGGAGCAGTCGTGTCATGTGCATCAGCGAACCTGAAATAGTCTCTCGGATCAAAACAAGCTCACATGACGAAACGGGGCATATAAAATGGGCTACAAGTGAGGACTGGCCGTACCCAACCATTTGGCGTCATCTCATAAGACGGCCCAAGCCCGCTGCACAAATTTCATGTCCGGCAATGCGCCAATGCAGGTATGTAGCTCGCTAGTAATAACTCACACGGCAGTAGTGGCCGGTGGTGTGAAAGGGGTCTTGGCCTAGTGGTTAAGGCAACCGAATAGCACCTTTGAGGTCCTGGGTTCGACTCCTGGTGGGAGCGAATTTTCTAGGATTTAACGGCATTTGTGCTTTCAGCGGCATTCGACGAGGCCGTCGACAACGAGGCGCCAGCGGTGACTTCGGGAATCTGGAGAATTTGCCGGCTCAGTCTTCGAAGATGCTCATAGGGGTAGGGTTTGCGTATGTACGTTCATAGGGGTGAGTGTGCGTGCGTTGTGAGTGTCTGAGTTGTACTGTAATATCTCAAAAAAAAAAAAAAAGTAGTGGCCGGTGGTTATTACTGCCGTGTGAGGCTCGACCGTGCTCTGGCCACGTCAGACTGGTGTGAGCGTTTCCCCCTGGCCAACGTGCGGCACTTGACGGCAGCGGCTTCAGACCACTGTCCAATCTATAGATGGCTAAATGGGCGGCCCGGCCCGGTACGGGCCAGGCCCATCTAGGCACGGCCCATATGCCATCGGGCCGGCACGGCCCATCTGTTAGGTGGGCCGTGCCGTGCCAGCCCATGGGCGGGGGGTCAGCCCACGGCACGGCCCGACGTGTGTTAATCGTGCCGGGCCGGTCCATTAGGCACAACGGGCCTATCTATAATGATGGTCCATCAAGCCTATATAGCTCTATTTTAGTGTAAAAATAGTGCAAAATAAAGAAGAAGAGAGGATTTGAACCTAAGACCTCAAGGATGTAAAGCAAATGTCTAACCACTAGATCATAAAACATTTGTTGTACAAGTAAAAATAAAAATAAACTTAATATTTTCTTAGATGGGCCGTGCCGTGCCGCCCACTGGGCTGAAGCCTCGGCCCAAGCACAGCCCGCTACTTCGTACCGTGCCGGCCCGGCCCGAACTTTCGTGGGCCGTGCTGTGCCTGGGCCGGGCCAAAATGGCCGTGCTTCGTGCCCGCCCATTTTGGCCCGCCCGTTTGGCCATCTATAGTCCAATGTCACTGACCTGGAAGCGAGAGGAGGCGCATCCTAGACAGAAGAAAAAATGCTTCAGGTATGAGGTGATGTGGGAAAAGCACGATAAATTCAAAGAGGAGCTAGATGGCTCTTGGAACAAGGAGCAGAAAGCATGCACGCTGCGGGACCTACAGCAAAAACTCAAAGAAGTTAGACTGACTCCAACCCATGACCTATAAGGTCACCCATACACCAAATGTGTCAAAAAACCATGAAAAATGTTCTCCAACGCAGGAACCCATCGGCCTCCCCATTTTCGGAGGCGCGCTCCAACAGACCGAGAAATGGAGGCGTCGCGGGCGCTTGAGCGGTGGAGCGACTGTGGGGCCCAGCGTAGGAGGACGATGACGACCAGCCGAGGGAGAGGAGGAGACGGAGGCGGGGCGGGGTGCGGGCGGCACGGAGGCGCCGCCACGCGTCGAGGGGCGGGGCGCGGCGGGGCCCCTCTCCCTCCTCCATCGAGAGCAGCACGCGGACGGCGGAGCGGAGCTGCGCGGCGGCGCCGGGTGCTGCCTCCACTTCGCTCCGGGCGCCCCTGCTCCGGTCACAACGCGAACTCGCCGCCCTCCGCTGCGCCGTTGGCCACCGCCGTCTCCTCTCCCTGTGCTGTGGAGCGCGCGCGCGTCGAGACAGCCATGGAGCGCGCCGAATCCATCACGGGAGCACGCCAATCTCACCACCAACAATCAAAATCCATCACGGCTCGTGGAGGAGCTCGTCGAGGAAGTCGTCGATGTTGAGGAGGCCATCTTGTTCTTCTCCCCTTGCGCAGTCGCAGCCGGTGGTCGACTTCCGTCTCCATCAGCAGCTGGCCTCCGTCTCCATCAGCAGCTTCGCCTTGGATTTGGCAGTCGCGCGGGCTCGGCGTACGGCGGGCGGCGGTGCGGCGCGGGGGCGCCGTGGTGGCCGCGGCAGAGGTCCCCCGCGGGGGCTGCGCGCGAGGAGGAAGCGAAGGGGGCGGGCGGGGAGGTGATGAGCGCGCCATTGCCGTGAAGGAAGAAGGTGAGGAACAAGGTCGTCGTTTGGGTCCATCCATTGGAGATTGGTGATTTTTAGTCTCCTATGTTAATGCTTTTCGACATCTAGTATGGGTTATATGGGTTATAGGTCTTCATCAGGGTTGGAGTCAGTCTTAGCAGCCAGTTGATCCGCTGGGACAGGGCTACTTTTGGCCATGTTCAGTCGGAGTTGCGTAAACTGAAGGAGTTAGAAAGGATGCAGTCTGATCCGCAACACACCGGACCGACTTATGAGGAATTAAAAGTCACAGAACGGATTGCGGAATTAAACCACAGGGAGGAGATTATGTGGAGGCAACGGTCCAAAATTATGTGGTTGACTGCAGGGGACAAGAATACTCGTTTCTTTCACATGCGCGCTAGCCGCAGAAGAAAGAGGAATAGAATAATCAGGCTTAAGAAGCCCGACGGACAGTATACTGTAAGTGAGCAAGAACTTGGTGAGGTGACCACATCCTTCTATAAGAGCTTGTACACGTCCGAGGGGACACAAAATATGGAGGCTGTATTAAGCTCGGTCCCAACCAAGGTTACTCCAGAGATGAACGATAATCTAATTGCTCCCTTTACAAGTTTAGAAGTAAAGCAAGCGCTTTTCCAAATGTTTCCTACTAAATCTCCGGGTCCGGATGGTTTTCCTGCTCATTTTTTTCAGCGTCATTGGGACCTGTGCGGAGACGAGGTAACCTCGGTTGTTTTGAGGGTTTTGCGAGGAGAAGATGATCCGAAGGCAATTAATGACACTTTTATCGTCCTGATTCCGAAAGTGGCAAGCCCGGAGGATTTGGGTCAATTTCGACCCATTAGCCTGTGCAATGTAATTTACAAAATTGCTTCGAAGGTTGTCGCAAACAGGCTTAAAGTTGTCTTACCAGAAATTATATCTGAGGAACAATCGGCTTTTTTCCCAGGAAGACTGATTACAGACAACATTATAACCGCATATGAATGTCTGCATTTCATGAAGAAGAAACGTGCCAAGGACCTGCGGTGTTGTGCTCTTAAGTTGGATATGAAGAAAGCATATGACCGGCTCGAGTGGGACTATCTGAGCTCTATTATGTCACGTCTGGGTTTTCATCGGCGATGGATTGATACGGTAATGAGGCTTGTTACATCGGTCTCGTTTTCTGTGTTGTTGAATGGAGAATGTCTCGAGCAGTTCGTGCCTTCGAGGGGTATCCGGTAAGGTGATCCCATATCTCCTTATTTGTTTTTGTTAGCAGCAGAGGGCCTCTCGTGCCTCTTGAAATCAAGAAACCAATCATCCGTTCTCAATGGCATTAAAGTGGCTCCGTCGGCTCCGACGGTTAGCCATCTACTCTTTGCAGATGATAGCCTGCTGTTTTTCAGAGCAAATAGGGAGAGCGCTCATGAGGTTAAAGAAGTGCTGAGGTTATACTGTATGGTCGGGGCAGCAAATAAATGTGGACAGATCATCTATCCACTTTGCTAAGGGGTGCCGTCAGAGTCTGAGAGAGGAAATAAAGGACATCCTGGAGGTACAGAACGAATCCCTTAACCAGAAATACTTAGGGATGCCTACGGATGTAGGAGTTGCTACTATTGGTGCCTTTAAATATTTAAAAGATAGAGTTTGGAACAAGGTCCAAGGATGGCTAGAACAATGTTTATGGGCTGGAGGAAAAGAGGTCCTTATCAAGTCGGTTGGGCAAGCTATCCCAACGTTCTCAATGTCATGCTTCAGACTGCCGCGCGGGCTTTGTCAACATATTGATGGCTTGCTGCGCAATTTTTGGTGGGGTTGTAAAGACGGCAAAAGGAAAACTTGTTGGGTAGCTTGGGATGACATAGTTCAGCCGAAATACATGGGTGGTCTGGGTTTCAGGGACTTGGAGCTTTTCAATCTTGCATTACTTGCAAAACAAGCATGGAGGATCTTGCAGGACACTAGTTCGTTGAGTGCAAGAGTTTTGAAGGCTGTGTATTTTCCCAATGTCGATTTTTTGGATGCACAACTGGGATCTGCTCCTTCGCGGATTTGGCGCTCCATCATCGATGGGAGAGATGTTCTGGCAGAAGGGTTAATTAGGAGAGTTGGCACGGGGGAGACTACTCGTATATGGTCAATGAACTGGTTGCCTACTAATGGTATGAGGAGGCCTGTTATGTGCAACCATGCTAATCCACCTCAGATGGTTTCAGAGTTGATTGACACGACCATGGCAGCATGGGATAAAGTCAAGCTTCAGCAGTGGTTCACTCCGGCCGACGTGGAATTAATTGCAAATATCCCTCTCAGCACACGACGTCAGGATGACTACTGGGCTTGGCACCACGAGAAGAGTGGCATGTTTTCTGTGAGATCAGCCTACAGAATGCTAATTGCTAAGAAATCAATGCAGAAAAGAGCAGGTAGATCAAATCAGAAGGCTGAGGAAAAGGAATGGACGACCCTATGGGGGTCAAAGTCCCTTCTAAAATCCGGGTGTTTTTGTGGAGGCTCGCAAGGAGCTCACTACCCTCGAAGGATGTACTCCACCATAGACACATGGCGGATAATAGTTCTTGTTCGATATGTGGCGAGGCAGATTCTTGGAGACACTCGTTGATTGAATGCAACATGTCGCGATGTGTGTGGGCTCTAGAGTCAGAAGTGATCACAGAATATTTGTGTGTGAATGAAGATCTGGACGCCCGGCGATGGCTTGTGTCGATGATGTCCTCGCTGTCACAAGATGAACTCATACGAGTTACAGTTACCCTTTGGGCTATATGGTACGCAAGAAGGCAGACCATTCATGAGAATATTTACCAAAGTCCCATGTCAACACACTGCTTTGTATCAATGTTTGTTTCGGAGCTGCAGACGACCAAAGCACCAAAGGTTGTCAGAGTTGCTGGACAGGGAATCCCGCCTCGCTGGATACCTCCTCCAGTGGGATTGGCAAAAATAAATGTTGATGCTGCACTATCTAAGAATACCGGAGTAGCTTCAGCTTCTGCGGTTGCAAGAGATACAACTGGCAATTTTCTAGGCGCATCGGCTCTGGTTTTGGAAGGCATCACCGACCCTGAGACGATGGAGGCGATTGCCTGTAAAGAAGGACTGTCACTTGCAAGCGATCTGGCACTTCAGAAATTCAGGCTGGCGTGTGATAATGCAAGCGTGATCAAGAACTTGCAAGAATCAGGTATGGGCATCTACGGTCATATTGTCAAGGAGATTAAGGCAAGGGCCGGTAATTTTAGATTTTCTGAATTTGTGCATGAGGGGCGAGCGTCAAATGTTGATGCTCATGTTCTCGCTAGGAGCTCGATTTATGCCGCTTTAGGCAGACATGTTTGGTTTATTGAACCGCGAGATGGCGTATGTAACACCTATAATATCGTCGATGAATAAAGCAATGTGTTGATGCTAAAAAAAAAGGTATGTAGCTCGCCTTACAAAACCCTTTTGATAGAACGCTTTGAGATTCGTGCGAACAAAAAATCGAATGGCTGAGGCGCGCTGCGGGCTAGAGGAGAGTACCAGGAGGGTGACACGTGTCGCGTTCTTATTGGAGAGGGTGGGAGGAGGGAGAAAAAGAAACGTTTTCTAAACTTTAAACGCATTTTTCTCCTAAATCGTAAGTCCATTTTTCAAATTCGTTTGAACCTACGTGTTTGTTACAATTAATTCTACAAAATAAGATCCATTATGCATATTTTTTGAATATTTTGAAATTTAAATTTTTTGTCAACATTTTGAATGTATTGTGTCAACATTTTGTTTGTACTGTGTCAACATTTTAGATGTGCTATGTCAATATTTTGACGAAAATGTTGACTTGTTGATTGAAAATGTTGACATAAGTTTACAAAAATGTTGAAACAGTTATTTGAAAATGTTGACGGACAGTTGGTAGGCCAAATTGGCTTAATAGGTCAGATTTAATGGGCTATTGGGCTGACCTATAAGTTGAATCATGTAGGTCGCCCTATGCATAGGAGGTCCCGGCAATGCATGCGAGAGATGAAGATAATCCTGATGAAGTCTAGAAATCGTGTCTGTTCAGCGTAGCAAGAGAGATGAAGATATCTAATTGCCGTTTGTTTTGAAGTTATTTTGTGATCTGGGCGCACCAGGATACAAATTTATGTAGCCTGATCGCTGAAATATTTTTTGTGAAACAGCTGACTAAGAATGGCATCTACACAATGCTACTCGAGCTCTCCCCTCAAAAACAAAAACAAAAAAAATGCTACTCGAGCTCCAACAGCCATAGGATGCCACCTTTATCGTCCCTTCATTTTTATTTTTTTTGGAACTAAATAACCATGTACAGTTACCATCATATCCTTCTCTCTATGTAAACCACATGCAACCAACAACAATAACTTTCGAGTAATCCACCTCTACACATTTTTTGCGGCAATAGTGAAGGCTGGACTGGGAGACGGTGGCGGCTAGGGCACATCCAGGCAAGCGGCCATGGCTCAAGCCTCTAGTTGTGACACATTGTGTGGAGGGCCTGCTCCTTGAGGGCATTCTAGCTATGGTTGGATGCTTGTGAGTTACTGACCACTATAGTTTGAATTATCCTTGCATGCATTTTCCTTTTCTGCAGAAAGCATGAGATCCACGAAACTGCACAGTAACCCCACAAAGGAGCTTAGCTACCCAATAATTGAGCTAGCTGCATGTTGCTTTGTCGGATATATTATATATACAAATATAATAGGAATATACCTTATTAAATTTATTTGTTTATAAAGTAGTGACTTGTCCTAATATGTGCCGCTTAATGGGATTTGTTGCTTTTCAACTTGAAGCAGTACCGTAGTGTTTTCAAAGCAACGGTGGCCACTGCTTTTGCAACAACTCTTTTGTGATAGCCCAATCAGTCAGAAATTCGTTCACCTAAATGAGGGAAGTCTAAACATTAGAAATTCTTAGAATCATAAGCAGAAATGAAAAAGGCAATATAACAAATCTATGGCGTTTACAGTTAAACACCCAACTTTGAATAATCATATATAAAGGCCAACCAATGGGCTCCAAACTAAAGATCGAGTCGAGCCATGTATACTGATGATGAAAATTCCCCAACTTTTTGCCCAGAAAAAAAAAAGAGCACTCGTAGGTCACCCCAAGTCCATCTGTGGCTCATTGAGCAGATTGTACTGGACAGGGTAGTTGAGCAGACGGTGTTGAAGCTGTAGAAAAATACTTAAGCAGAACTCAAGCCAAGCTGTGCCTTTTTTTGAGTGATAAATGGCAGTTGTTCTGCCCTTTCATTAAAGTAAGAGATATAAGTAATTTACATGTTCTCGCCGAGGAGAGACCTCTGCAAGAAAGCGGAAGCAAAAGACACAAATTCAGAACAGTGGAACACCGTCGGCAAATGGTAAGCTAATGGCTAAGCTTAGTTTTAGTGCGGACGTAAATCTGAGTTGCATGTCAGCATCATCAGCCACATGGCAACTCAAAGCTGGTACGAAGCGTGGATAAAGACATAACAGACATATATGGATAGATTAAACAAAAGGAAACCAAAAAGGCGGCTTTCTTATGCCACAACAAAAGTCTTTTGTACAACGATCGCACAAAGGAAAAAAGAAAAAAGAGAAGAAGACACGAAATGGAAACGCAGAAGAATAAGAACAAGAAAGAGTAACAGCATCTTTCGGCGCCGCCCTCGTCGATCGTCACCAGGCTGGCCGCTGCAACACACAAAAGTCAACCCCTTTAGTGCGCGCACGCCGAGCAGTACGAACGATCACGAGCTCTTGACGGCGGCGGCTTCCTCGGCGACGGCGGCGAGCTTCTGGAGGTTGAGCCTGACGACGGTGTCGGTGAACATGCGCGTGTCCTCCTCGGTGTTCCCGTCGGGCACGTCCACGACGTACGACTCGACGACGACGCAGTACGGCCTCGATTCCTGGAACTCGGTGACGGAGGTGACGGATCGGTAGTTGCGGAGGCGGTGGTCGCCGCCGAGGACGCGGAAGCTGAGGACGTGTCGGTCGTCGTCGAGCAGCTCGAGGCGCTCGGTGCTGGTGGACGCCGGGAGCCCCGAGACGACGGTGACCTCGCGCACGCTGCCGACGGTGGCGCCGTCCCCCGCGGCGAGCGCGCAGGTGCGGACGAAGTGCTTGTACCGCTGCGGGTGGGCGAAGCTGCGGAGGATGGGCCAGACGCAGCGCACGGGCGCGGCCACGTGCTGCGCCACCAGCGACGTGCACGTCGCGCCGCGGGCGCGGCCCGGGAACGTGTGGCGCTCCCGCACCGTGGCCTCCAGCGCGCGCACCTCCGCCTCCGTCAGCGTCGCGCGCAGCGCACGCTCCACGTGCGCCTCCATGATCGCTCGCTCTCTCTCTTTCTGTTAGCCTCTCTGAATCAGAGTGTGTCTGGGTTATGTAATGTACTTCCTTCGGTTTTCAATACCTGTCACTGAATTTTACTGTAGCAATTTTGATTGTCTGTTTATTTCTGCAAAATTTGTGGATACACTTCAATCTTTTATATTATTAGATTTATCACAAAACATACTTTATTAGCATTACATGTTTCTGCTCATCTTTGTAGTTTTTATAAAAAAAAAACAGACGGTCAAAATTGTTACAGTAAAATCCAGTGACAGATATTGAAAAACGGAGGAAGTATTTGTGTTGGTTTTTATACTGGTGTAGTGCAGGTACCCTGGAGCGAGCGGAGCGGTGGGTCATGTTTTACGAGGAAGCCGACGAGCGGCAACTTTTTCACTTGTATAAGCTGCACCTGCACGAGGACGGACCGGTGCAGAAGAGTACCTTTGCGCCCGGGAAAACAGAGTATAGGCATACTTAACATTTCAGAGGATGCCCTCATATTAGCGCGTTTGAAATCATGCCCAAGATGATAAACGCAGGTTTTCTGGAAAATATACCATAAAACCCCACCTACAATTGTATCTCCTCTCCCGGTACTCGATTCGTTTGATAAAGAGTTGAATGTTCAGACTGACAAAAATCGTGAGTAACGCGCACACGCCGAACGAACGACAGCCATCCTTCGACCAGTGGACGAGCAGTGCTGCAGCCATGCGGCGGAAGCGGCCAAGCCAATCCATTTCCAGCGCCGGCGGCCAAGTCTCGTTCCCAAAGCTAGCTAGTTGTGACGCCCGCAGCCACAAGGCGCCCATGCAGCTAGCTCCTGATCCGCTGCAGTGCAGTACGCCCATGCAGCTATCTAGCGCGCGCACGCACGCATGCGGGGCCTGCGTTCTCTCTCGATCTGGACTGGAGACGATCGAGCAGGTCCAATGGGGAAGGGACAATCGGGAAAGAAAGCAACAATTCCATGGAAGTAAAGGATGGAAATAGAGGACTGATAAGTAGTTGAAGTTTGTTCACTTCACCAGCTTTTAGATACAAATATATTTTTTTAACTAACACGGAACACCTGATCACTCATTATTCTGTACTGCAATGCTGCCAATGAGCAAATAACATGCATGGCTTAATGATCCATAAGGAATGTCTAATAGCTAATGTGCTGCTAGAATCAACTCAGACAATACATGTTGTTTCAATGATCCATAAGGAATGTCTCAATCATTATTGTGGAATGCTTTGGCCACAGATTCTACTGAATCACAACTTGGTACTTCCTTTTACTTGGTCAAACCTTGCTTCTGAAGAATGTCATTTATCATGCTAGAAGTAGTGGATCCTCACATTGTGCATTAAGTGCCACATAGCTATATCGGTATGCGATTTGTAGTAGTTGGATCAAGCACCTTCTGTCCGTCAAACCTAATGCCAAATATTGCTTCCACTACCATAGTTTCATTTTCCTTTATTTCTTCTTTTTTTATCTCCTGAAATTCTACCTATCACATATTATAGAGGACATATCCTGTCATCCCACAGCATCATTTTGGGTACACTAGATTGACTGTATCTTTTGTCCTGTTGTGGTTGTGGCACAACTACAGAATCATGTTGAATTTCGCTTAGTGTTAGCCCAATACTCTGCCACAAGTTTAGAAAAGGCTGATTGTTTGTCTTCCAACAATTTCGCTGGTGTTTCATACTCTAGAAGCTTCCCTGCACAATCGGCAAACCACCATCATGAATCATTCTTGTAGAATCAGTTTGGTGGTTTTCGTGTATCATATAGGACATTTCTAGTTTATCTATCTACTGTTAGTCTGAGGTATGGATTGGAGTTTTCTGCAGATGCTAAATGAATGACTTATGTAACATACCATAGGAAAGTACCATAACCCTGTCACTGTTTGTCACAGTTGGAACCCTGTGAGCTATGGTTATTACTGTGCAACTGGAGAACTGCTGCCTGATGACTTTTTGTAGGATCGCGTCTGTTGCCGAGTCGATGGATGCTGTTGCCTCATCTAGGACTAAAATTTTGTTCCTGCGGAGGAGAACTCTTCCAAGACAGAAGAGCTGACGCTGTCCAACACTCCAGTTATCGCCATCATCACTCACTAGCATAATCCACAAGAATGAGTGGAATCAATTTCGGTCTCTTTTTTAAGCCACAGATTGCTTTGTTGGCAGATATTCTAGTTTCACTTACCTACTGTATCAAGAAGAGCAGGGGTGCTGCTTATTGCTGTCTTTAGTTGACACTTCTCCAAGGCCTGGAATTTCCATCATAAGTAGTGTATCATCATAACACAAAGAGACGTTGATGTTCATATAAGCATGTCGATCTGATATTTAAGAGGAGATTATAGTAGAAGATGGATAATTTAACATGATTATATTAGGAGCTGTTTTATTGAAGGACATATGTTGCCATTCTTAAACTTATTATAGTTTTCGCAGGCGGCAGATTTTTCTGACCTCCCATATCTCTTGATCGGAATGCAGGCCAAGGGGATCCAAATTAGTGCGTACAGTTCCTCTGAAAAGTGTAGGTTCTTGTGGGATAATACTCAGTTTAGTTCGTAGATCCTTGAGGCCAATGGAGCAGATATCCAACTTGTCAATAAGTATCCTACCACCTGCAGGATCAACAAGGCGGAACAGCGAGCTGATAAGTGTTGATTTCCCGCTTCCTGTCCTTCCTACAACCCCAATCTTGTTCCCAGCAGCAAAGGTGCAACTGATTCCTTTGAGAACAAGTGGTGAATTTGGACGGTATCTTATCTGTCATCAGATACTGATAATTGAGTTCATTTTTCAGGAGGGCTAAAATCATGAAAAAGAAGCTTCCTGTCATTTACCTTCAAATCTTCCAGTTCTATTCTTCCCTCATGCGGCCATGAAATTGGAGGTCTATGTTCTGGTATGATGGCTGGTGGTTCCGGTGGGAGGTGCATATACTGCTTGATTCGTTCTACTGAAATGATATAGTTTTCCAAGTATGAATAGAACCTAGTTAAGAACACCTGTGCTGAATTCAGCGTCAAAGCATAGGAGAGGCAAAGTCCCGCAAAGCCTGAAACAATTCGTATTGAAAGCGTTTTGTCAATCTGAAGATACTATTGACTAGAAATACCTTCATCGAAATGGTTATGTAGATACCTGGTGAAATCACCCCTGGAGGAACCAAAATAAGGAACAATGCTGATGTAAGTATCGTCAGGAATTGCAGTGCTTCAACCCTCATAATCACCCACTCCTGCCCAGCAACGGTGTGGAAGAACAATGTCGCATCAGTGTCAATGAGCTGCATGTTGTTGCGGATGAACCTCTCACTCTGTGAAAATGCCCTGATGGTCACCACACCAAGAATGGATTCTGAAGCGTAGTTGATGACAGGTGCCTTTGTGGTCCCATTTATTCTTACTAGCTCTCTGGCCGAAGAAACATAGTACCTCTTCATATTTTCAGAACTATGTGTTAGCTCCAGAAATCAAAAGGTATATTTGTTAGACTTCGTAGCGTATTTCTTGTGGCAGTGTATACTGACCTGGACATATACCATGGTGATTCCAACTGGGATTGCGACAACCAAGACTTGCCAAGTTACGGTACCCATGACCAATATTGTCGTCACTACCTGAATACTGCCAGTAACCATGTATGCCATGGAGTAAGGTATGTCAAAGTCCAGAATGCTCAGATCTGAAGATGCCTGCACAGATAACTTAATATTAACATTTCCTTTAAAAAGACAAGTACTGACTTGTTGTGAATAAGACAGGTAAATAAAATATTTACCCTTGTTAAAATTCTCCCGACAGGTGTTGAGTCAAAAAATGACATGGGGGCCTTGAACACCGAATCCATCAGTCCGCTGAAGAATTCTTTTGAGGCCTTGAGCCCCAGAAGAGCTGCGAACAAGCTTCTAAAGTAGGCAAAGCAACAGCTGAAGATGGATATACCAGAATAGGCCCCAACTAGAAGTGCAGCACTTATGTTGTCTGTCTGAACAGCTACTGCTAACCAATATGTGGACATGATCTGAAAGCATGCGAAGAGCACCTGCGAAATGCACATGCCAGAGAGTTGAAAAATGCCCTGGGAGACATCTATGTAGTCTTTATATGGCTTCCATCGGAGGTCGCCAATTCCCCTTTCCTCCTCCTCTGTGAGCTGGAATGTTGCTGAAGGACCCTTTGCAGAGGCTTTTATGTCACTTGCCTGCCTTGTGGTGTGCAATGCACTGGGCATTATGTTGTCATCAGACGCTTCTATTCCTTGATCCTTGTTCTCTCGGCCGGAATTAGTATCCAATTCTGTTATAGAAGACTGGTGAGCAGAAACCAGCCTCTCAAATGCTGTCCCAGATTCCAGTAACTCTGAATATTTCCCTTGCTGGCTAACATGACCACCTTCTATTACCTGTCGAACAATGACAATTTTTGACACAAGGATCTTCAATATAAGAGTCACAAACAATTGTGTTAGAGGATCAACTTACAAGAATCCTATCTGTTTCAGATAGAAATTCAACTTGGTGTGTCACTAGAACAACAGTCTTCTCTGCAAGTGCTGTCATTACACAATCCTGCATGAACATTGCCATTAGAAATACAAGCAGCAGAAACAGCCTATTTTATGGATACAAATCAAGGAGGATTTTCGTTGGTTACATAGAACAAAACCGCAGCAGTATGCGCATCAACTGCACTGAAAGGGTCATCAAGGAGATAAACATCTGCATTGTTGTAGACGGCTCTAGCCAGCTGAATTCTTTGCTTCTGGCCTCCACTCATGTTCAGTCCTCTCTGACCAATCTCTGTCAGGTCTCCATGAACAAAGTTTTCTATATCCTTATCCAGAGCACAAGCTTTGATTGCCATGTCATATCTTTCCTTGTAGAAAGGCTTCCCGAATAGTATATTGTCACGGACAGTCCCACTCTGTATCCAAGAGTTTTGTGATACATATGCCACTGAACCAAATACCTCAACCTGAAAAAAAAAGGTTTGTCATGTAATCAGGTATAATATGGTTTCTTTTCTTTTAATTAATTTTCTTTTGCATAAAGAACATCCATTCCTGTCACTTACTAATCCCGATACTCGAGGTATCTCCCCAAGTAAAGCATAGAGGAGTGAAGATTTCCCTGACCCAACTGGGCCACAGACAGCCACCTTCTCTCCTCCACTTATGCTAATGTTTACATTCCTCAGTGACAGATTAGCTCCAGTTGCGCTCCAGCTGAAATTTCCATCTATGACTTGAATTCTGCTGTCAGAGTCATCAGAAGGTATCCTCCTCACATCTTCCTCTTTGATTTCATCTTCTAGAAGAAACTTCTCAATACGATCTAACGACACCTTGTATTGGATCATCATTGTGAGGAGCTCAGGAAGAAACCTCACTGGTTCAGCCATGACTCTCAGGGTCGCCAAGACGGTGAAAAGTGTACTGGCATTCAGGGGCACACTACCAATGATCGCAGTTCCTGTGAACATTACCGAAGAGACGACTGTTGGGGACATCCAGAACATAACTGCGCCATACGCTTTCTTCAGCTGGGTCTCCCTCAGCCATTTGAACTCGGCGTCTCTTAGCGACTTGATGACGTGCCTGAACTTCTCCTCCCACGACTGCAGCTTGATGATCTTCATGCTGTTTAGTATCTCCGACATCGACCGAAGCCTCTCGTCCTGAGCAACCATGAACTTGGACTGGTACCCTTGCAAGATCTTAGCGAATGGCACGTTTAAGAAGCCGAAGATGATGAAGGGGATGAGACCGGGAAGAGCCCCAAGCTTTAGCGCCCAGAAGAGCGTGGCAACTGCAAAAACCAGCTGAAGCGGGCAGCTCCAGCCACTGTGAAGCCTATTGATAGAGTCTCCGAGCCGATACGCGTCGACCGCAATGTAGTTAACGATCTCCCCGGCGGAGTGGTTCTTCCTCCCCTGGCTGGACAGATTGAGCTGCTTCTGGAAGATGGCAGCCATCAGCGCGGACCGGATACGCATTCCAGTCCTCCTTGAGTCAAAGTACCAATGCCGCTGCGACAACGACTCGACAAGCTTCATGAGAAGCAAGCAACCGACGAGCAGCAGGCCGGTGCGGAGGTCCCTCTCTTCCTGGTTGCTGTACCATACGAAGGCAAAGAGCAGCAGGGGCGCCACCGCAATGGACAGCGTTCTCATTAAGGCATAGAAGCCAGTGAGTGCGATCTCGCCAAGGAAGCACTTGAACAAGACGAGAGCGAGGCCGTTGCTGCTTACGCTCCGGTGCCTCGCCCTGTCGTTCACGTGGCGGCTCCAGGCCTTGGCGAACTTCTGCGAGGCGTGCTGTGCGCTGTCCTCGCCGGTGATGAGGGGGATGTCGGCGAGGTCCAGCGCCTTGGAGCGGCCGAGCCGGAGCAGAGGGTTTAGCCAGGAGATGGTAAGCTGGCTGAACAGGCCTGAACGGTACAGCTCTGAGGTGTGCACCGTTTCGTCCTTGTGGATCAGAGGCTCCGACAAGCCGTTGTCATCAGCAGTGGTGCCCTGGTGTCCATGGCGCCACTGGAGCAGCGAGCCGAGGGCGCAGAGGAGAAGCAAAAGGTTCACCGGCCACGCCACCACCTCCTCGACGTCGAGCCCGTGACCCCCGGCGAGGATCTCCACATTGCACGCGGTGATCAGCAGCGAGAAGAGCGCCCACCAGAGGACGGCCACGGCCATGGCAAGCCTCGTCGGCTGGACGTGCAAGGATGCCGCCAGGGCGATCCAGACCAGCACCCTGACGAAGTACGGAGCTGTCCCAGCGATGTCGGTGGCGTCCTGGAAACCGGTGACGCCGTACCCCACGGCAGCCGCGACGCAGCACACGGACACCACCACCAGCTCCCACCGTCGCCTCTGACCGCCGGTGCTCCGGCCAGCGGGTCGCTGGCAGACGCAGGCGACGACCAGCACGGAGACGTAGGCAACGAGGAGCAGCACATTGACGCAGTCGATCAGTGTCCTCTGCACGCAGGGAGACGCGATGGTGAGACCGTCGTCCTCCCGCCCGCAAATCCAAGACGACGACCAGCCTGCTGTGTGTCCGAGCAACGATCAGCTCATCTAGCAATTGATCGACAAATAATCAAAATCGATCAGAAGCTTCTCCTAGTTCTTACCAAGAACGACCATTGCCGACGCTCAGGCCAGCGCGTCGCCTGTTCTTGGCAGGATGGGAGGAGAGGAATCACTGCTTTGTTTGGTTTGCTTTGGTTCAGTAACTTCAGTTGTGCTTTCACTGCGCTTTCTTGTGCCGTTGTGTCGAGCATGTGGAGTGGTGGCTTTGCTTCCTGCGGCAGCGGGAGGATATGCTCTGAAAAAGTCGGACTTGTCCGCCGTCACTCTCAGCAGGACTTCAAGTTACATTCTCTTGTTTTTTCCGGTCACTAGTCTAATGCACGTGTGTTTTACAGTTTCTCAATTCAAACTTTACCTGATGACAACTTTGTGGCTGTAAATTGTTTCCCTTTTTCTTACAGTCCTCATAGAATGGTTGTGACAATCGGTAAATGTAGCTATCCAGACAGTGACCCTGCTACGTTTCGAGCACTGATTTGATTCCGGAAATGATTCCAAGCGGTATTTAAGGGGTGTTCCTTTCATAGGGGTCTAAAATTTAGAAGGGTCTAAAAAAAAGAATTTTATTATTTAACAGTATTAAATAAAGTTTAATTACAAAACTAACTGCAGAACCCTTGGTCTAATTCGCGAGACGAATCTAATGAGAGTAAGCAATCCGTGGTTAGACGATGGTTAGTGTAGCATTACTGTAGCATGACTGTAGCAAAACATAGCTTACTTAGGCTCGTTAGATTCGTCTCGTAAAGATGTACCCATCTGTAAAAAGGTTTTATCATTAGATTTTATTTAGTACTAGATTCTCTTTATTTAGAGGCTTCTAAAATTTAGCGCTAAAAGAAACAAACAGGGCGTTAGTATCTGATTCTAGGGAGTTCGTTATTGCTGCGCAGGTCCGTCAGTACCATGCGGGCTTAGATCAGTAATAGGCGGTGACTAGAATCTGAGCCGTTGATTTAGAAAAGAAAAGGAAATAAGAATTTGACGAAGGAACCAGCGCATGCAAGGATTTGTTCGCCCTCCGTTCTGTGCGCTCGATTTTCTCCGTTTCTTCCGCTGGAGTCTGGCTCCTGTGATGCATCTATTTTTGCAGGGCTCACGACGGCCCAAATTAAGAAGGTAATTAAGGTACACGATCTCTGATCAAAATCCAAAACGGATTCTCTTTTGCCTGCTTCTGTCACTCAACGTAGAAGCACAAATTTCCCATCCATGGTATCACTGGAAAACAATTCTTAGACTGACCGCAGTAGCCTCTATTTTTCACCCTCCAAAAAAATATTCCACATCTTTTGTAAAGGATCTCATCCTCCAAATTTGACTTCGTTGCAACAAAGAATTGTATGGACTCCTCCATCTGTTGCCCGTCGCCGCCCCGCGCTCGACGTGCCCCTGCTCCCTCTCGGCGCGCCCCTGCTCCGGCGCCGCCACCTCCGGCGTTCCCCTGCTCCGGCACCGCCGCCTCCCGCGTTCCCCTGCTCGGCGCGCCGGTGGACGTCGCGGCGGCGCGCGTCGGGCTGGAGGCCATCCTCGTCCGCCACCCGCGCTTCTGTCGTCCAGCTCCAGCTCCAGCTCAGCCGTCGTCCTGCGTCGTCTCGTCTGGTGCTTGGGGCTACGCGAGCTGTGACCGCCGCAGGCAGACGCAAGCGCCATCGCCACTGCTTCACGCACTACGCCAACACCACTACTCCAACGGGGGAGGCGGCGGAGCTCGATTTGGCGGACGGGGAGGCAACCATCAGATTTGACGGTCCTCGACGGGAGCCTGGAGGATGCCGGCTATTTTACCGGATGCTGTTGCAACAGGTACAAATAAGACAATCCGTTTAATTTAGCATTCAAGGTGGGTTACCGGTTGCTGTTGCGGTCAGTCTTAACCATCATCCTCGAATCTCTCTACGATCTTGACCATGAGATGATTAGTGACAATGAATATCAGGCTGTTCGTTTCGCTGCAGCTGCAGAAAAATAATTGCGAACACTGTAGCAGATGCAGAAACACTGTAGCAGCTGCAGAAGAAATAACTGCGAACACTGTAGCTGCTGCAAAGCAGCCGCTGCAAAGCAGCGAGACGAACACGCTCATTTGCACATCAGTTTTTTTTTTCACGTGAAAGGAAAACGTGGTATACCTTCAGGTGGTCCAGCTTTCACTTGAACAAGTCTTCATCAAGCTTTTGACTTGTTTTTTTTAGAACGAAAATATCGTGTTATATTATAACAACAAAATGGGTTTATTCTCCAGATCCTAACAATTTTGAAACAAATCTTCTTACAATTATGGAAAAGCTATTACCTCCTAGGAGGTAAAAAGTCATCAATCTAGTTAAAGTGGACGGTCCATAATTAGTTTGAGGTACCGTAAAAGTTGCCTTCTTGTAATGCCAAAGATTGGCAAATTTTTGCTTAAATAAAGTGGAAAAACAAAATTAAAGAACACGTCGTGTTGTCGATTAAGCTAAAATGCATTGATTTTATTAGTAAAGCATGAATGGTTATCTGACTTTCACATCAACGTTTGTTGGGGAAGAAGCCTATCCAAGACGACATTAACACATTGCCGCCAGCTAATGCGCGTCTGTGCCGCAGCGCGCGTCCCATCCGCCCGCCCGCCACGCGTCCGACCGCCGGTCGGAAGGAAGCCGGTCGGAGCGCCTCCCAGCCTCGCCTCTTTATTTCCTCGCATCTTTATTTCCTCGTCACCCCCCCTCCGACCACCTGCGGCGAGGCGGCGCCTCGCCGCGCCGCACCACCGCGCCGGCCGCCACCCCCCTCTCCCCGAAACCCTTCCTTAAGGTCGTCGGAAATGGAGGTTCCCGTCGCCGCCGCCCCAGGCAACCCGAATCCCTAACCCGGTCGGCGCTAATCCACCACCCGCGACACGGCGGCGCCCTCACCGCCGCGTCGCGCCGCTCATCCCCACCCCGCGCTCCGCCGCCGCCTCGCTCTGAGCTCCACTGCCGGCATTAATCTGCCACCGGCGACGCCTCGCCGTCGCGCCGCCTGCACCCACCCTGCACTCCGCCACCACCTCGCCCCTGCGCTCCGCCGCCCGCGATAAACCACCATCAGCGACGCGGCGGCGACCCCGGCGCTCTGCCACCTTCGCACGGGCCGGGCCGCGGTTTCCGTAACACATTCAGCCACGTTGGAATAATAAGGGAGAAGAAAACTAGCCTGGATAGCCTACATGGGGGGGCTAGATTGTAAGGTAATTAGGCCGATGTGTTCTTTAATAAGCCTACGTAAGGCCCGTTTAAAGGAAAACAAAAGAAAACTGGTAGCCCAATACGTAAGGCGAGCGTTTCCGCTATCCTTTCCTGGCGGAGCGAAGAATCCTACCGGTCGGTTCGTCGACGCGACAGGCGACACGCAAACACAGTCTGGAGGGGGCGCCTCGCGCTTCCCGCCTCCGGCGGCCGCAAACGCCACTGCTCTCCCCAGCCCCCTCGCATGTCATCTCCGGCGCCAGATTTTGCGGAACCGAAGCCAACCGGTAATCCCCAACCCCCGAATTCGGTTTCCCTCGCGATTTCCTGGAAACATTTTGCCCCCGTGCTGCCTAAGGTAGATTCCCACTCGCCGCAGATTGCCACATAATTACTACTTCTTCTCAAGTTATAGGCACTACGAGTTGCGACGCTTCCGCTACTCCGTTCGCAGCTGTTGAGATCACCGGTAAATGAACGGGGGCTGCGTTAGTGAAATGCGAGCCGGGTCGTGCAAGCAACCTGTTCGATCCGTTGTCGGATGGAGAAAACTAGGTTCAGCGATTTTTGGTGTGTTTTGAATGGGCCCGGAAACTTGCCAGGTTTTGTCGATATGCTCTATTTCGGCCCTGCAAGCCGCTGAACTTAAAATGTGTCTCTTAGCAAGGGGAAATGATGCGGCCTGGTACTGTAACAGAGCTTGTTTTTGTTGTCAGTTAGCTGTCTCACTTTGAAGTCCTCAATCACTTCAATTTTCTGCCATAGTAAAGTCCTGATGGCGGAAGGATTTCCGCCGCTCTCAGCATTCCGGCCGACGTGCTCGACAGCCATGAGGCCGCGTCGCCTCGACGCCGGCGTGGCCATCCTCCGCGGCAGCCACGTCGAGCTCCGTACGTTGGTGCCCGCCGACAGGCCGGCCGTGGACGTGCGGGTGGGCTCCCGTTGACCGTGGGCTGCGCTCGTGATGGATGCAGCGCTGACCCGTGCCCGGGCCTGTTTTCCAAGCCAGGAGGTTCCCCAGCCCGAGGAGGAAGGGGGAAGGAGATGGCGCCGTGTGGGCCGCCATGCCACCGGAGATGAAACTCTAGCCAGGAGAGAAAGATTACCCATCATGGCCGGCCTCGCTGGAGGAGTGGGTCGTCGTGGCCGCGCTCAGACAAGTGAGGCTGTGTTGACTCCGGCCTGGCCATCTCCCGCGGCCGCCACGATGAGCTCCGTACGTCGGTGGCCACCGACTGGCCAGCCGTGGGCCGCTAGGCGGGCGGGCGCGCTGGTGGGCTCCCGTCGAGCGTGGGCCCTGCTCGACGCTGATGTAGTTTCGGCCTGACATCTTCACCTCACCACGCACTTCGTCGGCGACATTTTTGTGAGGAAGAGAGAGGGAGTGCGAAACAGAGGAGATGAAGTGAACTGACTGGACAGGGTGAATGAGGAAGAAGGAGGCGGAGTGAACGAGGTGAGACCAGGTGCGTCCACGTCGTGAGCCCTTTAGATCTTTGTAAATAACAGCGTGTTCGTCTCGCTGCTTTGCAGCGGGCTTTGCAGCAGCTACAGTGTTCGCAGTTATTTCTTTTGCAGCTGCTACAGTGTTTCTGTAGCTGCTACAGTATTCGCAATTATTTTTCTGCAGCTGCAGCCGCAGCTGCAGCGAAACGAACAGGCTGTAAGTCCCTTCGCTTCTGTATATTAACACTCCAAACAAACCTTTTCATCTGTCAGTAAAAAAATAAAAGAAGAAGTCTTTGGCAGTTTTGCAAAACAGCACCCTTTTGTTTCTATGTCGTTCCATTCCAATGGAAAAATTGTAGAACAGTTGTTTATGTCAGCAGGTCACGGACAGGCCTCACGTCCGCGTGGCGTAGGATCCTCCACTCGTGCCACAGGGAGAGAACAAGGTGGCAGAGAGCCAATAAATAAATAAATAAATAAATAAGCAAAGAAAGAAACTGTAATCCTACCATGTGGAGTCTGTGTTTAAAAATTGACGTGACTTTCATTAGCGTTTTTTTCATCCTGGCGCGGCGGAGCGCGCCAACACTGCCTAGTTATATTGATGGGGGCAGTGGACCTAGTTTATTTTTTTCTGTCATCATATGAAAAACAAATTCACAGCCTGGAAGTCTTTCGCTCGGTCTGAAATGCCACTGCTTTATGTAGATATCTGTACATTCAGTTTTCACTGTTTATTGCTGATAACTATTGCGTCTGTATCCCATTAGTCGTTGCAACAATATGCTGTTTTATTCAAATCCAGTGATTCTTCTCTTTGGAGCGTCAGTGCAAACTTAAAGTGAAAATGGAGGCCAACAATGCAATCACCATGCTCTTATCATGAATAAATGATATCTGCTGTCTGCTGATGAAGATCTTTGAGCCCACAGCACAGTTGAGAACTACTATGATAGGTACTGTAATTATGTTTTCATCATGAATTTGTTAGGTCCCGTTGTCCTCTCTAGCTCTGACATTGCTGTCCTCACACTCAGAAAGGTATTGTGGCTTGTCCAACTGACATAATTATTGCAGCATTAACTTCTGCATTATGAACTAGTAGCTTAATTTATTGTGTACCAAGTTAGTGTTTCTGCTTGTCTTTCTCTCTATTTCATGTGTTCTTCTTCTTCTTTTTTGTGATATTGAAAAACAATTGGTATTGCCAGATACGACTTGGGCTTTCACGTTCACAATTTCTAGGATGTATTGTTGCTTCATTATGCGTTTTCTTATCTATAACTGAATAATCTTTGACATCTGTCACTTATTTTTATAGGTCTCTTGGTTCATCTCATTTTAGGAATTACAAACACATTGATTACAGGAACTAGAAAGATACATCAAGCTGCTGCTGCTTGGCAATGTTGAAACTTTGATTTCTGGTGTTCCTATGAATTTCGAAGACCATGATGTAGGCAATGAGAATGACAAACATTCCAAGGTACAGTTCTTCTGCAAATTGAATTCATGCTTAGATTCGTTCTGCCAATCTCGTATTCCATTGTCTGCCACGTGTGAATGGTTTATTAATAAACATGTTTATCTGTCAGGAACTGATAGCGCTGATTTGACCAACTGGTAAATATTTCTATGTTCTAGTGTTTTGATAGCCTATGGTACTTGTAATGTGGCTGTAATACGTGTATGAACATCCTCTATGTGGCGCGTGCTTTCCACAATCTCGGAGCATGACTTCTGTAATTTAAATTTATTAAGAATCATCCTAGTATGACTTTAATACATAAGAACCTGAAATTATTTGAAAAATGATGTCTCTCTTTATATACGACCATCACCCATAAGGAATGTTTCAATGGTTATTCTGGCATGCTTTGGCCACAGATTCTTATGAATCACAACTTGGTGCTCCTTTTACTTATTCAAACCTTGCTTCTGAAGAATGCCATTTATAATGCTAGAAGTGGATCCTCCAGGGTGCACGAGAAGGGACGAGACCGCCGCCGCCGCCGCCACCCCCTTCCCACCGGCGATCTCCTCCCCTCCCTCTCCCCCTCCTCCACCCTCGGGCGGCGACCATGGCGCCGGACTCGCCGTCGCACTCACGCGCGTCTCGACCTCCCTCCTCCACTCCCGCCGCCCAAGTCCCCCCCTCCTCCGCCGCCGCCATGGGGATCTCGGGCTCCCAGTCCTGGGCCTCCGTCGTGGCGCAGGGCGCGGATCTAGGGCCGGCCATCGACGAGCTGTGGGAGGACGCCTCCGCAGCTGGGTCCGACTCGTCGGAGGGAAGCTTCGCCCGCCGGATGAGGCATCTGGGTGTGATGGTCCCCAAAGGAAAGAGCAAGTCTTCAGGGTCGCAGTCTCCGTCCTCAAGGTCGCGCCGCTACAAGTCTCCCTCCCCATCCACCTCCAGGTCGCACTGCCCCACGACTGATGCCCGCCGGACGCGAAGCAGACCGTGGAGGGCTGATGGGGAACCAGTCATCGGGCCTCCTTCCGGCGCCGAAGCTGACGCAGAGGAGGGATGGCAGCTGGTTCAGCGGAAAAAGTCCCCCAAGCTCAAAGCTTCACCCCCTCCATCGTCTCCACCGCAGCAAGGCAAGGTTCCTGATGACCTCGTTGGCAAGTGTTTCAATTGCCTGGCAAAGGATCATGTTTGGGCAGATTGCCGTTCAGAGCCACGATGCTTCAACTGTAAAGAAGTGGGGCACCACGCAGTGGGCTGCAAGCGACCGCGATCACCACGCGCTGCCGCCCAGATGAACAACCGAACAACTCGAGCTCGACTGATGCTTGAACCGCAAAAGGCATATGGTCATTCTGCACATCCAGAGGTCGCTTGGTCGCGTGCTCATCCCGAGGTCGCAAGGTCGCATGATGTCCATGGAAGGGTTGCTGGGTCGCGTACTCACCGCCAACCACCAGACGATCACATGACATGGCCGCCGGTGGATGCGCGGGTAATCTTGACGCAGCAGCGTCGTCGCAAGGAAGCCGGTGCGGTGAAGTCACCAGACAGAAACAACAACCATTCAGCGCACCAAACCAGAGAAAATCGGTCGCCTTCTCTGCATCGACATGGTCATTCGCGGCTGTCCACCCGGTCACCGCCCCCTCAGCGAGGCACCAGGTCGCCTTCTCCACGGCAGCGCGCTCGGTCACCGCCTCGGCAGCGCGCCCAGACGCCGCCGCGACAGCACGCCCGGTCGCCCTCCCCACAGCGCACTCGGTCGCCGCGGCGCCAGCGCGCTAAGTCGCCCTCCCCACAGCGTGCTCGGTCACCGCCACGACAGCGAGCTCGGTCGCCGCCGCGACAGCGCACTCGGTCGCCCTCTTCACAGCGTGCACGGCCGTCTTCGCCGCGGCACCACGCTCCATCTCCGCCACGGCAGCGCGTCCAGTCGCCGGCTAGACAGCGCGCTCCTTCATCACCAAGCCAACGCGCGCCGTCACCGACTCCAAGCCAACATGTTAAGTCGCCAACGCGGCAACGCGGTCGCTCACCACCACGACAGCGCGCCCCGCCACCGCTGCCTCAACAGCAAGACGCGTCACCTCTGCCCCAGATCACCCCGGCTCTTGTTGGTGGCGGTCCAGTATGGCAGCCACAATCTGGTCGGGTCAAGCGGGAAATTTGTGTGTTGCCTCGCACTCCGGAAGTGGACGCCAATGAATTGGCGCTCTCTCGAGCACTCCTCGCGGTGGTGGGTGGCTGCTAGCGGGTGGTTTCAGTTGATGAAATCAAGGATCACCTATGGCGGTTCTTCAATGTTTCGCCTAAGGCAGTGGCGGTGCATGTCTACCAACCGGAAGATTGGCTCATAATGTTTCAGGAGCCAGCAGACCTGATGAGGGTGCTACGATCAACCTGCCCGCCGGTAGCACGTTTCTACCTCACCGTCAAACGTTGGAGTCGCCTACAGCAGGCTGAATCTCTTCCTCTGCGCTACAAGGTACAGGTCGCCATGACAGGAATTCCAGCGCACCTATGGTCGCTTTCTGCTGCTCAAATTGTTCTTGGGTCGTCTTGCAACATTTTAACAATGGCTCCAGAGACTGAAACAAAATCCAATGTGGCTGAATTCAGAGTATGGGCCTCTTGTTTTCACCCTGATCTGATTCCAGTTGACAAGCTTGCCTCAGTTCCTGAGCCGGGAGCACCACAACTCTCTCTGTACTACACGGTCGCCATTAAAATCATCGATGCTCAGTTGATACAACCCTCTCAGTCCCCACCTGATGATAACCCACAGCAGCCGAAGCAAGATCATGGTGATGGAGGGCCAAGCCGAGGGAATGAGAGGAATAGCAGCAATGGGGCGCACAACAGGCAAGGTAGACAGGACAGCCGCCATGGTGGTGGCTACAATAGCCGCAATGCTGATCGTCAAAGAGGAGGCACCAATAGGCACCATGGCCGAAGAGAAGCAGACAGGTCGCGAAGGCATGATGGCCACGCTGCCGGCCCACAAGGTCGGAACGGCGTTCACCACCGCACCCAAGAACGATTTCAGTGGGCAAGAAAATTGAAAAAACAACAACCCTTGGATGGAGATGGTTCACATGTACATGACCAAGGACATGGGATCAATAATGGTGCGGGATTAAATTTGCAAGCAATGGTCGCAGATGGTTGGCAACTGGTTGTTGACAGGAGCCCCTCACCTCCTGCAACACCATCCTTCCCAACCTGGGGGCTGCAAGGTACCCACTTCCCGGCGGTCTATAGCAACGGCGAGGCGATCAGACCTACCAACGACCCAATCGCCGGGTTCGCTGTAGACACTAATAGAGGCAAACAAGCTGGCCTCTCCCCATTGGCAGAACCCTTCTTTCCCAGTCGCAAGAAATCAGCTCTGAGCAAGTCATGTTGGAATGAGAACAAAGAACAGAAAACAGCCCTACTACTACAAACCAATCTGACACATGCTAACATTGTCTCTGCACTCATGGTGTGCACGCCTGCAGCCTCCAGTGGGGACACGGGGGAGCACTTGACCCAGGACACACAAACTCCACCATCTACTAAGGTCGCTGCATGTAAGCTGTTAGAGCTTGGTGATGATACAGAGGTAGCACCTCCTGGCTTTGAGGTCCCACGGTTCCTCACAAAAGAAATTCAACATGGTCAGAACACCAAGAACCAGGCTGCTGATGATACTCAAGACAATGATCCCATTCCACCGGGTTTTACAACACCCTGGGTGTCGCATGAAGGCAGCTCAAGGAGAGATACAAGAAACATTTCGAATAAAGCAACAGTTTCGGTCGCGCTTGTGTTTGGCACACTCAAAGCAACTCTGATTTCAGTGACAGACAAGAGCTTTGGTGCAAGCACAAGAACAAATTACTCGCAGCACAGTAATCCCACTGCTGCTCCTACACCGCAGGCCCAATCCAATAGCCAGCAACCTCCTGTCATGGAAAGTTTGCTTGAGTTTGTTGCACTGGTCGCGGCACCGCTACCTCCCACAATGGTCGAAACTCCACGGAAGCCGAGAAGAGCAAGATCACCACCGGCTCTTCCCAGGAGAAGCCAGAGGATAGCTGCTAAGAGCGGGGTGCGTGGGTCCACAGCCAAGATGGTAGCCCAGACCAAGATGATGGGGTCCTTGAAGGTGATCACCGAGAGACAGACACCTGACTCGGAATCATTCATGCTTTACCTGAAAAAGTTTGATCTTGGCCTTACTGATGAGGAAGGTACAGCCCTGGGAGAGTTGTTGCACAGCAACTTCTCAGTAGATTACCTGGTCGAGGAGCCGGACGAGTAGGTCCAGGTCCTAGGTCGCTTTTTAATAGTTGTTTAATGGCGTCTCTTAATATGTCTGTATGGAACGTCCGGGGACTAAATAAAAGATCCCGGCGTACCGCTGTGCGTGAGTTGGTCGCGTCCGAGCACATCTCTCTTCTATGTTTACAAGAGACAAAGCTCGATGATGTATCACCTAATTTAATTTTGGAAATGTTAGGACCTGAGTTTGGCTATTACGACTTACCTGCAGTTGGGACTCGTGGAGGTATTATTATAGCTTGGAGAAAGGGTGACTGGGTTGTGTCCAACCCGACGCGAGGCACTTACAACCTTTCAGTACGCATACGTGCAGCAGGAGACCATAGTCTCCCAAGCTGGCGCTTGACTAATGTATATGGTCCTCAGTCAGTTGAGGACAAGGTCGCATTCCTCCAGGAACTTAGAGATTTAAAGTCGTCGGCAGCTGGCCCATGGTTAATCTGTGGTGATTTCAACCTTATCTACAAGGCCGAAGACAAGAATAATGCAAGGCTTAACCGAAGAATGATGGGTCGCTTCCGCCAAGTCATTAATGACTTGGAGATTAAGGAAATATTCCTTCATGGTCGCCTTTTCACATGGAGCAACGAGAGATATCATGCAACACTAGAACGAATTGATCGTATCTTTGTCACAGTAGACTGGGAAGACATATACCCAAGCTCAATGTTGCATGCTCTGTCGTCCAGATGCTCCGACCACGCGCCATTGCTACTACAGTTTGACTCGGCATGGCAGAATAAACGTCGCTTTCGCTTCGAAGCCATTTGGCCAAAGTTTGAAGGCTACATCGAGGCGGTGCGAGAGGGATGGTCCATAGCTTGCCCGGGAGAGGACCCACTTCGCACCATAGATCAGAAGCTCAGAGCAACCAGTCGAGCACTTAAAAGCTGGAGTGCCCGTTTTGTTGGCAGTATACGTACCAAGGTGGAGATTGCGAAGGAAATAATCCTGAGACTGGATGTGGCACAAGAGAAGAGGTCGCTATCACCAGTAGAAATGAACCTAAGGCGTCAGACAAAGTTAAAATACTTGGGCCTTACTTCCCTGCAGCGCACTATTGAAAGACAGCGATCCTCCTTAAACTGGCTTTCAGAGGGGGACGCCAGCACCAAATTCTTCCATCTGCACGCTGCGTTTCGAAGGCGCAAGAACTTCATCCCATCCTTCACAGTGGAGGGTAACCAGGTCGTTACAGAAGAGGGGAAAGCACAAGCAGCGTTCGATTACTTTGACGGAATTCTGGGAACCACTGCAGAAAGGTCGCTTAAGTTAAACTTAGAAGCTCTTGGAATCCCGTCTCTCCCATTGGAGGAACTAGCGGCCCCATTCACAGAAGAAGAGATTTGGAAAGTTATCCGGGAGATGCCTCCTGATAAGGCTCCAGGACCTGACGGTTTCACAGGTCGCTTCTATCAATCTGCCTGGTCGATAATAAAGGAAGATATCATGAATGGAATCAATGCTCTCTCAGTGCTGGATGGCAGGAGCTTTCATCACCTCAACGATGCACTGCTGACACTACTCCCTAAGAAGGTCGCTCCCGCTTTGGTCTCGGACTACAGACCAATCAGTCTAATCCATAGCTTCGGAAAATTGTTCTCCAAAGCCATGGCTAACAGACTAGCACCTCTGTTGCCACAACTGGTACAGATGAACCAAAGTGCGTTCGTCAAAGGTCGCTTCATACATGACAATTTTCGATACGTACAAGGCTTGGCTAAGGAGTTGCACAGAAAGCGTCTCCCAAGGATCCTACTCAAAGTCGACATAGCCAAAGCCTTTGATTCGGTGTCGTGGCCGTTCCTCCTAGAAGTACTTGAACATATGGGCTTCCCCCCCCCCCCCGATGGAGGGACTGGGTAGCACTCGTTCTTTCCACGGCAAGCACCAAAATCCTAATCAATGGGAATACAGGTCGGCGTATCTGTCATGCACGAGGTCTCAGACAAGGGGACCCCTTATCCCCAATGTTATTCTTACTGGTAATGGAGGCACTCAATGCACTGGTCGCAACAGCTGATTCAAGGTCGCTTTTTGAACCATTAGGGATTCCAAGAGCAAGATTCCGAGCATCGCTTTATGCGGACGATGTCATTTTCTTCATATCACCGGTCGCCAAGGATCTAGAAACAATGTCTGAGATCCTACGTATCTTCCAAGAAGCTACAGGACTGGCTACTAACTTCTCCAAAAGTAGTTTCTACCCGATACGTTGCACGGAAGATGAGGTTAATACTGTTCTAGCCCACCTACCCTGTCAGGCAGGGTCGTTCCCGTGCAAGTACCTTGGAATCCCTCTGTCAGTATGGAAACTATCTAAAGCAGATCTTCAACCACTGGTCGATAAAGTAGCTGACAGGTTGCCAACCTGGAAGGGTAAACTGCTTAATAAAGGGGGTCGCTTGGCCCTGACCAAAGATACGCTCTCAGCCATCCCAATCTTCCTCTCAATTGCAGTTTGCCTGTCAAGTTGGGCAATTGAAGCTATTGAAAAGATCATGAAAGCCTTTCTCTGGACGGGTACAGAGGTGGTCAATGGTGGTCAGTGTGCGGTCGCATGGTCGAAAGTTTGTCGCTCGCTTGAGTCAGGAGGGCTAGGAATCAGGAATCTCAGGCTGAACGGAGAGGCTTTAACGATGAGGTGGAACTGGCTAGCAAGAACAGAACCGGATAAAGCATGGGCTTGCCTACCAGTGTCCACAAACCCGGTCGCTAAGGCGCTATTCGATGCTTCTCTTTCTGTTACACTGGGGGATGGCAAGTCCGCTCTGTTCTGGTCAGATAACTGGTGTGATGGCAAATCACTACAAACTCTAGCTCCGGATTTTGTGGCGGGCGTGCCAGTCAAGACACAAAAAACACGTCTGTTCTCTGAGGCAATCGTAAACAGACGATGGATCAAGGACTACAAAGGCCCAAATACGGTGCAAGTTATCCTGGATCTTTTCAAAGTGCTTAGGTTGACCTCACTAATAACCCTGACGAATGAGTCAGACCGCTTCCAGTGGAAATGGACGGCAGACGGTCGCTTCACTTCTTCAAGTGCTTACAATGCATTCTTCATCGGTCAATCGGAGGTTCTAGGAGCACGTCTACTGTGGAAGACCCGTGCACCAAACAACTGTCGTTTCTTCTTCTGGCTTGTGCTGCTTGGTCGTACATGGACGTCGAACCGACTCCTTCGTCACAGTCTGCAGGATGATGATACGTGTGCCCTATGTGCACAGGAGCCGGAGACGCTCGATCACCTTCTACTACATTGCGTATACAGTCGCGAAACCTGGCTGCGGGTGCTACGCAGAGTAGGGCTTCACCACATCTCACCGGAGGTGGGTGAACTCCCTTTCATTGATTGGTGGCTAAGATCCAGGAAAAAAGTCCAAAAGCCCTTACGCCCGGGATTTGACACGTTCCTCATTCTGGTCGCTTGGAAGATATGGAAAGAGAGGAACAACAGGGTCTTCGACACGGGGGCCTTGCAACCGGTCGCTCTGGCGCAGAAGATCATGGAGGAAGCCAACTTATGGGGCGCGGCAGGTTTCTCGAAGCTGCGAAAGCTGCTCATACCTAGACAAGCCTAATAGAAGTTATAGTTCCTATTCTTTTCCTTTTCTTTCGGTCGTTGTTTTTCTTCTAGGGAGCCTGTTCCCAAGGTCGCGTTCCTTAGTCAGGTTTTCTTGGGTTTCTTTGTTTTAAGTTAGGGAGCTTGTTCCCGGGGTTGTGTTTAGTTTCTTATGGTACTGGTCGGGTGTGTCTTTTTGTATGTCGCTCTGTACATGCTTCATGGCTGGTTTTTGTTCGGTCCCCTAGGGGGCTGAGCCCTGGTCATGAAGTAACACTTTTCTTCTTCTTCTTAATGAAATACGTGCTCCGCACGTTCACAAAAAAAAAAAAAAAAAAAAAAAAAAAAAAGAAGTGGATCCTCCATTGTGCTTTCAGTGCCACAGCTATATCAGTATGCTTCTTTGTAGTAGTTCGATCGAGCAGCTTCTGTCCATGAACCCTAATGCCATATATTGCATCCACCACCAAAATTTCATTTTTTTTTTCTCCAGAAATTCCACCGATCATATATTATAGAGGACGTATCCAGTCACCCCACAGCGTCATTTTGAGGACACCAGATTCAGTATCCTGATTAAATTGACTGTATCTTTTGTCCTGTTGTGGCACAGCAGTAGAATCATGTTGAATTTCTCTTAGTATTAGCCCAATACTCTGCCACTAGTTTAGCAAAGGCTGATTGTTTGTCTTCCAACAATTTCACTGGTGTTTCATACTCCAGAAGCTTCCCTGCACAATTGGAAAATCACCATCATGAATCATTCTTATGGAATAAGTTTGGCGTATATCATATAGGACATTGCTTGTTTATCTATCTACTGTTAGTCCGAGGGATGGATTGGGGCTTTCTGCAGATGCTAAATGACTGAATGATTTGTATAACTTACCGTAGGAAAGTACCATGACCCTATCACTGTCTGTCACAGTTGGAACCCTGTGAGCTATGGTTATCACTGTGCAACTCGAAAACTGCTGCCTGATGACCTTTTGGAGGATCGCATCTGTTGCGGAGTCGATGGATGCTGTTGCCTCATCTAGGACCAAAATTTTGTTCCTGCGGAGGAGAACTCTTCCAAGACAGAAGAGCTGACGCTGTCCAACACTCCAGTTATCGCCATCATCACTCACTAGCATAATCCACAAGAAGGAGCGGAATCGATTCAATCTCTTTTATGAGCCACGTATTGCTTAATGGGCAAATATTCTAATTTCACTTACCTACTGTATCAAGAAGAGCAGGAGTGCTGCTTATTGCTGTCTTTAGTTGACACTTCTCCAAGGCCTGGAATTTCCATCATAAGTAGTGTATTGTCAGAACACATGAAGATGCTAATGTTCATATAGGAATGTAGACCAAATATTAAATAAAAGATAATATTTTACTGCTTATGGTAGAAGAAGGGTAATTTAACATGGTTATATTAGGAGCTGTTTTATTCAAGAACTTATGTTGCTATACTTAAATAGTTTTGCAGGCATGGCAGCTTTTCTGACCTCCCATATCTCTTGATCGGAATGCAGGCCTAGGGGATCCAAATTATTGCGTACAGTTCCTCTGAAAAGTGTAGGTTCTTGTGGGATAATACTCAGTTTAGTTCGTAGATCTTTGAGGCCAATGGAGCAGATATCCAACTTGTCAATAAGTATCCTCCCACCTGCAGGATCAACAAGGCGGAACAGCGAGCTGATAAGTGTTGATTTTCCGCTTCCTGTCCTTCCTACAACCCCAATCTTGTTCCCAGCAGCAAAAGTGCACGTGATTCCTTTGAGAACAAGTGGTGCATTTGGACGGTATCTTATCTGCTCATCAAGTACAAATCATTGAGTTCATTTCTTAGGAAATCTAAGAGTCTGAAAAAGAAGCTTCCTATCATTTACCTTCAAATCTTGCAGATCTATTCTTCCCTCCTGTGGCCATGAAGTTGGAGGTCTATGTTCTGGTATGATGGCCGGTGGTTCTGGTGGGAGGTGCATGTACTGCTTGATTCGTTCAACTGAAATGATATAGTTTTCCAAGTACGAGTAGAACCTAGTCAAGAACACCTGTGCTGAAGTCAGCGTCAAAGCATAGGAGAGGCAAAGTCCCGCAAATCCTGAAACAATTCATTCATGTTGGAAGCGTTTTGTCAGTCTGGAGATACTGTTGACAATAATATATTCAATGAAATGGTTATGTAGATACCTGGTGAAATCACCCCTGGAGGAACCAAAATAAGGAACAATGCTGATGTCAGTATTGTGAGGGATTGCAGCGCTTCAACCCTGATAAGCACCCACTCCTGCGCAGCAACAGTGTGGAAGAACAATGTTGCATCAGTGTCAATGAGCTGCATGTTGTTGCGGATGAATCTCTCTGTCTCTGAGAATGCTCTGATGGTCACCACGCCAAGAATGGATTCTGAAGCATAGTTCATGACAGGTGCCTTTGTCGTCCCATTTATTCTTACCAGCTCTCTGGCTGAGGAAACATAGTACCTCTACATATTTTGAAAACTATGTGTTAGCTCCAGAAATCACAAGGTACATTCGCTTAACTTATTAGAGTAATTTCTTGCAGCAGTGTATACTGACCTGAACATATACCATGGTGATTGCAACAGGGATTGCGACAACCAGGACTTGCCAAGTTACCGTACCCATGACCAATATTGTCGTGACTACCTCAATACTGCCAGTAGTCACAAATGCCATGGAGTAAGGTATGTCAAAGTCCAGAATGCTTAGATCTGAAGATGCCTGCACAGATAATTTGAATTTTAACCTTTCCTCTTTAAACTAGTACTAGCTTGTTGCTAGTGTTTGTAAATAAGACAAAGATAAAAGTAAAATATTTACCCGTGTTAAAATTCTGCCAACTGGTGTGGAGTCAAAAAATGACATGGGGGCCTTAAATACCGAATCCATTAGTCCGCCGAAGAATTCTTTTGAGGCCTTGAGCCCCAGAGTAGCTGCGAACAAGCTTCTAAAGTAGGCAAAGCAGCAGCTGAAGATTGATAGACCAGAATAGGCCCCTACTAGAAGTGCAGCACTTACGTTGTCTGTCTGAACAGCTATTGCTAACCAATATGTTGACATGATCTGAAAGCATGTGAAGAGCACCTGCGAAATGCACATGCCAGAGAGTTGGAACATGCCCTTGGAGACTTCTATGTAATCTTTATATGGCTTCCATCCGAGATCGCCGATTCCCTTTTCCTCCTCTTCTGTGAGCTGGAATGCTGCTGAAGGACCCTTTGCAGAGACTTCTATGTCACTCGCCTGCCTTGTGGCGTGCAATCCACTGGGCATTATGTTGTCATCAGACACTTGTATTCCTTGAACCTTGTTCTGTTGGCTGGAAGTAGTATCCAATTCTGTGATAGAAGACTGGTGAGCAGAAACCAGCTTCTCAAATGCTGTCCCAGATTCCAGTAACTCTTCATATTTTCCTTGCTGGCTAACTTGACCACCTTCCATTACCTGTTGAAGCAATGACATATTTGTACACAAGGATCTTCGATAAAAGAGTCACACACAGTTATGTTCAGAGGATTAACTTACAAGAATCCTATCCGTTTCAGTTAGAAATTCAACTTGGTGGGTTACTAGAACAACAGTCTTCTCTGCAAGTGCTGTCATTACACAATCCTGCAAGAACATTGCCATTAGAAATGCAAGCAGAAAAAAGCATCTTATTTTACGGATACAAATCAAGGAAGTTTTTTGTTGGTTACATAGAACAAAACCGCAGCAGTGTGCGCATCAACTGCACTGAAAGGGTCATCAAGGAGATAAACATCTGCATCGTTATAGACGGCTCTAGCCAGCTGAATTCTTTGCTTTTGACCTCCACTCATGTTCAGTCCTCTCTGACCAATCTCTGTCAGGTCTCCATGATCAAAGTTTTCCATATCCTTATCCAGAGCACAAGCTTTGATTGCCTTGTCATATAGTTCCTTGTTGAAAGGCTTCCCAAATAGTATATTGTCACGGACAGTCCCGCTCTGTATCCAAGAGTTTTGTGATACATATGCCACTGATCCAAATACCTCAACCTGCAAAATGCAATTTAGTCATGTAATCAGGTATAACATGTATTGTTTTATTTAATGTTCTTTTGCCAAAGAGCATCCATTCCTGTCACTTACTGATCCTGATACTCGAGGTATCTCCCCAAGTAACGCGTGGAGGAGTGAAGATTTCCCGGATCCAACTGGGCCGCAGACAGCCACCTTCTCTCCTCTACTTATGCTAAGGTTTACATTCCTCAGTGATAGATTAGCTCCAGTTGCACTCCAGCTGAAATTTCCATCTTGGACTTGAACTCGGATGCCAGATTCATCAGAAGGTACCTTCCTCACATCTTCTTCTCTGATTTCATCTTCCAGAAGAAACTTCTCGATACGATCTAACGACACCTTGTATTGGATCATCATTGTGAGGATCTCAGGAAGAAACCTCACTGGCTCAGCCATAACTCTCAGGGTCGCCAAGACGGTGAAAAGTGTACTGGCATTTAGGGGCACAATCCCGATGATCGCAGTTGCTGTGTACATCACCGCAGAGACCACTGTTGGGGACATCCAGTACATGACCGCACCATATGCCTTCTTCATCTGGGTCTCCCTCAGCCATTTGAACTCGGCGTCCCTTAGCGACTCGATGACGTGACGGAACTTATCCTCCCACGACTGCAGCTTGATGATCTTCATGCTGTTTAGTATCTCTGATGTTGACCGGAGCCTTTCGTCCTGAGCAACCATGAACTTGGCCTGGTACCCTTGCAAGATCTTGGCGAATGGCACATTGAGGAAGCCAAAGATGATGAGGGGCACTAGACCTGGAAGAGCCCCAAGCTGAAGTGCCCAGAAGAGCGTGGCAACTGAAAATGCCAGCTGAAGCGGGCAGCTCCAGCCCATGTGCAACCAGCTGATGGAGTCTCCGAGCCGATACGCGTCGACTGCGATGTAGTTAACGATCTCGCCGGTGGAGTGGTTCTTCCTCCCCTGGCTGGACAGATTGAGCTGCTTCTGGAAGATGACTGCCATCAGCGCGGACCGGATACGCATTCCTGTCCTCCTTGAGTCGAAGAACCAATGCCGCTGTGACAGCGACTCCACGAGCTTCATGAGCAGCAAGCAACCGACGAGCAGCAGGCCGGTGCGGAGGTCCCTCTCTTCCTGGTTGCTGTACCATACGAAGGAGAAGAGGAGCAGTGGGGCCACCGCAATGGACAGCGTTCTCATTAAGGCGTAGAAGCCCGTGAGTGCGATCTCGCCAAGGAAGCACTTGAACAAGACGAGCGCGAGGCTGTTGCTACCCCGGCTACGGTGCCTCCCCTTCTCGTTCACGTGCCGGCTCCAAGCCTCTGCAAACTTCTGCGAGGCGTGCCGTGCGCCGTCCTCGCCAGTGATGAGCGGGATGTCGGCGAGGTCCAGCGCCTTGGAGCGACCGAGCCGGAGCAGAGGGTTCAGCCACGAGAAGGCAAGCTGGCTGAACAGGCCAGAACGGTACAGCTCTGAGGTGTGCACCGTTTTGTCCTGGTCGATCAGAGGCTCCGACAAGCCGTTGTCATCAGCAGAGGTGTCCTGGTGTCCATGGCGCCACTGGAGCAGCGAGCCAAGGGCGCAGAGGAGGAGCAAAAAGTTCACCGGCCACACCACTGCCTCTGCGATGTCGAGCCGGTGGCCCCCAAAGAGGAGCTCCACATTGTACGCCGTGATCAGCAGCGAGAAGAGCGCCCACCAGAGGACGGCCACAGCCCTGGCGATCCTCGTCGGCTGGACGTGCAAGGATGCCGCCAGGGCGATCCATACCAGCCCCCTGACGAAGTACGGAGCCATCCCGGCGATGTCGGTGGCGTCCTGGAAACCGGTGACGACGTACCCTGCAGCAGCAGCCACGCAGCACACGGAGACCACGACCAGCTCCCACTGCCGCCTCTGACCACCGGACCTCCGGCCGGTGTGTTGCCGCCGGACGCAGGCGGCGACCAGCGCAAAGACGTAGGCGACGAGGAGCGCCACATTGACGCAGTCTATCAGGGTCCTCTGCACGCATGGTGACGCGACGGTGAGCTTCCCGTCCTCCCGCCGGCAAATCCAAGACGACGACCAGCCTGCCGTGCATCGGAGCAACGATCAGCTCATCGAACCAATAAACCAAATTATCAATAGTGTAACATAGCCGCAAGAGGTCGTGAGGGCAGGTTTACACAAGACCAATCGGATCAGAAGCTTCTCCTTGTTCTTACCAAGAACGGCCATGGCCGGATCGCCCTTATCGGCCATTGTCGCCACTCACATGCAGCGGCAACGAGAGGCCAGCACGTCGCCTATTCTTGGAAGGACGGGAGGAGAGGAGCGACTGGTTTGTTTGGTTTGCTTTGGTTCAGTTTTGCTCCCACTGCGTTCTCTTGTGCCGTTCTGTTTTGCATGTGGAGGATTGCCGGCTAGCTGCCTGTGGCAGCCAGAGGATGCTCTGAAAAAGTCGGACTTGTCCACTGTCACTTTCAGCCAGGTCTTCATGGGGGTGAAGGCCTTGGTTGTTGACGGCTATTGGGTGAAGGCCTGGTTGTTGACGGCTATTGCCGCTTTGGATTTGGCATATGGCATGATGTGGCGCGGGACGGCAGCTGGCTGCTGAGAGCCGTCTTGGGGTAGGAGGCTGAAGAGGCGGTGTTCTAATCTTTCTCCGTGACGTGTTGGACATGGCGTTTCGAAGAGGAGGATGAGGCTTCCGTCATGGAAACACCGGCGACCAGATTGGCAGTTTCCCAAAACGTTTGCCTCCAATCATGGAACCTAACAATTTGGCTACCAAACCAAACGGTGCCTGAATCTGGTTCAAGTTCTGGTTGCTGCCACTGTTCGACAGTACAAACTATGGCCCGTGAGTTGGGACAGATGCCAGATGACTACGTTCCAAAAGAAACCTTCTCTTTGTGTAGGACTGTTTGGAGTGTAATTATGTAACATAAGGTTGCACCATACGATCTTCCACGTAATGTTCAAAATTTGGAGAAAGAAAATTGGAAGTTTTAGCACACTTGAACTCTTTTTAATCATCCTGCTATCTCTAGCAGCATTCTGCCTAAAAACTCTTATGCTCTTTCCACACATTGTAGATGCACATACTGAAATCTCGACACGTTATGTTCTCTTTTCTTTTATTACTATTTCCAAGGTACCTTGCAGGAATCGGTTTGGATGGTTGGAATTGGCTGGTACCAAAGTTTAATGCCACTACCCGTAGTCGTACTCACAATACCATCAGTGGGGCTCATCCCGTTCTCGTCTAGTTCGTCAATTACCACTGGTTAAAGAAGAGCGGAGCCGTAGAGGTGGCCGATGTGATTTCTACATATTTCACTACCACGTGCAGCCTGTTTTTGTAGCTTAACAAAAATATTTGCGTTGCCGCGTCTTGCAGCTTAATAATCCTTAGATCCTGCCACGCATTGATGCACTTGACAGCGATGCCGACAGGATGTGGAAATTTAGCAGACGCTGAAACGTCAATGTGAATGGGATAGTATTATTTTTAGGGGGCATGTACTTGTCTCGATCTCGTGGTTCATGAGCTAAACACAAAATGAAACCATTTAATTGAGTTGAATCAACTTTGATAATGTGCTTCCCTTCCAGTCATCCTATGTATTGCCACTTTAATTTGACCCTATGAACAAATCCCCATAGGAAACGGGGTGCTTGCAGGACTCTGTTCCTCGACCACCAGTGGGGCTCATCAGCTCATGGTGGGGGCTTTGTTCAGATTAGACGAGGCCTTTGAATAATCAGGATCATCCTTGCATAAACCCAAATAACAGAGGTGAATGTCCTGTCATTCAAAAATAAAATTCCAAAGCCTTAAAGAACGTTCGTCATCATCGGGATGGGAGCCTTAAAAGTTATGAATAAAGGGGCCCACTTCCACTGATTGTGGAGATATATATATGAGGCCAGTCTTAATGCACCATTTCATTGCATTTTTTTCAAGACTAGTTTTAGAAAAGAGAGCCAGCTTACTTTCATTTGGATGAAAGGCTTCTCACAAAATATTAAACTTTTCTTTCTCTCTCATCATAATCAACTTATCAAATCAGCAAAAGATGCACATGTGGTATAGAATTTAATACACATGAAAAGTTGCATTAAGACTGGCCTAAATATCTTGTGTTTCTTTTTTACTCCATTATGGTAATAATTTTGGGGCTGGGCATCGGAAATTTCGTCCGTCGATCATGCCGGGTCAACTTCATGTCATTTAATGGAACGATAAAGGTACAGGTACTGTAAAAAGCATCTTTTTGCAACAACAAAAACAAAGGAGAGATTGCTCGAGAGTGATTGAGTGAGATGAGCTTCAGTGGGGCACGGGGACTCTTTTTCAATACACATCAAATACAGCGACTCCCTTCTTAATCAAGAATCGTGGATCGATTGTAGAGGCGGTAAGCAGACATGTGCCACCAGTCCTTGGAAAGAAAAAAGAAGGAAAGAATGCCAGAATGGTGCAACCAGTGCCTTGTCGCCGATTAATCCTTGATCCTGCTGCACGTTTATATATGCCATTGGACCAATTGTGTGAGTGATGCTGACAAGAAATGGGGAAATTAAGGAACATACTGACCTAAGAGCTGACAGAGGCTGAAACGCCGATGGGAATGTGTGGTATTTGGAGGCGTGTACTTATCAATGCTCGTGCTTCATGATTCATGAGGCAAATACAAAACTAAACCCTTAATTTGTTTTTGTCATTACTAACTCCTTTATTCTTTCAAACTGATATTTTGTTTTTGCTTGTAAGTCATATTGATCTGGACCGACGGGTTTTTTTATGACAGTTATTCAACAGCCAGCAGTGATCCAAATAAAGGTTTATCAACAGAATCATGTACAAATACATAAAATCATTATTCGAAGGAAAGCAAGTTTTCGAACATAGGATACCAGTCAAGGCCTTCCCGCGCTTCCTACTGGAAAACAGTGTTACTGTCAAAAAATTACCAGTTGTCAAAACCAATGCAATCTTGGCTTCTTTGGTCAAGTCATGAGCCATGACAAACATATATAGATCTTGATCTGTCATTGTAAAAGGAAGCCACACTTGATTTTCCTGCAGCGATCGTCCTTGCAGATACGATGCATTTTTTGCAGCTTAGGTCATGCATGACAGCGCCTCTGTGTCTATATGCCTGCACGCGTGCAATTTGGCATTTTGTTTCCGACAGACATTCAATACAATCAAGCATCTGACTCGCAAGTTTGTTTTCTTCTTGTCTTAAGCAAGGTTCTCAATTTCGTTTTACTCGGTAAAACCGGATGGCACCGGTAGGTCCGGTTTACCGGAAAAACCGGTCGAAAACCGGTCCGAAATCCGTTTGACGAAATTTGAACGAAAAATGTCGAGATTTTCGGTAAACCGGACGAAATTGCCGATAAACCGGACAAGAATTTCGCTAAACCGGTTTAAAGAGGAAAATTGAAAAAATGCAAAAAGTTGAAAATTTGAAAAAATTGAAACCAAAAATATGTTAAAAAACTAGATCATTTGTGCAATCCAATGGTGAAAACGGAACATGTATATTCGATCGTTTGGTTTGTCAAAAAAATCAAATAAAGTTGCTAGTTTGAATTTTTGTACACAGAAAAGTTGCGTGATTTTTTCGACCCATCAAACGATCGAATCTTCGTGTTTGGTTTCCACCATTGCGCTGCAAATTTCATCTAGTTTTTTTACATATTTTTGTTTTAAATTTTTTCAAATTTTCAATTTTTTTTGAATTTTGAATTCGGAAACCGGAGAACCGGGTAAACCGGACCGGACCGGTTTTTCCGGTTTTCGCGGTAACCGGTCCGGTTTACCGCGGTTTTGTGAACCCTGGTCTTAAGTACCAATCAATTTGCATTCCGAGATAGCTGTTTTCTTTTTGGCTTGTTCAAAATGACCTGAAGATCAAATTTTGGCCCACTGAGTAAATTTGTAAAATATTTGGAGTTCTGTTTTATTAATGTTCAGTGAAAAACAAAGCAAATAATCCTAAGGTTGTCATTTTCATATTGGAAAAGAAATCCATTCACTCCCCGGAAAATTTTCTTAGATTATTTGACCTCCTAAACAAAATCATACCTCAAATTATTCAAGTATGGTACAATATACCCTCTGCTGAAATTTGCATCGCGTATTTATTCTTGTCCTGAAATTAAAATGGTCAGCAAAATGGTTATGCTTATAGGTTTTTGCTGGATCAGAAAAACAGAACGAGTGGTAGCAGTCGGTGAATAACGTGATGTGGTGGCGGTCACACTGCCAAAATCAGTGATAAGGCATGCCGGGGCAAAAATTCAAGCAGAGGTCCAGAGGGGCCAAGAAATAATTGAGGCCACAATATACGGTTCTTCTAGAAGCAATGAACATCAAACTGTCTATACATTTATCTCCTGGATAGATGGTAGTCTGGATTAGAGAGCTCAACCATGGGATTCGCACAATGTAAGTATGTTGATTCCATTTCAGTATTGGATATCCCTCCGAGTAATTCTGATACCACTACTACATGCAAGCTACCGATCTCCGAAACATTGCTGCAACAGATTCAACCCCTGAACCCATCGTATGAATTTGTGTACTCCTCTAAATCGAATAAGGATGGTCACATCAAATCGAGGTCGCGGTACATTGTATAATTGACAAAGCAATGATCCACACAACCTATGGATGTGACTGTTACTGCTGCACTTATGATGGAGGGCCTACCACCACCAATCCTCAGGCGTCAAAAATTCTGATCTACCCTTGCCAGCTGAATTTAGGCCTCCTCTCATGTATAACAGGCGATATTTCCCCTTTCTTGCGTGACAACGATGAAAGCTGATAATCGACACTGTCCGTACGTTGATAGATGATAGCTGTAGCAATGTTGTATGCCGCCTACAGGCGTGCTGTAAAGTTCTGCAGTGTTGTTTACCCCAGTGCGCACCAACATGAGGACGGTTGCATTTCTGCCAGGATAGAGACGCATCACGCATGGCACTGTCAATGGCCACGAGGAAGCTAGCCATGCATTTTAAATGCATGATCACATCTCAAAGATCGAATCGATCAGGGGACCGCGTGCTGACAACGTTGTAATATACGGCCTTGTCTGTTGTTGGGACTTTTTCTGGAGGCCATCTCGCGGAGAAATTTCAGAACAAGGGACTCAATTCGTACCCTTCTCGGAATTTCTTAAGGACAGAACGCGATTTTCTAGGCTACAATTGAAAGCTGGCATGTCAGCCAACAATGGCACTATTGGCACAGAAACCTTACCCGTCTGATAGGAGGCTCACGCAGTAAATAAAGAGAAGGAAAGAAAGGAACGAAACCAACTGATATTGTTAGCATTCGGTTGATAGTTCCTGTCTTTTAGTAGCTTTTCTCCAAATAAAGATTATATTGTTAGCCATCTAGCGTATTTTGATCTAACAGCTTGTTAAGAGTCTAAATCAATGATGCGTAGCCACACATTATCTTACGCGAATACGTTAGGTTGTCCATTTCAAAATGCCCTCGCGAACAGGATATCTAAAGAGTCACTGACGCCCAGGCCAGACGATGCATACACTTACTTGAAAACCACTCAGAGACAGCTACAAGGCGAGCCTTCATCCAAAATATTCAGTCTCCTACGAGACCAAATCTTCCTTTTTCAATCTTTTTTCTTGAATGAATGGCAACAGACAGGAGAGATAGTGCCAATTTTATTTTAATAAAGCAGGAACTATTTGACCAAAATATTCACGGAGAATGAACGTAACATATATAAAAAAAATCACCATTCACAGGATAGACATGACGGCTAGTATGCAAATCTCTCTCTTTTGGACGATTCTTCCTTGCAAGTTGCCGTAACCCCTGGGTTGCTTCACCTTCACTCGTGACGGATCGATGAATGGTTGGTTGGTGCCGCGAGGAAGTCTCCGGCCCTGTCTGGTTCTGGCTAACAAGTAAAAAGACATGTCTTGTACTATTGTTCTTGTCTTTCTACTTTTTGTACATCAAGATAGAAGATGATAAACACCAGGTCACGAAAGGCTGAAGTCCAGTTACTGGAAATAGACAGGCTTCGATGAGCACACTTGAAGCGATAGTGTTGATTGGAGAGTCGAGTATATTTGTTTGGTGATTGTTGGGTAGCAACAATGTCAAGTGGGTCCAGGACTGCAACTTATAATCCGAAGTGTTGTCTTCAAGGTCACTTTGGAGCTTTCTTGTGTGCCTCTTTGTAGTTTCAGAAATGAAACAAATCAAAAAAAAAAAAAAAGTGTAGGTAACAAACATGTTAGCCTATGCACACAGCAGTGACAGAGGACTCACATAAAGTACACTGATATATCATCACAATGTCACATGATACATGAGTAACATGCCAGTCAAGCATAAATTGTTGTCCAAACCAAAGCAATTCCTAAACAAGAGCTAATACATCAAGTGATGCAGAGTCATTTTTTTGTAATGAAATGAAATTAGCACGAATGAGTTAGTTTAAGTACACCAGTCACTGCAGTCCTGTATTCTGAATTCCAACAAAGGGACCTGAAACAAGGTAGTAGAAAACAGATTTGCCAAGACAAAACATTTTGGTATATCCACTCACCAGTATATCTGGTGTATTTTTTTTTCCTGAAACCTGTCACAAATCCAGGAAAGTGTGTGATTTGCTAACGATGTAATAAATGTACATGTATGACAAACTGAACCGTATTTGCAACGGCGGCGCTAACATATGCTACATCAAAGCCAGATTCGTTCAAAAGCAGAAGAGGAAAAAAATCAAGACTATGACAACTCTTGCTACATGACAAAATCGTGGTCAGATGAGTATTGTCGTACACGGTCGTGCTGTGAGGATACACACTTTAGCTGAATGAATACAATGGCATAACGATCAGGCCTAAATCCTAGCATATGCTAATCCAATCAATTAATCATCATACATTCTTATGTTACACAAACCCTCATTTGGGGTCAACAGCCACTCACTGCGCTCTCAAAACCGGCAAACTCTATTGCCCTTGCAGTTGCCACGATGGGAAAGGATCGAACTTGCACTTGAGCAAGATCTGAGTCGAGTTCTTTTGCCTCCACCCTCCCTCGTATGCGCTGCAAACTCTTTAGTACATGTGAAAACACTTTACAGAGCTTGTAAACTTAAGCCATACAAAAAGTAGCTTGCAGTGGCAAGTATGTCATGAGTCATGTGAGCCTTGGACTATCAAATTTATGCGCTTGCCGCTATCGATGCGGAGGACATCATTTTTCAGGCCCAACTGAAAAGGAAGAACCGATGAATTGATTGGCAACGATTTCCAGAGTTAAACAATCATAGATGAACTCAGTTGATATGAACGTGTACCTCCACCTGATTGCTATCAACAGAAAACCATCTCAAAAGAACCCCAAGGTGGACCACTGCTGGAATCATTTTGAATAGCAAAGGTGTTGTTACCTGCCAAGTACCAAGACAAGTCAGTCAATCAATGTTTACCCAGAATGAGTCAGCACGGTATATAAAGGAATGGAGAGATTGTGCACGTACCAAACTAAGCGCAGTGGTTCCAAGAAGAAGCAAGTAAAGCTTGCCCTGTAGAAAAAGAATGCAGCAGCTGTCAGATGTAGTACAGACCGATTTAAGGCCAAACAGAGACAAGCGCGTCTTAAATCAATTCTCAGTATAAGACATCTACTATTGACTACTCCCTCCACCCCAATTTATTAGTTGTTTTAACTCTGCGCACGAAAGTTAAGGATAGGTGGAAAAGGTGTGATGCATAGGAAACCGGGAGGGGGGGTGAACTGGGAAGCGAGAATGATAACTGACAAGTATTTTGGGAAACTGGAGAAGGGTACAATGACAAGTAATATGAGACGGAGAGTAAGCTAGGCATGGGGATTGTGATAAACCAGAACTAAGGAGCACTACATGACTAGAGTTGACAACCACACTTCTTCCCTTCTCAGTACAACACCAAAAAATGTAACAAAAGAAATCCGGAAATAACCTCAATCAGATGGATGCTTGAAGCACGGCTAAGAAGAACAAAAGCAAACTCCCCGATTTGTGCCAGAGACATGCCAACCTATAGAGCGGAAAACACAACATTAACTTGATTGAACGCGCAGCAGCAGATGTGAGTATATTCAAGAAGATGAAAAAGACTTACAAGAAGAGATGTTTTGTTGCTATAGCCAAACCCTTTTACGACAATAGCAACAATAAACGTCTTTACCGTGATCACCAAAATTACAGCTGCAAGGAGTATGTCCACATGGTTCCATAGGAAGTGGACATTAATTAGCATCCCAATGCTGGCAAGGAATAGAGCGGCAAAAAAATTGCGAATAGGTTCAATCTGCAGAAAGAACAAACCTGAAATAAGAGAACATATAATGAATTACTAAATAATAACTGTCTAGCTATGAATTTTGCTAAAGCAGTGAAAGAAAGGTATTAAAGAAAATTTTAGTTCTCTTTCAAGTTCGAAGACTGTAACAGAAAAGAAAATACATAATGTGCAAGATTTAGGTAAGAAATTACTTGTTCAAGAGTATGCTGCGCAAGATCCGTTGTTGATATCATTACTCCAGCTGCAAATGAACCCAACTCAAGACTCAGGCCCAACTTATCACTGCACTGCATCATAAAAAGATGGCCACATATGAGTAACATAAACTTTGAGGATTACATATACTCTTAAATATAATACAGTCCTAACTAGTACAGAAAAGTCAAAGGCTTATAATCAAGAAGGATTAGCAAAGGAGAAACTTGTGCAGTTCATGCAATTTGAAAATATAATAGAGAAAAGTACAGGAGGATATGGAATCAAGAAATGTGTACAGTCCACAAAGGTGAGATCAGCCAACTGGGTAATTTGCCCTGTTCTATTTGTTCTTCATGTGAAGAATGCACACCTTTACTAATTCATCGAAAGAATGAGATAGGCCAGGTTTTGACATGTAACTTTTGACTCGAAAATCACAATAATGTAAATATAAGATCTTTTCTTATGTGCTGCACACTTGTACACTACATGCCAATTAACAAGCAGTCTTACTTTACTTTCCTCAAAAACAAAAGCAGTACAAACTCACCCAGGCACATAACAAGCAGAATGCAACCGCTGCCAGCTGGTATAGTTCATTTGTCTGTGTGAATGCAGAGTAACCAGAACATCACTATTAATAGCAGATTAGAATGAAGTAACATACTCATATATTACTATCTTCCTCAAGGAAAACTTTACCTGGGATGAAAGACTTATCATCAGCTTCAGAAACCAAGGAACTCCGGTACGGGACAGGATAGAGAGAATAGCCAGAAATGTAATCAGTACCACCAGCCTGAAAAGAAGTTTCATGTTATAGAAAACTAACACAAAACACTGATTATATGCCAGAAGACTTTTACAGGACCGTATACAAATATACCATCAAAATAACTACTAGTTTGATTGGAAGATTTAAGATGTGCAGGTAAGCGCTGTTGACTCAAGTGGCTCTTCCCTTAATTTCCTTTAGAGGGTAGAAGACTTACTTTTAGTTGATAAAGTTATGAATGTTGGTAAAACTTACAATAATAATGGGAAAGAAGTATTTAAGCATAAAAGAGGGATTGAAATGCTGCACATACGATTTTGTCATTGATGCAACTCCATGAAGAAGACCAGATGCACCACTCAGAATTGGAAGAAGCGCAAACAGAAGGCCAACGGCACAATCCTGAGAAGGAAATAAGTGGTGCTATTACAAATCTGATATATCAAAATTTGTTTTCCAAAAACAGCCTTCAGGCAGCTTTAAGTCATTCAGTTCTTAAAAAGGACATAACATTTGCACACTCAACTATGCATCTTTGAAATATGAACTTGAGAAACTGCACAGAAGATAAAGAAAGTATAGCATACCTGCAATATAAGAGTGCCAACTGTAACTTGACCGTGAAGAGCATTGATACTATTCTTCTCCATCAGAAATTTCAAAACCTGCTCATATCCCCCCAAAAAAATAATGTTATGGCGGAACAAACAAGTAACCAAAAGGCACAACCAAAAGGCACACCAGAAGCATTTACAATGAGTAGGCAATGCCATGTGCAACATGGCATAAGCTTAGTTCAAATGTTTATACAGGGGTCGTCATATACATATACCAAATCAATATGTTCTAACTACCTGACTTTTATGGTATATGAAATATCAACCACGAAAGGAATAAATTCATTTACAACAAAAGTGGCCTTACAGTTGACACGGCCATCGCACAGCACAATGCCCAAATAGAGTACACATACAGTTGACACGGCCATCGCACAACACAATGACTCAATGCAACATATTCATGAGAGCTATCAGCAATGCAAACATGAAAATGTAAACACACTGGTGCACATGTTTAAACGCGTGCATGCCTGACAGGACAAGAAAGAAAAGAGTGGCAAGATTGATTCACGTAGTAAAAAACACATTTAGGAAGACTTCTATGTGGATGAGAAGCAATAAATTATACAAACATTTAGAACTTACCACAGCTGTCGACGACATAGAAAGAAGAACGCCAACAAACACTCCTTCCTTTGTTTTGCCTCCACAAAGCTGTGATTTACGTAAATAAATAAAACTAAAGTTCAGAAGTTCTGCCAGCCGGGTTTTTCAATCCAGAATTAGAAGGGCCTAGAAATAACGAACAATAGCTATCATATAAAATGCATGGAACTTGTTTCACAACCGTGTTGGAAAGCTCAATTCCAGGAAGGTTTTGATAAGTTAATGACACCTAGATGCACTAAATGTCATTGTTCCGATTAAATTTTATAGACCAATTAAAAGTTTAGGTGTTGAGATATAATGTATAGAATGATATAGCCCAATATTCCCCTCAAAGAAGGCATATGAACTGGCTTTACATGATGTAAGCAACAGTTACTTCAGAAGCATAAATCATAATTTGACAACAGAGACGAGACATACTGTAGCCAAAATACCACAAAGAAACATGAATAGCATAATTTGAAGCAATCCTCCGAGAACAGCAACCGCACGAACAACTCGAAGCTGGGACAATGTGAAAAAAAAATACAATTGTCACAATGATTGCAATTGGTGCTAACTGTAGGGAGAATAGTAAAGGCTAATACTTTTGCGGTAGAAAACTCAAGTCCCAAAGCAAACAGGAGAAATATCACACCAAACTGGGCTACTGTTTCAACCTGGAAAAGAAGAATACAAACCAATTTCACATTTCAGCACATGAAATACACAAACCAATGACTTATCAGAAGCAAAAATGTTCATCATTAGAATTGTCATTGCATAACTGGTTGGATATTCTTGAATAGCTAAAATCAGCAGTAAGCCAGGAAACTCATATAAATGGTCTTCAAAAGGGTAGTTTTTTTTTTATGTGTGAAATGGGGCAGAAAATATATAAGAACTGAGAACTTATACATACAAACAATTTGGCTAAATTTATGTTAGGGAGGAGAAATTAGCCTGACATTATCTTTTGCAACCAGCAGGCAGGCGACAAGGCCTATGGTACAAAAGCTTTACTTATAATTACTTCAACCTTAACCAGAAAGAAGTTACAGGATATTGTACCAGCCTACAGACAAAACATCCATCACCCAATTGCAGACTGCTGCAGCATCTATCAGCCACAGCAATGGATACCGTCAGACCCAAAACAGATCCATAACTTTCCACATATTACTTACAAAGCTATCTTTTAACAAGAGCAATTAATCCTGTTGGTGACTACAGAACAGAAAGGTCCCTCAGAGCTATGATAGGGTGCAAAACCATAATGCCCAAGTGAAGCAGTGGTACAGATTTTTCTATTTTACATTGATAATTAAATACACCCGAACGAGTGCGAACTTGTTGTCCATTCAAGCAGCGAATGACTGAGCACTGTAGTAGACATACAGAGTAAGCATCATGAAAAGCAACCAACAAAGGTGAAAGCACCTTACTTGCACCATTTCATTGACAAAGCTAAAACCTCCTGGCCCAATTATAGATCCCGCAAGTAGATAACCTGTAATCACCTGCAAGACATTTTGAATGATAAGTTTAGGCAGCTTAATCTTTAAAATAACATCATTTCAAATAGACAAGTTGATGCTTTCTGTTGTTAATACTGAGGTAGAGGTTAGAGGAAATAAAAATACAGAGTACTCACTGGTTGCCCAAGGCAAGCAAAGGCAATCCCACCACATGTAGCAGACACAATAACAACAACAAGATCTGATATCAACCTGCAATAATATGCATATGCATTCTAAAAATCAAGTTTCCAAGTGATAGAGTTTCATCACCATAAAGAAATGGATGAATAGTGAATACTGAAAAGCGCACCTAAGGTCCAACTGCAGCACAGGGTACTTTGACTTCGGATTTGATATGATAAAAACATTGTCCTGGAGTAATTATTGTGTCAAGGAGAACAATTATTAGTAACCGAAAGGTAACATCCTGCTCACAACACTAAGCCTACATGTATGCTACATATGCAGTAACTTGACAGAAAATTCAATTAAGTTTATGTGGTTGCACCTTCCGATCAATCAATGTGGGAACATCCTCTTGCTCGGATCGATCCAAGAAGACCTCCTTAAATGGAAATGACCTTGTGGAATGAAAGATCATGAGTTTTAAGCTCTATTACAGATTTTTTTTAAGGTAAGATTAATTTCCTCTAACAAAGAAAATGAGTGTTTGCATACTTGTTGTCTTTGGTCTCATTCTTCTTTGTTACTCTTCTAGCCACAGTCTCAAGAACTCCCTGGTATGAATATACAACACAAGATGAGCAGTTTGCATTGGATATTTGTGATGTGCAGTTTTGCACCAACATTTTACAACAGCTAGTGAAGATGCACAGTGCACTGAAGATACAACGATAGAGTATCAAATTTACAACTGTAGACCGCTATAATATTGTCTATTTGTCCAAGGAAATAGCCATAACATTTTACTTTTGGAGCCCAATGTGCATCAAACAGATGATATAGTAAATTTGATTATACTCTTAAAACTAATTAGATTATGAAACATTATGAATTGAGAAAGTAACAATGTTAATGGAGTTTGGGATCTATAAGAATTGAAGAACATTTAGGCATCTGGTGTAGTAGCCGTGTAGAAGTTCACAAATCCAAACGAATTAAGGGTGCGTTTGGCAAGGAGAAACGTTTCAGATTCTGCTGTGAATCGGTAGAATCGGTTCCAAACGGGAAAACAACGAAACGCTTCTACGGTGAATCGGCTCGGAACGATTCGTGAATTTTGCCTGCGACCGTGAAACGGGCAAATAGGTGTTCCACCGCTCGGAACGCTTCGCGCGTAAACAGCTTCCCCTGAGTTCGCAAGATTTACACCAAATTGCCATCGGCTGCCCCATCGTCACGCGGCAACGCTGCCGCCATGTCGCTCCCAAATCCCAACGCTGCCGCCTGGTTGCCGCTCCCAGCACCGCCTCATGGATGTCGCCAGGGAGCACGAGCTCGACGCCACCCGGCCGAGACCAGCAGCTTGACGCCGATCAAGACCAGCAGGTCGACGTCGCTCAATCCAGCCGCTCGACGCCGCATGGTGCCATCGATCTCTGCTCCTTCTTCTTTCCTCATGTTGCCTAATCATGTAAAATTAGCAATTCCGGACGTCGTCATACGTACGTGTTTGATGAAGATTTGATCACGAAAGGCAAGACAAAGCTAGCAAGCAATTTTGTGAAGATTGGACACACAAGTATAGGAGGCTGGCCAGAACGTCCCTGCGGCCAGTGCATACGCGCGTATACATACGCTTGGGCAAATACATGCAATATCTGCATCATGTAATCTGAATTGGGCAAATATATCGTTTGATGATGCCTTGAGTTAAAAAAAAAATTATGCCTGCTCAATCTGAAATATGAAGGTACATATTTTTGTGATTAGTTGTCCACTGGATTGCAAGGTCTATGTGCATCTGATGCTTGCATTGCCATGTGATAGTTGTAGTGATAATAAGTAGATGCCTCACCTCATTACATGTTATGACGTGGCAAAAAACAACATAATGCGAAGAAGGGTAAACGGGTCATTTCAATGCTTCTCCTTTGTATGCAGAAACTGAAACCAGAAACTAGCCAAACGGTTTCTGAAGTGATTCTGTTTCAGGTTGAGAATCGTTTCTGGGTTGAAGCTGAAACGTTTCTGATTCTCGGAGAATCTGGAACCGTACCAAACGCACCCTAAACCTGGGGCACAAAGCTAACGGGGGTGTATCCAGAACTAGATTTTTCTGCATCAGCTTAGGTACACCATAATAAAGGTTTAACTGTCGTACAGAGTACCCCAGACCTCAGGCACACTATAAACATAGGATTACTAATTAGTACCGATCATGGTGCAATTAACACCATCCAAGGTACTGTCGTCAGCAACTCAGCACTAGGAAAAAGCTACATAATCATGCAATATGGATGGACCAATTAATGCTCATTGCTCAATACACTACCGAGCAGCTATGGTGGCATCATAATTCTCACAGATTCACTAGTGTATCTAGTCAGCACAGCTCACCAAAATGTTCCGTAATAATTGAAACACGAGATTTTGTTTCAGATAAGCGACAAGTTCTAGCGCGATGAACTCACCTGCTTCTCAGCGACGGTGTTGTTGAAGCTGCCGGGGTCGGTCTCTGCAAAACCAGAGGCGAGGTCAGCAAAATCCAGTCCAAACCCAACTCGCCGCTGGACTTCCCATGCCCGCGATCCAAAAACGGTGCAACGACCGCTGCCGAGATCTGAACTGCACGGCCATCGACGCACCGACAGACACACGCCACCCACCCAACCACCCCGCATGAGCTGGGAACCAGATCCCGAACACGCGCGCGGCGGATCGCCGGGCCAGATCCACGTACCTCCGCCGCCCTGCTCGCCCTCGGACTCGGGGAACTCCTTCTCCAGCGCGCGGTCGATCATGTCGGCGAGGCTGCCCTCCTTGGCCGTCGCATTGCCCTGGGCAGCCACCTCCCCGCCGGCCTCCGCCACGGCCACCCCGTCCCCGCGCTCGCCCCCCGCGGCGGCGGCCTCAGCCTCCGCCTCCTCCTTCCCCGAGCGGCGGTGCTCGTCTTCGCCTCCGCCGTTGCCGCCCCCGCCCTTGCCGGCGTCGGCGTCCGCGGCCGCGGCGAAGGGGGAGAATGCAACCGCCGCCGCGAGGATGAGGCAGAGGACGAGGAGGAGAGCGCCCGGGCGGCGGCGACGCGTCAGCATCGCCGGCGGCGGGGGGTGGGGTTTGGGGAGAGAAGCGACGGGCAGCGCGGCGCGGTCGTGGTCGGCGTGGCGTGGGGTTTAGATTCTGGAAGAAGCCGAGCGCGGGCGGGCGTGGCCGCGTGCGCCGCCCGTGTCGGGGAAGGGACGGGACGCACGCGCTCGCGCAAGCACGCACACGCAGACGACGAGAGAAAGGGAGGCGCTTTGGCTTTGTTGGTGACTTCGTCTCCAAGTGAACAGGCAGGCAGGCAAAGGAGGGAGGGGAGCCAAACGGCCAAAGCCCAAGCTTGTGTGAATCTGTGTTGTAGTGCTGATGCGGCGGCTGCTTGGGGGAAGAGCAGCAATTTGTAGGGCTTATTTTTGTTATGGAGTTAGTTAGGTGCTCACTTGTCAAGTTGCATACTAGGTTATTTAGCTGGATATTATTGGCCATGCTCTGCAGCTTAAAGATAGACTTGTGTGGAGCTTTGGAGACACCATTCATATCGGCAAGATGTAGGCAAGGGTCCCAAGCTCCCCAATTCTCACCATTGATATGAATGTAAATAAACTGCTCCTCATGTGTTGCTGCTGATTGTCGTTGCCCTTTTTGCATAATTATGTTTCTCGTCCATGAACCTTTTTTCTACCCAGTAGAGTACATGTTTCTTCTTCATCCTCTTTTGTCGAGGAACCTCGAGCTCCATGCCCTCTGCTGCTACAACAAGGCAACCGTCTCTGACGAAGCATACTCGTGCTCTGCTATCCTCCACCGCAGCCCGTGCTCCAAGGTTCATGCAGCGCGTTCGATCACAGCAGCAGCGCCGCACTTGCCGGCAGCTGCACGAGCACTACTCGCCGATAAACCAGTAGCATTACTGCTCATCATCCTCTACACTCTACAGAGAGAGAATCCAAGAGTCAACGGACCATCACCAAATATATTTCGGCGATAGTGTCAGCAGCAGAGTCACTGCCACTGCGTGCTTTTTTTTTATTTCCCTTTTCGTGTCGCTCTCCTTGAGATTGAGGGCGAGGGCCAAACAATGGAGCATGGGGAGAAAAGCACTCGGAGTAAGTGGTTGTGCCTTTTTGGAAGCTCCTTCCAAAAAGCACTCGGCGCGCTATTTTTTTTTTCTTTTTTTCCTTAATTTTTTTTTGTGCTTTTGGAGTAGCAGGCACGACGGTAAAAAGTATGAACATGCCTCATATTTTGGAGCCAAGAAGAGACCCTCGGCGCAAATCAAACTATGGTAAGGTACTCTTTGTGGCAGACCAAACCTATTGCTCATATCCGAGCTTAAATCTCTGATTCGACGAATTTACAATGATTTTTTTTTAGTGGTAAGCGATGTTTCTGTCGACAACAAATTTGCTATGATGGCTTCGTAATCAACCGTCTCTTGTTGATGTTTATAATAGAGGGTAAGGTGTGTCATGTGTGTACGTCGTGCAAGTATGGTTATCACAACAAAGAGAAACGGAATCCAGCACGGATACGCTTACGCCCTTGCTGGAAATCCCATTTCCAGAGGTGTTCGGCGTATGGGGGTCTAAATTTTAGAGGAGTCTAAATTCTAAATAAGCTATATTAAATAAAATTTAATTACAAAACTAACTATAGAACCCTGGTTTAATTCGCGAGACGAATCTAATGAGGGTAATTAAGCAATGATCAGATGATAGTACTGTAGCATTACTGTAGCATGACTGTAACAAAACATAGATTAATTAGGCTCATTAGATTCGTCTCGTAAAGATGTACCCATATGTTACTTTAGGGCGTGTTCGGCGCACGCCCCTCTAAAATTTAGAGGGGTCTAAACTAAAAGAATTTTATCTTAAATAAAGTTTAATTACAAAACTAACTGCAGAACCCCCCTCTAATTCGCGAGACGAATCTAATGAGGGCAGGTAAGCCGCGATTAGACGATGGTTACTGTAGCATCACTGTAGCATCACTATAGTAAAACATAGCTTAATTAGGCTCATTAGATTCGTCTCGTAAAGATGTACTCATATGTAAAAAGGTTTTGTCAATAGACTTTATTAGTACTAGATTCTTTTAATTTAGACCCCTCTAAATTTTAGAGGGGTCGTGCGCCGAACGCGCCCTTATTTAGTACTAGATTCTCTTTGTTTAGAGGCCTCTAAAATTTAGCGCTAAAAGAAACAAACAGAGCCAAATCATTTAAGTACATTTGGTGTCAGTATCTGATGGTCCATCCTATCACTGTCTCGTTGTTCAGCTCAACACAAAAAAAAACAATCGAGCGCGCAGTCGCCAGTAGATGATGGATGGATCCGTCGGACTGTGGGGAGGCGGGGCCGCGGGGGCGAAGCACGACTCATGCCGGATCGGATCGCAGGTGGGAGCAGGCCTCCCCTGCTGCGCTCACCGCCCACCCAGACCAAGGGGTAGCCTAGTTTCTCTACGAACTCGCTAGATTTGTTAACTCCGATCGACATGCATCATCGTGGTTTGGCCGCGGTCCACTTAACTTCGTGGGCGTGGTCAAACACCCAACTCACCAGAACCGGCTGCAGGCCAATAAGCTGCTACGAGTGAAAAGAAGAGGACCATTTCATACCCACTATTTTCAACTCCTGCTTACGTGGTTTTTGTAATTAAAAAAATCTGTAGAATTGGAGTGTTGTATTGCATCAGAAGCGAGAGGAAAGAGGGAACGGATGTCCTGTTGACCGGGAGCCCGGCCAAGGCCACGGCTTTCTTCCTCTGCTGCCGCCTAAAGTTTGCTCTCTTTGGAGCACGCAGCCATCGTCGTTGCCGTCGGCGTCAGACACGCGATCCTTGCACGGGCGGTGTTTAATTCCGGTCGTCTCGAGCCGGCGCGAGATCGCGGGCCTTGCGTACGGTGCAGGACTAGGCCCTCTGTTCCGGAGCTTTTCCACATTCGTACGGGAGCTCAGCTCAACCATGTGTTCCGAGCCTGGGGCGCGGCACCGGCCGTTCTGGCATGGTGGTACCAACCGCCGACGACTCGTGTTGATTCTGCTGTCCTGTCTGCATGTAGTACGATTTCCGTGAGCTTAGCTGCAGTTTGTACGCTAAACTGTTTTTTCTTCAGAAAAATCTAAGCGCCTGCTTCTGTAAGCGGACTTCGGTTTTGGGCCGTGGCGAATGCCTTTCTAGCTGTGGATTTCCGAGGCCCCAATGGTTTAGGCCCAAAGGAGAAAGCTACCAAGACGCCTTAGCCTTTTCAGATTTTTTTTTTTTTTTTTTTTTTTTTTTTTTTTTTTTGGTGTTTCAGAAGCAGCAGATAGATTCGGAGAATGAGCAATGCGCATCTCAGAGTCAGGGCATCCGTAGATAACACCGAATCGAGTAATGGGTCAGTGACCACCCAAATTTGTTCAACGCATCTGTCTCTCCTTTCATTTAAGGGAAAAAGTTTTAGGTTTGCTCACAGCACGCAAAACCACACCGTTTCTACAAAATGACACTTTTTTTTTTTGCGAGGGATCTGCAAAAATGACACTGAACCTGCTTGTGAAGATGCTAGTATTTAGAATTTTACAAAACCCAATGGAAGGAATTTTTACTGCTAACATACCTCTAAATAAAAGAAGCTTGAGAACACCAGCAAACTAAAAAGATTACATAAAGCTGAAGACTGACACATGAACGCTGAACTTGTTCAGAAACAATCAGTGCATAAGGACTAGTCAGTTAGCAGACTGCTTCAGCTAGGAAATTTGGTACGCCATAGAACCTCATGAGAAACCATTGTGCTCCGTGGGAAATGAAGGGCAGAACGAAGCAACTAGATAAGCATCACCGGAGGCATTGTCACCGTCCGCGCGGCGTGGAAGACGTCCTTACGTCGGCGCCGCGTATGTAAGCGAGGCAAAGACACCGGTTGTATGTGCTTCTGACTCCTGACGGAGTGACGGTGCCGGCTCCCGGCTTGCAGGAAGCAAGACAACAGACAATTTCCCTCCTGCTCCAGATTCCAGGTTTAGATGAACTCGAGTCACCTGACATGACCTCCCTACCTGAATGTCAACCTTCTGATGCAAAAGCGTAGCGTTATTCAACGAAACTACCGATAATTTATCATGAATTTTCGCAGCAAGTGCATGAGTCAGGATGCACGGCAAAAGCATGTTGGGGAATCAAAGCGATGGGCACGCGCTTCTCCGTCTGCATCGCTGAATTGCGCTACTGCATTCCCTCTGTCGTCTGCTCCGCTGGCTGTTGAGCTTGCGGACTGCGTCGGTTCGGCTGCCAACAAGCGAACCACACCATCGCCGCCCACGCGGCTGCGGGCTCGCAGCACAGGCGCCGCCATTTTCGGAGTCCGGATCACGCCAACATGCCCACCCCGGCCAGTACGAGCTCGACGGCGGTGGGGAATGGCGAGCACCTCCAGAGTCCGGTCGTAGGCGAGGAGAAGAGGAACGGGGAGGTGTCAGTACACGTTCTTGAGCAGGGTATTGGTTTCCGGGATGAGACTCTGTGCTTCCGGCGGGCCGTGGGAGGAAAGGACGCGGTCGGCGGGCGGGGCGGGACGGCGGCGGCCACCCGAAACAGAAGCCAGGGCCCGATTTGTAATTATTTGGACCCAAACCAGGGGGTATGTGTAAATATTTGGATCGCGAGTCTATTTGCAAACTTACGGAGCCGGAGATTGCGGTTATTTCTCGCCGCCGCCGGTGACCTTTCCTCTCTGGCCTCCGTCCGCCCCCGTGCCCAGCCTCGGCGGCGCCTCCCTGCCGGGTCGAGTAACGAAGCCGCATTCGCCCCGTTCCCCGACTCCGGCGCGCGCGCACCGCGGCCATCGCCCTCCCGTCCGCCGGCCGAGGGTGCTGGTCAGGATATATAGCGAGGTCTCCGCGGCGCCGGTGGCTCGTCGGATCGATCCTATGTACCCCGGAAGGCTCTTGGGTAGGCTTAGAGATGCTGTGCGCCGCACTGTCCGCCGGCCATGGCTGGTGGGGAACTGTGAGAGGGGTCTATGTGCCACAGCGCCGCGCGGCGTTTAGGCGTCGGCGTGGCACCATGGTGATGTGACCATGGCGCGTCGTCGAGGCAGCTCCATCCGTTCTGTTTAGACTCTTGCGCTACGACATTGTGATGCGACCATCATTTGGTTTAGCAGATCAGGTTTGTGCTCCCAGCATTCTGTTGGTTGTCGAAGCACAAACAGAGTGCAATGAAATTAGTGTGGATTCATGGAGCTGCGAGGAACCGATGCCCAGTCGCTCCAAGCCTGCTCGTTCATCTGGTGCCGATCAATATATGACTCATCATCGAGTCGGTCGAGCTGCCTCTCAATTTTGTACCTGCTTTCTGGACAGCACACGAACCACACCGTTTCTACAAAATGAGACTGAACCTGCAAACATGGTGGGAAGACATGGTCGGCTCACCGGGATTGCCTCAATTCCAAAGCGCAGGCCATCATCTACATCACGTGGAACATTTGGAAGGAGCGGTGCCGACGCTACTACGACAACAAAGCAATCACACCGACTCAACTGGTGGAGCTCATCAAACAGGACATCAGCCAATGGCGCCTGGCTATGTGCCACGATGAAGAGTAGTCACTAACACAGGGCGACTATCGCCCCATCTGATGTTGTTCTTTTTTTAGCTCCGCAATTTCTGTACATATTCTTCACTCTTGCTTAATGAAAGGGCAGAACACCTGCCGATTATTGCTCAAAAAAGAGACTGAACCTGCTTGTGCAGATGCTATTTAGAAGTTTACAAAACCCTTTGGAACAAATTTTTACTGCTAACATACCTATAAATAAAAAAGGTTTGAGAACACCAGAAAACTAAAAAGATTTCAGAAAGCTGAAGATTGAGACATGAACGCTGATCAGTGCGTAAGGAACAGACACGTCGAAAGGCGTCTGCTTCAGCTCGGAAATTTGGTACACCATGGAACGAACCTTCAGAGAAAACATTGTGGTCCGTGGGAAATGAAGCGCAGAACGAAGCAACTAGATAAGCATCACCGGAGGCGTCTGATGAATCAGCATTGTCACCGTCCGCGCGGCGTCGAAAACGGCCGTCGGCGCAGCGTACGTAAGCGAGGCCAAGACGCCCGTGGTATGTGCTTCTGAGTGACTCCTGACGGTGCCGGCTTGCAGGAAGCAAGACCACGCCCGCCGCGGCACTCTGCCTGCCCAACCACGCGTTGGCCGGCTACGTTTGATTTTGAAACCTACACCGGCGTTCGACGACGGTCCGAAAGGTAAGGTTCTGCCGCTGGGAAACGCCCAGGCCGAGTTTCATTGGCACGATTATGCGCACGTACCGTGAGATCGTGAGTCATAAATCCACGCATGATGCCCTTGTAAAGGAAGGAGAAAGCACACCCCGTCTTTGATCGAACGAAAAGACAGTAGAACAAGAAAGAGTTACATGTTGTCAATCTGAAACCGTGCGTTACAACGCAGGAAATTAAGCTTGTGTCAACCAACATACACAAACACGACAGGTCGAGATAGAAAACTACTAGGGCTGGCTAGCATGGAAACGGGCATCGGCCGATCATCAATCACCATCTTCCCGCATGGCTTCTGCGGCATCATCAATCTCAGCTCAGATCCTGTCACGCAGCTTGTCTCCCTCGACGAGCGGGTTGCTGCGGATGATGGAGATGACGCCGGCGCGGCGGTAGTCGTAGGCGCAGGCGTGAGCCTCGGAGTGCCTGTGTGTCGGGCAGTAGGTCCTGCCGCAGCGGCACGTGAACCGGCCCACCAGCGTCATCTTCTTGAGGCAGTGCGAGCACCTGTTCCCCCAATAGTTCTCCGCCACCGCCGCCCTGCACCGCTCCACCCACGCCTTCTGCCTCTGCTCCGCTTCTGTTGACGCGGCGGCTTCTGGCACCGCCGTCTCTGCTCCTGCCGCGGCGGGGTCGACCCCAGTCGTCTTCTCGGCGGATGGCGCGACGTTCGCAGCGGTGGTCGACGTGGCCGCCTTGGGCTCGCCCGTGGCGACGAGATGCTTTGTGAAGCAGACGGAACACATGTTCTGGGTGGCCGGGCTCCCGAAGAAACCGCAGCCCTTGGCGCACGGCGACGGGGCGCTGCTCTGCTGCGGCTGCTCCTGGTGGTGGAACGACATCTTGCGCTGCGCGATCGGGGAGAACACGATCTTCGTCACGAGGAAGCGCTACGGAAGGGCTTGGAGGCTGGCGGAGGACGGGCATGCGTGGTTGAGATCGATCGTTCTTTCTGAATGGGCAGGGCGTGGGGGAGGGGACGCGGTATTTATCGATCGGTGGATGGCAGTCAAGATCGGCCGAGTCGAAGTCGGGGAGATGCAGTCGGACTCGGACATCGGATGGCGGTGCGTGCGGATGACGCGTCGGAGCTCTCGACGACGACGGCCACGCTGCGCACGCGGCTTACGCAGGCGTGCTGGACGGACGCGCGCAGGCAGCAGCTCCGACGACCGGATAGCTGCTCGATCTGAACCGGCACGGACATGTTTCAGGCCGGCGGCTGGGCGCCGGAACCTCGGGCTACACGGGCATTCCCAGAGCTTAATTGCTCGCATCACCGGAGATTCATGCGGACGTCGCCCTCTGCCTCCTTGGGCGGCGGGCGGCTCGCCGGAGCTCAGCTCATCCTCATCGTCGTGGGGAACGGCAGTCAGAAGGACGGCGGAAGGGGTCTCGGTCTCGCGCTCTCGTCTTGCAATTATAGACGAAGATCCGTGCCGCACATGTTCGATCCGGCGGTTGCGGAAGACCCCAGGGGTGGTCGCTACTCGAAACAACGATCGTGAGGTCGCTATTTCAAATAGCGACCGCCCCTGCCCCTGGCGTCGCCGGGTTCGCCGTCGAGAATTCACGCCGTAAAGACACTCATCGCGAACTCCCAAAGCTTCGTCTCAGAAGTGCGCGTCCTCCGCACCGAGGTCGCAAGCCCGTACTGGTGGGCGTGCTGCTTCTGCTGCAACCGGCGCCGGCCGGCGGCCGCCGCGTCGTGCCCACGGATGACAGGCCGCCGGCTCGGCCGCTCCCCTTCCTTGTTCCCGCTGCTCAGCGTCTGCCGATGCCGCCGCGGTGTACGCCCCCGATCGAGGCATCCGGGCCTGCCGACGGACAGCGCTCCAGGCCTGAATTGTTACAGTGATCCTGCACCCGGTATGTCAGCGATGGTGGCGACGGCCTGAATTTTGTTATTGGGCACTCGGCAGTACGGTGAAGGAAACACAAAACTTCAGAGAGGAGGATGCTCGAGCATGCATGCACTCCCGTCTGCTTACTTCAATTAGCATTGCAAGCTTGCTTGTGTCATGTGATGTGTCAGTTCACGCTCGTTCAGACTAGTACTTCAGAGGAACGACTAGATGCACTAGTGTCAACTCTTCAGAGGAAACCTGTGTTAGCTTCCTGACAAGTACGTCAGAGGAACGAAATGTGTTGCTGGGATTAAACCTGTGTTAGCTTCCTGACAAATTTATGAGGAACAAAAGTTGCAAGCTTCAACGTTGATTTGGATCCAGTCAAGTGTTGTGCAGTGAAACGGGTCCACTGAAACTGCGGTTTTTTGTGGCCGGACTTCAAGAACAGAGCATCCTGAAAATCCACAACAGCTTGTAAACAGTCAACGACGTCGCCATCGAAGGCAACCCAAAGCGATCGATGAGGCTGTTTTGGCTCACCCCAGTAATGGACCGAGTCTCATTATCTCAGGATTCAGATATAGACAGTGAAAAGATACAACAGTGGTAACTTTTTATTCCAAATTGCATGGGCTTCTCACAGAACTGTCATCCGCACAATACAAATTGGGTACACGCGCTCAACAATACGGTACACGCAGCTAGGGACAACTCTTCTTCTGCTCCCTCGGTGCGGGTGCTCCGCTCAGTGTTCACCATCTCAGCTTCGCTGGGAAGTACTGCAGAAAAAGTTCAGACAAGGTCAGTTTTAGAGTTCAAACTGAACTGAACACACGTTCTGACAGAGTCGTGCGGCCAAATGAGAGATGCAGAGCACGCGTGTACCTTTTCGATGAGGGACATGTAGTAAGGCTTCACCTTCTCCACGTCTATCCTTTCGTTGCTCTTGCTATACAAGTCGTACTTGCTGCAAAAATGGTACACACCACAAGTTGTTAACAATAGCTCACTAATTTCAAGTGTGCAAGTGGCTGATTTTGGTGTGTTTCTTACTTGAACACATGCAGCCACTTGAGGTTCTCCTTGTCCTCATCGTTCATAAGGTTCATGTAGGCTCCATGCTTGTGCAGAGCTGATCACATAGAAAACAAAAAAAATTCAGTAACCTATTCAAGTGCTAGGAACTTCTGAATCTTGTCAACAAAACAAAAACCAAGATAAGGAGCTTACGGTAGAAAGAGTGATATCTGATGATGAACAGCCCAGCGGAGGGAAGGGTGGTCTTGTTCTCCTTGGCCACCTGAGACGAAGAAACATCTGAACGTTTCAGAAACACACTGCCGGTCCGTAGAAGAACTGTCCTGACTAACCAAATCAACGAAGGCGAAAATACTGACCAGGTACATGTAATCGTCATGGCCCCATGACATGAGCACCTTGTCGAGGCCGCAGCCCTCGGAGTAGACCCCGTTCTTGGTGTTGAACTTGGTGTTGTGGTAGTCAGGGTTCTCCTTGAAGTACTGCATCCACAATGCGAAGGTTGTCGGAAGCAGAGTTAGCAAAGATCACAGACAGAATGTTCAGAGTTCAGTTTTCTGGGCAGATGATTTTGGTCTGCCTTGGCCTTTGGCTGACCATCGCTTACCTTGAAGTGAACGTTGCACTCGTCGTACGCGCAGCCAACTGGGAAGGTGTCACCTGGAAAATGCATCGCAAAACACATCAGAATTTCAGAGCTGCATATCAATCAGTGATTTTCTGGTGTGGTGATTTGTTTTCCAAGTCGCTGTCACTTACCAACAACCGCCCACTGAGGAAGCGCTCCGAAGCTTGGGTGCAGCAGCACCTTGCCCAGATCTGAAAATTCAGACAAGGTCATACATAAATTTCAAAACTTACTGGTGTAATAATACGGAATGGGGGTCCCAGCTGTCAGTGAGAAAACTAGCTGCTTACCGTGGATGAGTCCGGTGAGGTGGAGCCAGTCCTGGTCAGGGTAGTCCTTGCGAATGGCCTCGGCGGTCTGGAGGAGGTGCTCGATCTGCGGCATGTCCAGGTCCGGGTCGCTGTCGTCGATGAACTCGTTGAGCAGCTCGATGCACTCCCAGATGCTCATCTCTGTCTTGTCCAGCCGCCCGTACTCGGCGCGCATCCGGGACACGAAATCGTACGTCTGGTTGATGTGGTTCACGCGGTAGAACTCCTCCACCGTCTTCTTCCGCTCCGACTCCGCGTCGTAGTCCCTGCGTATCCACTTGCAACTTCAATCAGCTCATCCTTTATTAATTTTATTTTGGCTTTTTTGATTCAGTCGTCCTTTTGAACATGCGACAATGAAATCTGGATACACTAGTAACTAAGGGCAAAAATAACTGGATGATAAGCATATAAACTACCATGCTAATTGAGCCACACAAATATCAGGAGGTGCACGTGGAGCCACAGCCGTGTGGGAAGCATATGCCAATCTAGTAGTAGTGTTTATAGTTGGCTAGTTCCTTTTTTTTTTTTTTGGCCCTGCAAATATCATCGGGGCAAGCTTGTCGCCACCTTTTATCACCTGACTCAATTCTGGTTGCAAATGCATCTGGACATGTTGCACCTGTACCACACCAAATTGAGGCGTAGGACAAAGTGCCTTTTGCCGGAGACTCTTCTAAAATGCAGTGCTGTTTCATGTCACTGCTGATCCGGCTGCACCGTGATCTCGATATGCTGTTGATTTATTTTTATATAAAGATTATTTCGTTCAGAGGAGAGAGTGCCGTCCCAGGCAGTGCTACTCTGCTAAAGCATTTTTTGGGTAATGCACTCTGCTCAAGCAAATGTTTTTAAGTTTCATATGAATTGGTCAATTTTCATTTCTTGGAAATTTAATGCATTTTCAAGAAGGACACGTCTCTCTTTTGGTGTCGAGTACGAAAAAGGCAAAGAAAAGTGTAACGTGTGCGCTGCTGTTAATACGTGTTGCCGATCCCCGAATCAAAAGCAGACCTGAAGGTGTTGCCGAAGGCGTTGGCGTCCGGCATGACGAAGCCGCCGTCGAGGACCAGCTCCGCCGGGTCGCCGGCGGCGACCTTCCTCTCCGCCACCGCATCTGCAAATTTGACAGGACGCCGATTAAATATCAACACCATCCGCACACCCATTCGTCTACATTGCTGCTGCTCATGGACTCGGATGCAGTGAAGACGCCATGAACCGAGAGACTTGACGTGAACAAAGCCAACGCGCGAACAATTAAAACGGAGCAGAAGCTTACCGAGCTGAGGCTGTTCAATGGTGATGGTCATATTTCCCTGTCAGATGCCGTTCTTCTGCTTCTTCTTCTTCTTCAAGGATTTTGGAAGCGCTGGAAATGGCAGAAACAAGAACAGCAGAGCCTCCCAAGAGCACGGAAATGGCGATGGCTGCCTGGCTCGGAAGGCCGAGTTTGCACGGTATTTATAGCAGGAGCTCAGGGTCTCAGGGCCCGGGCGTCAGCGCCCTGGTTAGCTTGCGAGGGTGGTGCCTGGAGGACGGGCAACAGCTGTGACGGAAAAGTAAGACGTGAGCGAGATATTAATAAGCGTGGTATTTGTTATCCGTCATCCGTGGAGAGGATTTGATAAGTCGAGGGGTGACTCAGCCATGGCGTGGAGATGTGCCTGTGGATGACAACGACCGCTCATGCTCTTGGACTCTTGGTGGTAGGTACTTACTGGCCTCTCTTTCCCCTCGGGTCTATTTCATTTTCCATCTTCTTGGAGAGTTTCCTTTTTCTTATTTGTTTCCTATTTTTTTTGTTCATCTCCTCATCTGTGTGTGAGCTTGTTGTGTGAATGACGGTCCGTGTAAGAATTGGAACGAGGAAAATGTGTGCACAATGTTTGTCTGTCTTGCAAGGACTGATCGAGCTTTTGTTGGCTTCGTCCTCAAGAGGAAAATGTGTCGGTGCTGATTACACGGCACGGCTGTTGTTCCCAGAGTCCTAGACCCAGTAACCCTTTTACTAGTATCTGTTTGCAAATGTAAGTCTTTTTCAGGTGAATCATTCAAAAACTTGATCTGTCATGGAAGTCCAAATGTTTTTTTTAATGTAGTAGTATATATTTAGCAGTGCCGATTTGACTGGAAGCTCGCTGGATACTTCGGCTTTGAATCTTTGGCACGGCGACGACGGTACACGCGACAATTGGCACAGGACCGTGGCGGTGTTACGTGCCGCGTTACACCGAGAACCTTATCTGTTTCCCTGTTCGTCTCCGGCACGCTGCTGGGACGACGATTCACTTGGTTACACACGCGGCACGAGACTGCCTGCTTGTCGGCCGTCGACACGGTTGACGCTGGGGAGAACTGAACAGATCAATCCGGACACGAGGATGCACGCGACGCAAGGCCGGGGCGTTTGGCCATGTGCCGGGTCGCGCTTGGGGCCTCTCGGCTGCTCCTTAGGTGGCTTCAGGGCTTTAATTCAGTGTGCCATCGAATTCTTAGATGAACAAAAGGAACATGTATTCCGTCTCTTAATCCTTGATAGAGCATCCGTCGATTTTCGTGGAGTTTTCTGGAGGCATATTAAAGGGCTTGTTTGTATCATCTAGATGAATCCAATGTGGAAGTTGTAGATATATCGATCTTCTCTAATTTTAAAGCCTCACAATTTCACGTGAAATTTTATAGTTAGTGATTTTTTTAAGGCATATATAGTTAGTGCATTTTGAATCACAAAGCTGCAGCTTGAAGTCATATGGCAAACTCATAGGAAAATGTAGTTCCAACACCAAGCTAAATATATTTTGTTTTGGAGAGCTGGAGCTAGGATTTCGACACGCCAAAAAGAGACAAAAAGAGAAACAATCTTTTTAGTATTCCTCGCAAAAAAGAAAAAAACTTGTATAGCAGCAAATGTGAACTGACATGACCTGTTAAACTGCAACTATTTGCTGCTCTAAATATTAATATTAAGTGGCTTATTAGTACAAGTACTCCCATTTGCTGGCCTTGCCAAGCGACAGGGACGGAGATTACATCTGCATCCGTGAACTCAACTTTCAGTGCGTGCCATCAGCTTCCACAAAACAAGCCCTACACAAGGACATGGGGATGATACATGCTTGCGGCCTGTACACAGCCACGAACTGGTGGTCGCAGCTGCAAGTTGAGGGATCCTTGATAGCTGTTGCCAACATACCAACTTATCGGTTAATATCTTGAGATGTTGGCATCAATTGGATATTCGGGTGAACGTGGTGAGAGGCTGAGAGCTTCATCCACTTTTGCAGTTATCACCCTGTGGATATGTTGCTGTGCTTGTCTTATTCTACTGGGACCACGGGAATCATCGGTTTCGGCGAGATTGCAACGGCAAGGATCTTAGCAGTCCTTGAATGGAAGTTTCGAGTACTCGTAGCCGCTTATGTTTTGAGTGTTTGACTGTTTGACCGTGTTGAAGTGCCCTCTTAATTAGCATGAATAATTTTTTTGTGAGATAAATTCTTGGTTATTTTGTTTAGGAAATGCATATATTTTACGGCCTTGTGTTTCTGTGGATTTTTTTGGAGGAAATTGTACCGACGCATGAGAGAATATGGCTTTGTAAACATTTATCAGTTCATCTCCATCTCTGTTGCCAGCGTTCTAGCTGACCACTAGGACGTTCTTACGTTCTTCAAAGCTACTGCCACGGCTGAAGAAACTTTACAAATTTTCCTTCAGCCAATTTTTCTGGCCAGTATGTACTAGTTAAGTTTTCCAGGTGCAAAGGATCCGTGCAAGTTGTGTTCAGTGGCGGGCCCAGGTTTTGGCCTATGGGTATTCAAAATTGTAAGGCCAGTCTCAGTGGATACTTTCATTTCACACTTTTCAAAGGTGCCACATCAGATTTAGAGTTTTCACATGATAAATGAAATGGTCTCTCTCAATGCACAATTTCATCTCACGGTTTCATAAGCAAAGTATAATATTAAATTCTTGCATTGAGATTGGTCAAAACATGTTAGGATAAAAGTTTTTGCTCTCAATGGGTCTTTCAATAAGCTTTCATATATATGAAACCGTGCCAACTTTCTTTCATTGGAATGAAAGGAACTTCTCCTCTTTCATCTTAATTGATGTGCCATGTTATCTATTTTGTTGATGTGACACCTTATTTAATGTTGATGAAAGGCCCATTGAGACTGGCCTAATGGTAGAAATTTTTTTTGGCACCTTGAATTATGGATCCATAACACATAATTGAGTGACAACATCATTGATTAATAAAGCTGATCCCAACTTGAAATTGTTCAACATATAAACTAAAAACACACCAGTATGAGCATTATTATTCCTTTGTTTAATTAGTACAGGTGCTGGGCTCATGATTAATTTGTTCTAAAAAAAGGATGATGGGAACACGTCAGGTGCTGAAGAAACTGACTGCAATACTGAAGAAATCCAGTCGATTTTTCTTATTGTTTCTGCGAATAAAAATTGAAAGGAAATCTACAATAATGCATTTCATTTATCATTTGCTTGTTTAGTCTTAAGAACTCACTGTAATCAAAATCAAGAACAGAGGCTACAACCAACGACAAATACCGCACAAAACCTTGCCGGCGATCGGACTAGCAGGGCGGTTGCAGTCCACAAGATCGAGTCCTTCCACAAGAGTACTGGGCAGCAACATCGGGTGATTTGAGTCCTCAGTGGCAGCGGCGGTTTAGGATGGCGGTGAATTTCCTAGGCGCCGGGCGGCAGCAGTTCCTGCTTGATCGGAGAGGAAGAACGAGTCGAGCGACTCGAGGGCTCCACCTTCGTTGAATCGATCGGAGTGGGTGGACCATGGACGCGATTGGGTCAAGTTTCTCTATTGGGCTGGCGGCAGATATGTCCTGGACCTGTGGCCTTCTTTTTGTTTATATTTCTTTTATGTATTATATACACAAGTTTTCTTGCAAAAATAATAGGTATTCAACTGAATACCTTTGAACCCAGGTGGGCCCGCCCCTGGTTGTGTTGGCGGCTGCGCATCGTGACAAGGTTATGTGATGCGCGCGCAACAAGCTGTATAAGATGTCTACAAATAAAGTTATCAGCAGTGAGCTGTCCAGGTCCAAGTTGGCAGGCAGCTAATAGCCGCGTTTGCTGATCCGGAGAAGGAAGGGATGCACCGATCGTTCAGTATCAGGTGCATGCATACAAGTAAAATAAATAAATAAATAAATAAGCGGTGCATTGTCTTGTACTCACAGGGTCAAATCGAACATGCTATCACCTCGAGACTTGAGCTCAGTGCTCGGTTCAATATACTACTCCTAGCTGGAAACATATTAGATGATGAACAAGGACTCCGCGCTATCACCTCGAGACTTCGGAGGATCAGAAACGAGGAGCTTAACCGCAAAAACAAAAAGAAATTAGTAGATGTACAAGTACTCCGCATGAATGTGTGTACAGTCTCTTGTAATTCTCATGAAATTAATGTGCAAAAAGTGTTGAGCTATTATGCATCAGACAATTGCTTTCAAATTTCTAAAGCGATGGGGAAATATGCCAATGCACTTATATATGATTTAACAAAGTCTATTTCAATGACTCAAACTATAGATATCGAGATGCAAAACGTGCCACTTTCATTAACACCTCAGGCTATATATGTCGGTCAAGCAAATTATGCTCCCCCATGAAAAGTAAACACAACAAATCATCTGGTTTTTGCACACCCACCCACCGCGCATGGCTCGCATGCATGCAAGAGCGGAACCTAAAACACAAACAAACGGACAAGGCAGGCTACATAATAAGCGACAAGTTGGGGTGCGACGCAAACGGTGGCTGACAGACGCAACCCAACAACTCTCTCATGACATGAATTTCTAAAAGTGCAAAAAAAATAAATAGAAAAAAAGCTCCCTCATGACTAGAGCATGACTAGGATGAAGTACAGGACACGAACGCTGCACGTGTTCAGTGCTGGTACGATATTTTGCTCTGAAGGTCTCGGTGCCAGGGCACAACAGATGTGATGGATCGCCATTCTAATTAAACTTATATCATCTGGTACGATATTTCATCCCTAAACAACGTACTAAGAGCACGGAAAAGTCAATGTGATAACATCTTTTACTCTGACTGTCAGCAGGAGCGGTGTGGAAGCAACTTGTTTGACAATGATTGCGTGAGTTCCGAGATACCGACAGAACACGTCAACCGAGCTCATCAAATGGACGGTTTAAATAGATTCATGGGTTACGTCAGTATTCTACCTTTTACAAGAATATTGCTCAGTTTCTTTCATTGGCACAAGGGTCCAAGAAAATGTTAACGTTGTTCAATTTGATTGTAGCTTGGATGGGTAAGCTGCCTATAATTGGGAGTTGGGACAAAAAGGCTTGACATGACTACTTTCTGAATGAACCACAGGTTGTGAAGAATTTGGGTGACATTTCTTCCTCTTAATGAAAACTCACCTAATCCCTCGTAGGTTGGATCTCATTTCAGTTTGTTTCCCGCTGATGTATATTGTTTTTTGAAATCAGTAGGAGCTCCGTTCTTCCTGTTCTGGTTAAAAAAACTACATCTTATAAAAGTTAATGATTATTAGAGGCATTAGGCAATACCCCTCCCCCATCCATTTATATTTATACCAACAAATTCATCCCGGGGAACTCCTCTAAAGTTCAGCCTAAAAGAAACAGGTTGTTGTTAACTGGTGCATCTTTTCTTTCATTTTTTTTTCCAATTTATTTTAGTCAAGGTGATAACATTTTTATCTGGAGCTATGTAAGCAACTTGTTGAAACAGGTGGCAACTGTGTCGTGAAGTAAGCGCAAGAAAGGGACTAGAGAAAAAATAAGTCAGGAGATATTTCGAGTTCAAATAAAATGATTACTTTTTTAGTTAGCCACGCACTTTATAGGGCTGGGCCTGTTTGAAAAATAAGATTTGTACGTAAACATGTACATTTCAGTTCCCTTAAGATTCCGAGAAGCTTACCGCGATGCAAATGAGGACAATTTAGAAATAGGTGTTTATGTTAACTTGATTATAAAGTATCATTTGTTTTGGTTTTGTTCTATATAACATACCCTGCATCAGACGTCATGTCTCTGGAGACAGTAACTTCCTTTTTGAATCTGAAGCAAAGACAATTGCTTGACAAAGTTGGGCAGATTTCAAGATGGATTGTATAAATGCATCCAGGGAGTTTTGGAGATACGAAAGAAATAGAGAGCAGGGTGTATTTTGGTCTCCAAAGATAGTACAACTTGAGTTCATATGAACTACTCAGGGCGTAGATATGAATAAGTGTACCATGCGCTAAGGATTCTAAGTTGCAAACATTTTCTATCTGGACAAGGTATGAAATTTCTAACAAGTGACTTCATGAAAGGTGTTACATCTCTTACTCCTATTATTTTCCTTCCGAGTCCACGTGCGTCGCGCGACCCTTACTCTCAAAAATTTCGGTGCCGACAGGTGGGTCCCACTTCCACACACGCGACGTCTCCCACCCCGATGGAAAAAAAAAATCGATCGCTCGCTCGACGGCGTCGTCCGACGCTGTGGCTCCTCGCGCCGCCGTTCCTCCTCCTAGCGGTTTCCGTCCCCCTCCTCGCCATGGCTCCTGGGCGCGGCCGGGGCGACGCCGTGCCCCCTCCTTGCCGTGGCTCTTGGGCGCGGCCGGGCCGCCGCAAGTGCCGGGAATCCGCCGCCGAGGCGCCACGAGACCTTGCTGGACGACGCCGTCTCCCTCGCGCCGCGAGACAACCAAGCCTCATGTCCCTTCCATCCTCCGCATCGTCTCGACGCAGCGGCTGCCCTTCCTGTCCGCTGCCTTCACGAAGTGAGTAGCTGTGTGCTTCTTCTAAATCTTTTTAATCCAACGAAATTATTTGTAGACTGTTCTTAGTTCTCTGCTTTGGGTGGGATCTTATTATACAATTATGCAATGAATTCTGGTGCTGCTATGACTGATACACCAAAAGGAGATGTTTCTGTTCTGAAACCTACTCTTATGATTTCAGTTCCTGCAATTTTGGATCACATCAGAGATGCAGTGTTCAAGAAGGTTTGTTTCTTTTCTGGTCTCAAGTTTCATTATTGACTGAAGAAAGGCTTATATCTTTTCGTGTACCAGTCTATCGGAACCTATGGGTGTCACTTCTTCAGATCAAGGGTGGCGATAGCCCCTCTTCCTCAACAAATCTACAAGTAACATAGTATATATCCCAGCTTAAATACTAATTAAAATGCTATTCAGTGATTTCCTTTACACTTTAACAATGATGGTTTGTTTTAAGAGCCGCCTGTTATTATTTGAATTGTTGTTGATGTGGGATGATTCCACATGTCGGTCGCCGGTCTTTGCAGGGAGTACATGCATGTTCAGTTCAGTTTGCACTCAGCGTTAACTGAACACTAATTAGTAGGTTTGTGTAGCCTAGGTTCAGCCGGTTTGTACAGGTTCAAATAGCCATATCTATCTTTTAGTTTCCTATATCTCACAATTGGTTTTTGTTTGAATATTGAAAGCATCATGATATGATCCTGCCGATTCTGATCCTCGCTTGCACGTGCTCTCAAAATTAAGCAAGTCACAGCAGACGTTCCCAACATCCATAGAGCTTGTGGACATTGCAGGTCTTGTCAAAGGAGCAAGCAAAGGAGAGGTCAGTTTAATCATTTGCAATACAGTGTGCGCTGATTAAAAGTTGATATGGTTCCCAGCAGTTTACACATTACAGTATTAATTTGATCTTTGACATCAGGGACTAGGAAACCAGTTTCTTTCAATGTCACAGCAGACGGTCCCAACATCCATAGAGCTTGTGGACATTGCAGGTCTTGCCAACGGAGCAAGCAAAGGAGAGGTCAGTTTAATCATTTGCAGTACCGTGTGCGCTGATTAAAAGTTGATATAGTTCCCAGCAGTTTACACATTACAATATTGTAATTTGATCTTTGACATCAGGGACTATGAAACATTTTCTTTCAAACAGATTCTATACTTCAGGTCAGTTTTTTGTTTTCCTTACATGTTTTTATGCTATCATATATTGTAAAGTTCCAGTGTTTGTCAACAACCGCATGTCATTCTGATGGTGTCTTACCGGTTGCGGGCTACGGGCAGCAGTTCCGCCGGCAACGATGTGCTTTTGTCTGGTCGAACGTCTCGGATGCGAGACAGGTTCAACCCCTATACAATTAAAGGCTTACCTTGGTCCATTGGGTAACAAATTCCTTTCACCTCTTGTGTGCTCAATTTCTTAGGATTATCGCTTGTGTGATGCAATTTGATCCTGTTAATTTCTGTGAGTTTGTTCTGGGGACACATTCATATCTGTGATGCCTGGATTTAGTCCCTTTTTGGCTTGCCAAGTTTTGTAATGATTATTTTATTGCGAAGTGAAAATTAACTCCTACCTACCTGAAACGCAGTGTGTGTGCTGGTAGATGTAAGGCAGACAGTAGCAGTGAGCATGGTTTCGTACAGACCATGCCTTGACGGTGCTTGCCATAATGCCAAGCTAAGAATATTTGAAATTTTTAGTGCCATTGGATAGAAGCCTTTTTCATTTGTTAGTCAAGCTTTTGGTGCCATTGGAAAGTAGCAGTGAAACATTTTGATTCTTGCTTCGACGTAAGTGTTAGTTTAGTAATTGTAAACCCGAAATTCTTTCAAAGTTCCCCATAAACTGAAATAGGTTGGAGAGCGAGAGTTAAATTGTTTATCTGTAAACGGTTCACCTTTGTCACATACAGAGTAGTTCTTGTGCTTTTGCGAGAGTGGTTGCTTGAATGGCTCAATTTCTGTCAAGTTTTGAACTTGAGTACCTTCACAATGAGCAGGTTATGTAATAAGTTAGTGCATTGTCTAACTGATTTTACTGCATTAGCTAGCGCCCTTAATACCTTCATGCATGCTTTGTTTTTTAAAATTCATGTGTGGATTTTTGTTGTTACTGCCATTCAGAGAGTAATCCAAAGGCACCATAGCAAAGATTTGGTAGTGCTCACTTAAGGTTTCTTTGGTGGTTAAAAAAATATTGATAATGTCGTAACTTCTCAAACAAGTGAACAATGATATTGTTAGCCAATTTGGCATCAAAACATTAGTTTTTTTATGATATGATAGAACTCTTTGAAATTTCCAGAACAGAACCATTACGGAACTGCAGAGAACATTTTAGAATAAATGCTTCTGTGAGTTTGGTTGAATTAATATAGTTGTGCTAATACGAGTCTACAAGCATCCTTTTTTATTTAATTAATTTGTGAAGACTAAAGAGATCCAGTCATACTTTGTTCCATCGTCGATGCATACCTTCTCTTCCTCCTGTACCTGATAAATGTTGGGAAAACTGTGCTTGGGTGAATTTTGTACTGCCTTTAAATATTTAAAGATATTGATGTAGAAGCAAGAAACTATGGTGATTTTTCATGCTGTTCGGAATGATCCCATCTATACAGGTTGCAGCTACCATGATGCCAGTTCTTAAGGTAGCAACAATATACAATAGCTCGAAGGAGAGAGGACGAGTGGCTGGTTGGAGCAGAAAATGCTCAATTAGCAGCAAATATGGAGGGCTAGCTGCACAGAATGATTAGCTCATGTTTCAAATTTAGTTTCGACCCTGTGCACGTTTATTCTGATTGGAATCATAATTCATCATTACGTTCGCATTAGTGCAGTGAACATATGTACTTTTCGGCTCATATCGGGATCTTCATCCTGAGTTTGGATTAGTGTTGACTACTGTATGCCGAACTGCGTTAGGCGGCCATTGGAAGGAAGGATCCCGGCCTGTGTTAGGCACGGTGATGATTTGTGATGGTGGCGTGGAATAGGAGAGGAGGGGCCGGGAGACGCGAGAAGGGGCAGGGCAATACGAAGGGGGATGACTAATGAGACATTGTCAATGTTTTGTACATTCTGGCACAAGATCTAAAGAAACATATTAAAAGAGTTTAGAGATTGAAGAACCTATATGGAACGACTGGTGTGATGTTGTGTAATTTCATAGTATATTGAATTATATATATTGTATATTACTCTCTTATAAAGTTAAATCTGTGAATCATAAAGTTTGAAACAAATATAATAACGATTGTATGAGTAACATTAATAAGTCTTTTCAAATAATATCAAGGATTTTTTTTCTAGCCCGTGGCAACGCACGGGCACTTTTGCTAGTAATAATATAATAGAGCAATGGGTTCCGTCACGCTAGAAAAGGTACGTTGAATCCCTTTCAGTCACTAGTGCTAACACAGGAGAATTAGGTATAAGTATGCGCACAAAATTTTCCACGGTTAAGTTTGCCTCTTTTTTTTTGCGAGAGGTTAAGTTTGCCTTTGACTACATCATTTTGTATGTTAGTTTGGCTCGGTTCAATATTTATATCGCCTTATGTTAAAGCTTAATACTCTATAAATCTAGATCGAATTAATTGTTTTTGCAGCTGTAAGTGATGTTTGTAGTAATTTGGTCACTTATTTGTCCCAGGGTAAACAAATAGATGTGTACTGCTACTAGTATCATATATAGCATGTGATGTGACTCTTTCTTGAAATAATTTTTTTATAGATATTCTCAGTAAAAAAATTTAAAAAATTTAACCAAACCCTGAAAGCCTTCTATTTTTGTGAGAGGGAGTAACAAAAGAGCACTGCTATAGAGTACACCCGTTTGGTAGACTTTTGTACGACCAGGAAATCAAATGGTTAAAATCACTTGGGTGGTGGTTCACATATATCAATCAAATGACTTAAAACACTTGGTCGGACAAAAGTCGGACAAGTGGGTCTACTCTGAAGCATTTTCCGTAACAAAATATCCAAGTTGTTTGGAATAAATTCATGAAACAAGCTTCTTATGTATTCTTTAATTAATTCATCGTAATTTCTAATGAACTGATGCAACAATGAAAAAAAAATATTTTGCAGGATATCGGTAAAAAGAGACGTATACCAATGCTCAGCAAGAGATGATTTAAAAAATTAATGATTTAACCATGATACTATGAGTTATTGAAAACAAACAGAGAAAACAAATAAAACTGCAAGCTCACGTGGTAGTATTTGATGGCGCAGGCCCAATGCCCATTTGTACTCCTTGCCCTCACATCAAATTGGGCTGATGTTTCGGAGGTTGGGTCAGTTTTTTCGGGTACCTCTCACCGCGTGGTGACAGTCGCGCTTTTATCTCTCGATGGACGCGTTTCCTTTTTTGGTATAGATGTAGGGGTGTTCGTGTGTGTTTGTGGGAGTCGTGTCTCCTTAAATGTACATGAAGAGTTACTACATTTATATTCAGGTTTGAGAGGTTCAAAAAAAAAAAATTGGGCTGATCTGACGTCCAACAAGATGAGAATACCTCGTTTGTATTCAGTTAATTCGATGAGAAATAGGAAGAAATCCTTGTTGAACTTTCAAATACCCCGGTTAATTTGATGTGATTTCAGTTGTCACCGAACAAATCAAAATTAAATAATATACTTCAAAGGAAAAATGAGTCAGAAAATGAAAATCCAGCCGACAACGCTCGAAGGATTTTTGTGTGCCCGGGGGTGGGCGCCAAAGGATGCGGCGCTCACCCCCTGGGCACTAAATGACCTGGCGCTCACCCCTTGCTAAGTCAGCAAATCGGGCGCGTGCCTGCCAGCTGACGTGGCTACAGTAAGCGCCAATTTATGCGGCGCCCACTAGTTCAACCTGAGCGTCAAACCGACGGCGCTCAGAAAAGGGTTCATTTTTGGACATGTTTTCTCCAGGGTCTATATTTGAAAAACTTTTTCAGAAGGGCTAAAATGTAAAAATTACACAACGCTCGAGTGCACTGCGCATTGTATGGGCCTTGGATGGTAGATGGGCTGAAATTTTGGTGTTTGGATTGTTCGGTTAGCATAATATGGAACCGAGTTAGAAAAATCAAAACAAAGCAAAAGTAAATAACGCATACCGAATTATCAATTTTGCGATAACGGGCCTTATGCCGGAAAATATAATAAGTGGTGCCATTAGCTAAATTTTAGTGTGCATGGGTACCTTAATGGTTTCTTAAGTAATTAGTTCCAAAACATTCTACAAGCTTCTTTTGATGACAAAGTCCAACTTGGATGATGTTCTAAATCAAAACGTTCCTCATAAAATGGACGGAGGGACAGCACAACACCTACCCAAAAACACTTCGTAGTCCACTACTTTATACTACTACTATAATACAGTGCTTTGCTAATAGCCGGCTACCTCATCCGCGATTCTACTTAACCTAGATCCACATAAATCAAAGGATGGTTACAGCATGGCTAGCTGCTTGACATTGATGGGGTAGGCGTGCTCCGGCGAGCTGGAGCCGTAGCCCTTGCGCGCGATCCTGGCGTTCACCGCGTCCGTGGGGTGGAGCCCGTCGAAGAACACGTACTTGGTCCGGTCTCTGCAGATGGGCCCTTCCTTCTCGCACAGCACGCCGGACGATCCCCTCGACATCTCGCAGCATGATCTGCCTGTCTCCTTGACACCTGACGATCAAAAACTCAAACAAATCAATCTTTGCTCGGTTTATTAGTTTCTCTGTTGCAGCAGACACAACAAAACACCAATTCGTGGCTTGCACTGGTACTAACAACGAACTGCATTTAGAGCGAGATATGCATGGATATCAATGGCAGTACCGTGTTTGGCAGGGTGGTCCAGCAAGTCCTTGATGATCCGGTAGGAGTCGATGAAAGTGAACCTGGCGGCCGGCATGCGGGCCCCCGCGCCGTCGATCAGCAGCCGGAGCTCGGAGTTGAAGAGCGCCACCGCGTCGTTCACCGGCTCGATGCAGGCGGCGCCGGTGACGTTGAGGAACGCCCGCACCACTGGGGTGCACCCGTTGGGCTGGATGGAAAAGAGCACAAACTTCCTCGCGCCCAAAGAATACAGTCTCTGCAATAAGAAATATGCGATCAATTGCAGAATATAACGGATCATGGACGGCATTACTGCAGAAGTGCAGGTTGTTCATTTTTTTTTTACACAAAAGGTTTACTGTTAGAAGTTAAGCTGACCCTGATAAGAAAAAAACACAATGGTACTATACACAGGAACCTTATTCAATCCTTTTGCCTATTCCATGGCTTTATTTCTACTCGTACATGTACTAGGAACTGTGCTGCTTTACTCACCAACACCAATTATGCATCTGACCAGCTGTATATGGATTCAATAGCAAATGCAGATGCCAGTGTGTCCTGCAGATATCAGGGGAAGAACTTCAACGGTCCACAGTAACCAGTGACCCCCTGAGCTTATTATTCACATGTACTGGAGATTGAGATTCTTTAGTATGTACTACTCTACTCCCTTCACTACACTAATCACTAAGCCATGATTTTAAAATTTAAAAGCAGGTCCACTATCAAATGGTTGCAGGTACTCCACAATAAAATGCACTGCGTGCCGTGGGCCAATTGGACATTGTCACAATAAAATGCACTGCGTGGAATAGAACACGAGAGCAACAGGGACACAGTTGTAGAGCTTGCGTACCTGAAGATGGTCCGAGAGTTTGGTGATGAGCGACCTTGTGAACTCAGACAAGGGGGGCTTGCTCTCAGTGCCATTGTTCCTGGGGTTGAAATAGTTGAGCAGGTAGTCATTCCCACCTGTGCCAACGATGAAGAGGCACTTGGAGAGGTAGCACTCTTGGAAGGAATCCTGGCCCTTGATCCTGTGGCCGTTGGTCGCCGACACCGCTCGGTGCATCTGGGCCCGCAGGTCAGGGAGGGTCACCGCCTCAAAGTTGACGATCTGCTGCCGCAGGCTCACCACCCCGCCCTGAATAAATGAGGCAAATTAGTTAAAGCGATTGATTGATTAACTAATCAATGCTGCATGCGCAAATCACGGCGAAAGGGACCTGGCCGGTGTTGTCGAGGATGCCGGAGCCGCCGGAGGCGAAGTTGACGCCGCGCAGCAGGGCGGCGGCGCGGCCGCGGGTGGCCGGGTCGGCGAAGGGCGGGACGAGGCCGGGCAGGCGGAGGAGCTCGCCGAGCGCGTCGATGACGTTGCGGCCGTTGGAGAAGCGGCCGGACGGGCCCAGCGGGAAGTCCACGCCGTAGGGGAGGTAGTCGGCGCGCACCACGCCGGAGCCCTTCAGAAAGTTGTTGTTGCCGTTGTCCACCAGCGAGCTCCCGAACACGAACACGCCCTCCACCTGCTGCTGCTTCCCTGTCGTGTTGTTGCCGCAGCTCCTTCTTCCTCCGGCTGCTGCTGCTCCGGCGCCACCGCCATGGCAGCCTGAGGAAGCAGAAGCAGCCTTGCCGCAGTGGACGTGGAGTGGCAGTAGCAGCATGGACATGGACATCAAGACGGTGAAGAGGTAGACGCGCTTTGCCATGGATGCAGTATGGACCGCGACACGCTACTACACTACTGTGAACTGTATGTCGGTGACCTTGCTTGCTTTGCTACTGGCAGCTCTGCAATAATCTGCAGCTTGGTACTAAAACCGTTGCATTCTTGCGCTGCTACTTATAGGCGAGCAGAGCTTCACGAAGAGGCGTGGCATCTGTCGGTTACTACTCGATCGGTTCCATGCATCAATGCATGGTAGTAGAAGGATGGCGATGAACCGATGAGTAAATGCTGGTAGGTTTGGGCAGTGAGCTAAAGACAGAAAATGCAGTTAACCGCGCGTTAACAAATTTACGGGGCTGATGATTCTGCGACGTGCATGCGTTCGTACAGTTTTCCCGCGCGCGCGAACAAGGGGCACGTGAAGCGTGACAGCGCTCGGATCCGAGGTTTTACTGCGTCGATCTTCGCAGCGCAGGTACTGAGCAGCTCCATGACTGATGGTGGGGTTTATTGCCGGTAGAGATGCAGCAGGTAGGCAGGTGACAGCTGAGTTGCTGACATTCAATGGAGAATTGACCAAACGTTCATTGCTGGAATAGAACCTTGTTTGTTTCCTGTTAACGCGCAGTACGCAGAGTGATTTCAGTAGGGACGCTAACTTAATTTGGCTGGGATTTTAATATAGAAGCTGGCTGAATTGATCTGAAAATCCCTGTTAGAATATGAGCACAAGCTTAATTGAGCTGTAACTTTATTTGGTAAAAAGTTGGCTGAATTGATTTGGTAATCCTCTCGCAGAAAGAGGGGTAACAACGAATGACAGCTGAGTTGCTGACATTCAATGAAGAATTGACCAAACGTTCATTGCTGGAGTAGAACCTTGTTTGTTTCCTGTTAACGTGCAGTACCTACACTGATTTCAGTAGGGACGCGAGCTTAATTGGGCTGTAAGTTTATTTGGTAAAGTTGGCTGAATTGATCTGGTAATACTCTCGCAAAAAGAGGGGCAACAACGGATGACAAATGTGCTGCTAATCGTTACGAAGGAAATCCCTCTTATTCTGGTGTTCTGCTGCTGAATCAAAGAGCCTACAACTCCATTTTAATTTATTCATAACAGTAGAGATGGATCATCTGAAGGGATACACAATCATACTATATAGAGACTCAGCATAGAGATCTGCAGCAGCACACTTTATTAGGGACATTCTTATCATGGACCAGCTATAACTATTACTAGTACCCTGCAAATCTTTGGCTTGGATCGATGCACTTCACAGAGGGTCAGGTTCCATTAGGACGGTGGAAGACGGGGCGGGCGCACGAGAGACGGCACCGTGTGGATGAACTTGGCTTCTTCCGCACTGGTGTAATGGTTACTTTCTTCCCCTGATATCAGATGAGAAGAACGTCAGAGCGCAGATATACTCTCCACCAGTTGAAAATCGAAAGCTATTCACGTTTTTTTATTGTTCTTCAGAGCACTATTAATCACTAGAGTAGCAGGATTTCGCAACTCACAAGCTGCTTAAGCAAAACGTCTCAAATTGGAATGCGCAACCTTCTTTCCTTGATATCAAGGAATGATCAGGGAAAGCAGTAACGAGCTTACGTAAAGCTTCTGGACAGTGAATAACGCTGACCTATAAATTGTGCAGCAAGACAAATACGAGATCTGAACTGTAAGGATCAGTTCTTACCAACTGTAGCTGTACCCGAAAGCTTAGCAGTGTCTGATGGCTGCATGCCACCAGGTGATCCTCCTCTCACGCCGTTCATCCAACCAATGCTCAGGGCACGCCTGAGCGGCACAGCATCAGCGTGCCCAAGCTCGCCACCGACGACCAGGAGGAGCAGGAACAGAGCCGCGACGGCTTGCTTGGTCGCCATGTCTTCTTCTTCTTCGGTTGCTGCGCGCTCCTAACACTGAAAGATTGAGCTGATACTGATAAGATGTGTGCTGTTCTCCTGCGTGAAGTGGGGATAAATATAGCTGGATTCCAGTGTAGTTTAGGCAGTTAGGCAGAGGAATTGATTGATGCTACTATGTTGTTCATCTGCACGTGCATAGAATAGGTGGGATCAATATCTTCTAGAGTTATACGTGTGCCTAATGCTAGTTCATCACGATGCATGTCAAGTGATAAATGCTCTCTGCTTTCTCTTGAATTGGTCCCCGGTGCTCTTTCCAAATTTGCAAGAGGATGAATTTTCTTCGACAGGACATGTGTACTGGCAAAGCAGACGCTTAACAGATGCATTGATTCTACGTAAGCATCTTGGGTATCTAGTGTGCTGTAAATCCAAAAAAAAATTTCAGCGACCGAGTATAAACCATGTAAGACTGACTCCAACCAAGGACTATACGAAGGCCTATACTCAAAATGGGGTGTAAACTGTCTAAAACATATCTCCAACCCAAGACCCCAAAGCAACATCCAGTTTTAGATTGATAGAGGCAGCTCCCCACAAATGAAGCACAACACGGCCTCGACCCATACGCTCCGTGTCGCCCTCCGGCTCCTCTGTCCTCATCCTCCTCCCGCGCCGCCGCGCCCTGCTCAGCACGCGGCACGCGTGCCTCCCGCACGGCTGCACGCGCTCCCGCAGCACGCAGCCGTGCCCGCGCCTCCCGCCCTGCTGCACGCCCAGCGCGTCCGCGCACGCCCTGCGCCTCACAGCACGCAGCTCGCCCCGCGCATCCACGCTCCGCGCGCGCCGCATGCCCACGCCGCCCTCGCCCAGCACATCCGCGCCCCGCGCGCCTGCCCTGCTCGACACCCCACCCTGATCCACTGAAGCTCTTCCTCACCTCCATTCCTCCCTCACTGTGACAAGCCGCGAGATCGACGCCGTCTCTCCTCCATGGCCGACGGTGAAGCACCACGACGCCGGCCCCAAATTCCCAGCTCTTGGTACACCATCCTTAAATTTCTCTCAGGGGAAGCTTCCATATCATCTCGTGCACATCTCTTACCCACAAATGAAGCAACGGATGTGCAGGAGATGAGTTCCGTGAAGGACACCCAGCACAAAAACTAAATCCGTTGCTCAATCATCAATGATGCACCTGACGAAATGCGATTGATGCTAGGCAAAACAATCCATGGATTGAAAGTGAGTTTCATGGGAGCAGTAGAGAGACTCAGGTACGTACGTATTGATTCTTCCGCCTCGATGCTGCCTGATACCGCTGCCGCACACCAATTCCTCTTGACGGCAGCGCCGGCGCACAAACTGCAGAGAATGGGGGAGGTCCGCAGCGACGAAGCAGGAGCCCGCAGGCGCAGGGCGGGCGGGGAACTCGCTCCTGGATGTGCCGCGAAACGAAGTGCGCGGCGAGTGGCAGAAGAACTCGCCGGAGAAGAAGAACCGGCGGCGGCAGAGAGTGATTTGGGAGTGAGGATAGGACTTCGGTTGGAGATAGAAGTTTTTGGATGTTGTATGTTGACCACTGTTTATATCCAATATAGGAATTATGAGGTGAGCAGCATGCGTTGGAGTCAGTCTAATAACCCAAATATCTCGTCAGATCTCCCCGTGAGTTCTCCCCCGCGGTCCAGTTCCGAGTTCCGACATCCGACCGACCCATCCCCGGATATGGCCTGTATCATGCGGCCAATCCATCACCTACGCCACTGCCACATGGACCCCAGATCCTCATGGACCCCCCCATTCAGTCACACGGAACCCAACCCCCACAACGGCGGGCGAAAAGTCCTCCGAAACACGCTCCGCTCGTCGTCGCGTCGGCTCGTCGTCTCCCTCCTCCGCCCTTCTCTCTCCTCTCTCTCTATCGCCTCCCGCGATCTCGCATCCCCGGTCCGGATCAAAACCCTTGCCACAGCACCGGGTGGACCGGCGGCGGCAGCGGCGCGGTCGGTCGGTCTCCGGCAGGGCGAGGGAGCGGCGGCGGCCGGCAGGGGAGGAGGTCGGAGGCGGCCGATGGGCGGGGCTGTCTCCGGCAGCGCTGCGGCCGTGGACGCGGAGGGGGCGTCGTACCCGGTGATGCTCAACGTGTACGACCTCACGCCGCTCAACAACTACCTCCACTGGTGCGGGCTCGGCATCTTCCACTCCGCCGTCGAAGGTGAGCGTCCCCCGCCGCGTATTTGTGCAAATGGGGGTTGATCGGATCGGCCTAAGATAGGTTTGCGCCGGCCGTATGGTTTTCTGTTGATTTGACCGAGTAATTAGGTACGGTTTCCTTGGATTCCGTGCATTTATGCTACGGAAAAGCTGGTCCCTTTTAGGCACGACCGGTTCTTGATAGGTGAGAGCACCAACTAGATCTTGGATTCATTTTCGGTACTTGGTATGCCAATTTGGTTGTGGGTAAATGTTTCTAGATGCCATGGTTTAAGGATCAGATTCGGAATATTGGGAATGAAGCGTAGCAGAGTTTATGCATTCCGGCAATCGTCCTTGTTTGCCATCAGCCTGAAAGCAGTGGCAACTTCCAAGGTAGTTGATGTTTAGATAATCGATGCCAGACTGAGATTGGATAGTTGCTGCTTTGCAGATAGTATAGGAGACCATTTTGTTCTTTTCTGAAGGAGCTTTTTTCATTCAGTTGATGGAGGTACCTTATGGAACTTTATCACTTTTCAGAATAAATTGGCTTCTTTGTTATCTTATTAATCACGACAGTATTGTATTCGTATTGAATGTGTGAGATGATTGATCCTCTTTTGGAATCAGATTTTGTGTATTCAGTAACAAGGAACACCAAAAACAGTTTATCAACAACTATCACAACAAGCACACTTTTAAGCATCAGTTTTAGAGAACCTCACACCTAATTGCATAATGTTTCGCAAAACTATACTTTGGAGAAGTTCCTCAAAGAATCACACCTCCTTTGGCATTGTCACCCACTTGTATAATGTTTCACAAAGACACACATTCTTTTCACCTTCTAAGGTTGACATATAAGCAAACTTGTTTATATAGAACTAATGGGCCTGCTTGTTATGATGAAGGCGATGCTTAAATGTGTAGTATGAAACATTATGCAAATAGAATATGTTTATAGGTAACTCTAGCTCAATGGCTTCAAGACGGCACCTCTGCTGGGCTGTCAATATAATGGCTCGTAATTTGGAACAATCTCTTGAAAGCATCCTTTAGGAATTATGATAATTAGGTGAACCTCAGAAGGATCTCTGAGTTTCGCTTATCTATCGTTTTCTTAATATCTATAATATCTTCTGTCAGCATTTCCTAGAACCTGAAATGTTTAACTGACACACTCTAGCGGTAGTGTTTCAGACTTAACCATGGCTTTACAGTGTACCATTTTTTTTGTAAGTTATAATCTAGTGCCTATGGATATTTCTCTCTCAAAAAGAGCCTCATAATTTCATCTTTAGATGTGAAGGAGTTTTTGTGTTTGGGACATCGACAAGGTCTGGAAAAAACTAATCTGACCAGTAATTTCTATTGGAATATATTATAAACAAGATATGTTATATTGTGAATTGCTTTTTGATATAAATCATATGTACCCTGTTCATATTCTCTTCATTAAATTTTCTTAGAGATACTGATAAAAAAAACACGAAATGATCGGTAGCATATATCAAGAAATGGCGCCTTTTTTTTTAATGGAATGTGTATTAAACAAAGTATGAAGTGGCCTCGTATGTTTTTGTTGATGGAAGCATCACTTATACAAAACTTTGATTATCCCACTTCGTTCATTTAATTATAGATGTATTGAAATTGTTTCCTTTTTTCTGTTTGGTTTGAGTGGAATGTTTTTAAAGCTCTGTTACTCTTGTTAGTTCCTACTGACAGTTATTTGAGCATCTAATTTTAACCCTTCAAATACTTCCGGAATGCTTTCTCTAGCCAGCTTCCCCCATATTGGTTTCTGGTGTGCTGATAGTCCATAATAGGTGTAAATAATCTATCTCCACCGACTCATTTGTTTCCAGTGCCTTCACATGTTTCGAAGGCTAGTTGATATAGAAAACTTTGTAGTAATTGGGACTTTGATCTGTTACTAGTTTATGTATCGAAAGGCAGCTTCTACATCTGGGAGGTAATGCTGCTGATCGATCAGGAATGGTTAGTACAGAGGCTAACTGTTCTACCATCAACTGAATTCCTGTGATTTTTTTTGTAAGTTTAGTGATGCTATAGCTGTGGTTTATTATGAGGATCAAAACTTGTTTAATTCTCTTTTGCCTCGTGTTTATAACAATTATATTTAATTATGCTTCTTTAGTTTCCATACAAGTGCAAATTGCTTATGTTTTATGTTACTGTGTGGAACAGTCCATGGATCGGAGTACAGTTTTGGAGCACATGATCACCCATCAAGTGGGGTTTTTGAGGTGGAACCGAAGAATTGCCCGGGATTCATCTACAGATGCTCGATTTTCATAGGCGGTACAAGTCTGAATCCCTTGGAATTTCGAGAATTCATTCAGAGGATGGCCTCAGAATATCATGGAGATACTTATCACCTCATTTCCAAGAACTGTAACCACTTTACAGATGATCTTTGCGTCAGATTGACAGGAAAGACTATTCCTGGTTGGGTTAATCGACTTGCTAGGCTAGGTAATAAAGATCTGTGCCTTTTGTATTATTTTCTCTGAAAATTACTAGTAATTTTTTTGTCAGGGTTAATATTATGTCATCCCTTCAGTATATTCCATTTTATTATCGAAATTGATCAAGAAAACCTACACACAAATTCATCACGAGGTATCTGGATTCTGGAGTTCTGACTAATAGTATATCTTGATTACGAATCTTGGCAAGATAGGAAACATTATCATTAGCAACAAAAGATGAGGATTTAAGGGCATAGTGCAACGGGTGAAGTAGTAGCATCCAGTATCATGGGAAGATGGAAATTAGAAAGATGTCAGGAGAGCTGTGGTACCCCTCTATATGCAAATATATGATCATAAACGTCATATATGTAAGCATGGATGCAGTGTCCCCAGCAACACACTGATTATCATCTTGGTCAAGAATTCTAATAATGGAACTTGAAGAGGTAACAGTGTTTCCCTCATGGTGCATTTGAGGCCCCAATAGAGAAAGATCTAGACATTGTGCCATGATATTTCACTCCAATATGTTCTGACTTCTACGAGGAATAACATTTGTGGGTGTAACTAAATTTTTGAGGACTGAAATGCATGGCTATATCATCATGTTTGTTCATGTCAAGTTATGTATTTTATTGATTTGAATTGTTTTGCTGCAAAAGGACATTATATTAAGAAATATGTATTTTGTCATGCTTAACTTAGCATGGAGGCTAATCCAATTTATTTTCAGGTGCATTTTGCAACTGTCTTCTACCAGAAAGCATGCGGTTGGAGTCAACTGAGACAAAGCATCTTGCCGACTGTCGTTTCTCAGGTACATAACTTCCCTGTTTTTGTTAGTCGTTGCAAATGGTAGATAACTTCCATGTTTTTGTTATTTGTTACAACTGGTGGTTGACCATGCTATTCATAATGCCCAATCCTTTTTTATATGCGCCTTGTTCTGACTCAGGTTTGTAAGTATCCCTGTTGTTCCTACTAATGTCGATACAAGTTACTGCTGTCTAATTTCATGTGTATTTCTTGTTGGCTTTGACTTCCAGATGGTTCCAACACAACCAGCAATGAGAACTTCGATGAAGATGATCTAGAAGACAAACACCTGCTCCCAACATCTTCTGTTAGTGAAGATGCAATTGTAAAAGAAGTTCACAGATGAAAGTCCGCTGAAGTTATGTTGTAATGTCTGTATTCTTAATTGTGATGGGTTTCAACATCCAATGTGCAGCTTGTTTGTGTACATTGTAATTTCTGTATTCTAAAATGTAATGAGCTCCTGTTTCTGTTCTGACGATCTGTGTACATTCAGTGGCAGGTCCACATTCGTTATTGAGTTCATTCTTTCCCACCTGTACAACGTCTAATTTGTACGGCCCTTGCATGTAATCTTAATTTTCATCTGTAAAAATGTAAGTCAAAATAGCGGGCATGGGTTCCCAAAACTTACGTGTATTGCTCAAGGTTGGTGTATTCATATCACCATTGCGCCCCGTGAGTTTTGTTTTGAATTAATACAATTAGCCTAGGTTTCACTGGTCTTGAAAAGGAGCAATGACGGCGCTGGTTGCCACTTGCCGAATATGTCCACAGGTATAGTGATGCGTCTTGTGGAACCTTCAGAAGAGATTGTTCTCATGCACTGGGATATCTTCCTGAGGCATGTTACCCTTTATCCTTTGAAGTCTAAACAGTAAGATTTGATCAGTGAAACTTGAAACAGTTCAGCTTCGTTTGAATGGATTTCTAAACCCTACATTTCGTACAGTTCGTTATACTCCAGGCCTTATTTCTGGAGCTTAGATAATTATGTTGTCCTCGGAAGTCCAAGATAAGATTGGTCAGTTTGTGGTGAAAATCTCGAGACTCAGTTGTGAAGTGATACAATTAGTCGATCTTTCGGGAATTATGCCTCATCACCTCAGAGGTTACCACGTCAATTCAGTTTTACCTTCTGGTGTAACTAGTTGTGAGGTCAAAGTAGTTGAGAGCTGCTATATATGGTGGCCAAACTCCGTTATTTGCGTCTCTGTAACCATCCGGTCGTCTAAGGAGGGTGCAGCTGCCCTGCCTACTCACCTATCCATGATAAGAACCCTGCACTCATCCGCATCCAGAGTGTCAAACCATTAGAACAAAACAAGCATACAAGATTACGCAATACATAATCTGTAGTCAAATGTTACCAGTGGGCTCAGAGCTCGATTCGTTTATCTGGATGTATATTACCACCAATAAACATAAACTAGTAGTATGCATTGAAACAAAACTGAGCGCACTACAGCCTGGAGACAGAAGAATACTAAAGCAACATACTCCTAGAAACAAATTTTTCGTGAGCTGCCGCAAACGGCAAACCTGTGATGGCGAAAGACAGCGAAACAATGTGAACACGCCTCATCTTTCGGGTGTATGTACCATGAATAGGTCGAGAGCAGTAAAGTGTTCATCATCAATAATTAAATACTAGTTTCCATTTGTCAACATTGAAGGATTAATTCCATATTTACACAAACTCGTAAAAACTGACATTCACTAGTTGTGTACCCCTTCGACGTGTGACACCATTAATGGTTGGAGAAACGGACCATCTTCAGGTAATTAATTTGCAGGAAACGGGAAGACATAGTTAATGAAGCTAGGACCATGCATAAATTTGCTGGCCAAGTTAAATTAAAGTAAGATCTAAGCATGATCTTGAACTGCGAGCTTGCAACTACTTGGTGGTGCCCCATGGCATCTGAGGGTTCAGTTTCAATGTTTTTGCGACTTATGCAAGGGAAAGGAACATTCAGTTAATCTGAAACCGTTGAGTTCCTTTATTATAGCCGCGATAGGTCGTTTTCCTCATTTGTCTTTTGTTTGCTTGTCGCCTGACAAAAACCTTGAGCAAGTCACACAAGAGCCGAGTTATTAACATTTTATGAATTATTACGATCCAGTGCCAAATTAAACTAATTGAGTGCATCAAACATGCATATTACAATGAATCAGTTTTTTTGTGGATAAATTGTGGAAACAAATGCCAGAATTATTTACCAAGTTATTTGGAAGAATAGTAACATATTAATTGTAGAAAATATAATTACTCAAAAAAATTACCGCTCTTTCCGATTGCAAATAGAATTTCTTTTTTTAACTATTTTTAGACATTTTCACCTACATTAAATGTGTTTTACTATAGTCATCATAGAAATACTTTCAAACTATATAACTTTTGTCTTAAAAATAACTATGTATAAAAAATTGATAATCAAAACCTCATATTGGAGATTGTGACCTTTGTAGTAAACATTTTATCTTTGTTTCAATGCTATGAGGGGGAGTACTCTAGCATATTTTCGAGTGTAATATTTTAGTATAATTTGGGTATAATGGGACACCAAACACGTAATTTCCAACAAACAAATTGTATATATAGTAGACCTTAACCAATTCTTTTAATAAAATGTTAGTCACATGCAACTAATATATGTAAGGAAAAATGTTCTTCTCAAAGCGAAAAAGTGACATGTGTTTGTGTAAACTGTACACTTTGGAAAAGCTAATGACCAATTTAAGCATGGACAATTATATGAATCAAAATGTATCTATAACATTGCATGCCACTAATATGATATCGTTTTGATAACATTTGGCACAAGATTTTGTCTAAAAAGGAACATTGTTATTCTCCTTTAATTACTAAAACTTCCTAAAATTAGCAAATACAAGGATTTGAAAACACTAGTAATTATATAATTTCATGATACACAAGATACATGGCTTGGGTTCATGGGCTTTAGTGGGCCAAACTACTTAGGAAACCAACTTAATGAAATGAGAAATTGGTGATATACCGTGCACGTCAGCGCAGTGAGACAAGATATTGGTGATATACCGTGCACGTCAGCACAATGAAACAAGATATTGGCGATACACTGTGGAAGTCACCGCAATGAGACAAAATCTTGGTGATATACCATGCACGTCATCGCAATGAGACAAGATATAGGTGATATACCGTGCACGTCACCACGATGAGACAAGATATCAGCGATATACTGTGTGCGCCACCGGAATGTGAGATAAGATAAATGTGATATACCGTGCACGTCACCACACGATATATCAATTGTTGACACAATAAATCATGAAATGTCATGTATACTATATCTTCACATTTTATACGCGAGTGAACGACATATTACCTTTACCGAGAGCTATTATTACAACCTTGCGAGTATTAGAATTGCCGGTTATGGCCACCATCATATGCTACTATTTAGGCCTTGCAAGCAATATTGTAGATATCGTCGCAACGTATGTCGCTACTGCTTAAAATCTTGCGGGGATTAGAAATGGTGGGGGTCCCCCTCTCGATCTCTCCCTACAGATATAGGTGGCTGGAGGGAGGGACAGCATGATCTAGCGTGTGTCTAAAGGTGTTTCTTGTGTACATGGGTAACCTTTTCCCTTTCGCTCTCCCTATCTCTTCAGTTAAAGCGATCAACACATGGAATTCCTGTCTCCAAATCTTTATTAATTTCCTCAAACCCCCTTCACCCTCTCCTCTCCTCTCCTTCCCTTTCCTCTCTCCTCTCTCCTACTGCACTGGTATGCCCCATCTCCCTCCTCCGGCCTTGTGAAAACCTCTTGCATGTGATCATGCACGGGCTAAGGAGGTAGGGAAGGGGGTTCTTCTGTACTGCAGGCGGCGAGGGAGAAGAACTGAAAGCAAGGATGGATGGCGGTGCAGCAACCGGCGGCGGCGGCAGCCACGGCCTCAGAGACTCGAGGACCCAGGAGCACCAGAAGTACATGTCGGAGTCGAGCTGCTGCCCGCGTTGTGGCCACAAGATCAGCAGGCTGCTGGTACATCACTTGTAGACATGCCTGGTGGCAACTTTGTTGCTAGGTCTTTTTCTGCAGGTATGTGCCATGGATGGGAGATTCTAGAATTGATAAGCTTTGCATGTTGTATGTGTTGGCATATAGGACTGGGTGGGGCTGCCAGCCGGGGTGAAGTTCGACCCGACGGATCAGGAGCTGATCGAGCATCTGGAGGCGAAGGTCCGGCCCGGTACCGCGGCGGCGCCGTCGCACCCGCTGATCGACGAGTTCATACCCACCATTGAGGGCGAGGATGGCATCTGCTACACCCATCCTGAGAAATTACCAGGTGAATTTAGCTAAATTAACCTGTTTTAGGAGAAATGGATCGATCGATCCCAGCTTGTCTTGTGATGTCTAGCGTTTCTGTTCATCAAGATGGGGGTTCTTTTCTTGTGTTCCCCTCTCTCTTTCCTGAACGGATTTTCCTCTTCCTTTTTAGGATATGCAATAATTTTGTTTTGGAGTTTTGCACTTTCTGTTTCTTTTCACAGCTTCAGTTTGCGGTAGTTTCAGTTACTCATTTCCTTTTTATCGCGACATATACTGTCCATTTCTCGTCGGTATTTCTGCGCATTTGTTTGAAATTAATATTTTTTATACGCGTATCTTTTTACTTAACTATTACTGTTAAAACAGAATTAATGGCGTAGATTTGCATGTTCATGCACTGTATAAAAACAATTTCACACTCAAATCTTCCTGTATCGCATCTGCATGTACGACATTAATGTTGTTGAGGCACATCTCGCTTAGCTTTCTCTCTAGAATGAAACGTGACATGAGATCTGGCTCTATCTTCCAAAGTTAGGTTTTGTCATCCTCTCAAGGTTGTTATATCCTCCAACAGCCAATGGCCGCTTGCATCATGGCCTCTGTGCTCACCTCCCCTTTGCCCAAAGTGAACCAACCAAAATCTGTTGGCCATCTGCCTCTGACATATTGCCTGCAGGTGTATGCAAGCACCTACGTGTACACGCTGACATCGATCCATGCCCATATTGCTGCATGCAGGTTTGACCAAGGACGGCCTGAGCAGGCACTTCTTCCACCGCCCGTCCAAGGCCTACACCACCGGCACGCGCAAGCGCCGCAAGATCCAGCCGCCCACCTCTTCGTCTTCCTCGGCGCCGGCGGCGCCTCACCAGCAGCAACAGCAGCAGCAGCAGCAGCAGCGGAGCGAGACGCGGTGGCACAAGACCGGCAAGACGCGGCCGGTGGTGGTGGCCGGCCGGCAGCGCGGGTGCAAGAAGATCCTGGTGCTCTACACCAACTTCGGCAAGCACCGCAAGCCGCAGAAGACCAACTGGGTGATGCACCAGTACCACCTCGGCGAGGCCGAGGAGGAGCGCGACGGCGAGCTCGTCGTCTCCAAGATCTTCTTCCAGACGCAGCCGCGGCAGTGCGGCGTCGCGGAGCCAGCCGCCGTCGCATCGGCGGTCACCACGGCGGAGATAAGCGCCCATGCGGCGGTGGCGCCTGTGGAAACCTCGTCCAATGTTGCCGCGGCATTCCAAGGGGCCGGCGGCATTGTTGACGAGTTTAACTTCGCGCAGTTCAGGAGCAGCTTCGAGGAGGTAATTAAGTCCTATTTGCTTGACAGTTTTGCAAATTCACAAAATGTGATCGAGCACTCTCGATTCTATGGGTGGGCGAACGGCTCTATGACCAACCTCCTCACATCGGTTTTTGTTTGGTTCTGAGTTTGACTAGTCCAACTAGCTACCTCTCGCTCTGCGGTTTTTTTTTTTTTTTTTTGGGGGGGGGGGGGGGGGGGGGGGGGGTGGAGGTGTTGGCGAAGTCAACAGAATCGGAACAAAGGAAGCGATATCTTGGGATCCTGGCCCTTTATCGTATGTTGAAAAAAAAAAGATGGTTCATTTGCTAGACACTTTAACATCCCTAGCTATATCTTGTAGACTGTTACAATTTGTATACATCAATGTTTTCGTTTCATGTCGATTTAATAAGTTTCGTGTTTATGAAGTCCCGGTCACTGAAATATTTTGGTAGGAACTGGATGCATGCGATGTTTTTGTTTGGCACGGCGTGGTGTTGTCAAGGCAAATGTTCATTCAGCTTAATTAGTCTTATCAATTAATGGTAGGGCCGAGAAAAATTGCTGCAGCAAAACAGGGGTTGAGAACTTGAGGTCTTACCTAAGTTGATGGGTGTCTCGGACCAGCATGCAATGCAGAAGTAACCTATTAATTTAATGTAATTTATTGTGTTGAAATAGGAGAAAAGTAGACTAGCTAGACATCACTATACGATTCCTAGGTCTGTGCTCTATGGAATGTTGCACATCACAGTGTGGCAGTCGTACGGTGGCACACTAGTTTTGTTGGAAAAGTAAGCAACCCTAATTATGATCGTATGATCAGATAAGAACATCTTGAATTAACTCAAGTTGTAGTGGCATATATCATATTATGCTGGTTACTATCGCTACACGAATCATGAAGGAAATTTTGTAGCTGTGAAAGGAGTCTAAAGCACAACCGGGTTCATGACTGACATGGAAATTAATTTCCTGTTGGCAGTTAACTATCCATTACCAAATTTCTTAGTAACCTGTAGATAAAAAAGGGATCCTCTTTTATTTATTTATTTTTAAGGTGAGAAAGGGATCCCCTATTCAATAATTGAGTGTTTTAGAGGCTTTAAGCGTTTTTTAAAGCATCGAATTTTAAGATGTGTGGCAAAGATTAGATGTACTCTATACTAACTATAGTCAAATATTTTATAGATTGTAACACGTGATTTTTTGTCGTATCATAATATTATTAAAAAAATACAAGAGTCATTGTATTTTTTTGCGTGACATAAGTACAATTTAGCTTAAACCAACTGTAATCTGAGTATAAACAAAGTGCTGGGATTTTTAGTTTTACTGATTTGGTTGTGCAACGTAATTGATATAAATGAAGTATACACAGGTAGGCGTGGGAGCATCAGGCCAAGTTCAGGCTAGGGATGATGAGGAAGAAGTGCAAGGAGTGCAACACCATCTTCAACAAGAGCATGATCTTCAACATCAATATGCCAACCAAGAGCAACAACGTATGGCTGCGGCCGCGGCAGCATTCCACATTAGGACGCCAACAGACCCCATTGCCACTCTCATCACCCCTCCACCATTGGTTCACCATGGTTCTGTCATTCTTCGACCACCAAATCAATATGATCATGCCATCAATTATCACCATCATCAACAGGTTGTTTGTTTACTTAATATGCATCAATTTTCATGATATAGTAAAAGTTATGTGCTTTGTATGTATACTATATCATTTTTTATGAAAGGATATAATCTTATAGTTGGCTTTGGTTTTTGATATAATGAATTAGGAGGACAGGATGGCACACCAACCTGGGCATTCGACTTCTGGACTCGAAGAGGTGATCATGGGTTGTACTTCAAGGAGGTCCAAGGGAACGGTAAGGACAACACACATCAACGCTCAAATGTTAGTCGAATTGTTTTTCTAGGAATATCTAACTGACACTACTACATTTTTAGCATTCATTTTGTCTTGTTCCTTGTACATTTTATTTTCCATTATACTATACAGTACAAATTTAATCTTCCATGAAGCTCATTTCCATAATAAGATGTGTTCAGAGCTGTGTTATTAGGGCATCTGGTTGGTTTTGATATCCCTTGGAAGGAGCTAACCAACCGGAGTTCTTGTCCCAGTTGTCATATCTATTCATGTTGGGGTTCAATAAGCCTGCCTGTAGCCCATATGGTCATTTTCTTTTCATAATAGGATGTGTCGTCAATTGTTTGGTAGATAGTGAAATGCATATTGGCAACCAGTGTGTAAAGTTAATCGAATCGTGATACTATCTCTGTAAAATGTTATGTGATGCTCTTGATGCACATGGTAGAATATATTTGGACATGAAGTGTCAATAATAATTCAATTTATTGGATGGCAAGTATGATACATATTTTTAGAAGGAAAAATACATAATGGATCTTCCTTGAAAGTATAATAAGTTGGAAATTATTTATTTTCCCTTGTTTGATGAAGTCCAACTCCCATTTGCGTGACATTTTTTATGGTTCCTTTTCATTGTTCAGGAAACATCAGGTGGTAGTAAGGCGAGCACTGACTGGGAGTACCCATCCTTCTGGCCATCTGACAACCAGGATCATCATGGATAGAAGAGCAATGCACCTCTACCACCTTGAGAAGGAGCAATCTCGGAGAGGCAACAAAAAGCAAACCAAGACCCTGACACCATCATTACCACCATGATATGATCAGTATACATGGAGTACAGTGCTAGTATACCGTAGGCCACAAGGCTAAAAGCACAAACATAGTGCATAGCTGGAGTGGCTTCCAAGAAACAAACAAAAGACAAAGTTATAGCAGTACAGTAGCAAACAAAATCCAAACCCAGCTTTTTGCTCTCTCTCTCTCTCTCTCTCTCTCTCTCTCTCTCTCTCTCTCTCTCTCTCTCTCTCTCATGTTTCTTTCTCTTCAACCAATGCGTCTGGATAACAGGGATGGAAGATTCATTTTAGTGCTCCAATTTTCATGCATGTCTAAAGAGACAAAGATGATATCGGAGGAAAAGCAAAAGGGAGAAGTGGAAAAAGAAAGGTAGAGACATAAAACAAAGGTGACGTCACATGAGAACGGTCAGTTAACCGTCGGTTGTGCACAGCGATCCATGCGAAATCATTACCTCAATCATAGTTCGTCTTGCCTTTTTTTCCTCCTCAAACTGTTGCTGTAGTTCAAAAAAAAAAAAAGGAGTCAGGACACCATTATACAATTGGTTTCTGGTTGTAATCGTTTGATTGGTTAAGAGTGTACACCATATTCCTTTTTCCTTCGCCTTATAGATCAAAGCAAAAAAAAACATTTGTTTACTATTTCCTTTTTTATAACATTTATTTATAGAATATGTGAAATGAAAATTTTATTTGACAAGGAATATTATCATAAAGATTACAATGTGATCTAGGTTGAGGCTTTAGTTTCAGATTCTTCCTTCCCTAGTCGGAATATCTTTGGTTCCAAAATGTGGTTATTGGCATGCATGAGGGAACATATTTACCTTATTCTTTTGTGATTCTGTCACATGCAAAAGAAGAAAAGCTTGCCATGTCTCCTTCCTACTGTGAACAAAAAGCTTGATCCCATCTCTTACTCCTATATCTTTTTTTCATTTCTTTTACCTTTTGCAAAAGATCTTGATTGGACCATGCAAGGTTGGGCAGTTCTAGGTACAAATGCATCTTTTTTATGCATCTGTCTATTTTGGATTATTCTGGCATCCTGTCAGGATCGAAGGTGCCATAGGTTTTGGCTTGTGTGGAGAATATGAGCACCGTATGCATGGGACTCGAGTCCCACAGATATCGAAGTCATTTCAGATTCTTCAAATCTGTGTTTGGGTGACGGTGATTTCCTCCCTCTTGCGGCTAATAATTACTCGGGTCGCTATATCTCCACCCATAATCATGGAAACACACCCAACTATGAAATGTACTCGAGAATGGCAAATAAAAAAAAGGCATGCATGTTGTCTGGGTGGAAGGTCAAACACAATGAGTAGCTCTCCTGTCCCGAAAACACTTACAATCTTACATTATCGCTCCCGTTATATTGGAGGAAATTTGGTGTGAGATCAATAGCTAGAAATATGAAGTTGGCAATCATACTCAACTACAATTCGAGAAGTGGACCTACACTGGGCATCACTAAGACTCAAGCACGGGGACCTGCCACAAACCATGAGAGACATAATGCAACATATTTTTAAGGTGCGTCCAAGATGAAGTAAATAGGGAAATGTGATTAAAAACCAAGGAGAACCACAAAAAGCCAGATGTCCACTGTCTGAACAGAGACCCGGCCTCATACTAGTGACCAATACCTCTTACTAGTGTGCTAGTTTGTGTCACAAGTAACATAAGAACACATACTAGTAAATTGATTAATGCCCCTCTACTTATGATGAAGAAAATGATTAATGTTAAGAAAAATAGAGGGAAATTATGAAGCATCGTAAATAAATTGAGAGGGCTTAGGTCCAGGGCCCAAACCTTCTGAAAGGACGAACACTATAAAAGAGGGGGATTGGTGTTTGCACTTTGCAGGGCCTGGAGAAGCTTACTTCACAACGAAAGGCCCAGTAAAAACTAAGGCCCCCTTTGGAACGCAGGATTTTCACAGGAATTGTACAGGAATTTCATAGGAATCAGTTGACTGTTCACAGGAAAAATGCAGGAATAGGAAAAAATCCCGCAATCCAAAGGGGGACTAAGGCTCTGCCTTGTAACAAATTGAACCGCCTCGCTCCTGCCAGCTTCTCCATGCCTTGTAAATTGCAAATGCAAATGAAAACAAGCTAAGTGCAAGTGTTCAAATATTAACCTTCAGATATAGGATGCCGAGAACACCTGCTTTCAAACAAATTAAGGCCAACCATAGTTACCTGACGGAAATGTGGGCATATTCAGACTTTCAGAGAAGACATTCGACCATGCGTATCCACATGGCTCTAAATCATGAACTGTATTTCGTGTGGCCAAAAGAATTCAGCCCGACATGATTCCCAACCAGCAATACAAAAGAGCCAAATAACAGTGCATGGGCTGACATCTGAGCACACTCAACATACAGAGCTAGCTGTTGGAAATCCCCTGATGATCGGTGCTTCTTGTCAGGTTGTGGTAGGCTTCCTTGCGGCTGCACTATTATCCCCAGGTACTAAAAAGGTTTGTAAATATTTGCAACTGCTACCTGTGAATTAAATATTCTGAACCCTGAAACCTGCTGAGATTTGCAAAGGATACCCTGATTTCTGACATGGATTCATGAAGCATCTCTCCGTTACTGGATCTAATCGCCATCGTTTAACATCCTTCTCCAGGGCCAAAAATCCATTGGCTGCAGCATCGAGCTTGGCCCAAACAAGCAGAAATCACACGTACTGTCCTTTTCTTTCTTCATCATGCTGAAGTGTCCTTGTCAAGCAAGCTGTCATCCTCGCCATTGTAAGACTGATAATAGAGTATTGTCTTATTTATTTCTCAATTCAGTTCCAACTGATCTCAAAAACCATGGCGGCGTTATCTAGCTAGCAATATCATACAGGGGGCTTATGTTTGTTACTGTGGTCTGGATCCGACAGGGCCAATGAAGTACTCGTATACGACAACAGATGCTGCTCGATTTTGGCCCCGGATAGATTAACATAACAATACTGCATTGGGGAGCAGGTAGCCGGGGGCGGGGCAGCGAATCTCTCTGACTAATACTAGATCCATGTAAGTCGATATTAAAAACCAAAAGAGGAGACCGGGCAACTCCATGAGGTGTGAGCTGATTGGTTCGAGCCAAATGCTCCTCAAATTCTCAGGAACGTACGTAGACAAGGAAAGGTGAACCCTCTCTCTGCCCCAACTCCATCCATACTTGTAGTTAGATATATCAGGCACGCAAGTTGCTGCAGAACAACCGCAAAAACATAATTGACCCTAATATAACGAGCCAGCGGAAACAGTCTGTCTTGCTACATATCCCTTGTTTGCAAATATCATTACGGGTACATATCGTCTGACATACGCATGTATATATAGAACGCTCTGAATGCGCATAAAACACGCGCCCTTTTTCATGTTCTTGTTCATGTCGACTCGTCAACTGTCAATAGAGAATTTGAAGGACGAAACGAAACACCCATACTTATCGTTTTTGTAAGACTAAATTTAAGCCTGTAAATTTTTGTCATTTAAAGGTATTAAATAAAATCTAATTACAAAACTAATTGCAGAATCTTGTGCTAACTCGCGAGACGAATCTAATGAGAGTAATTAAGCCGTGATTAGAAGATGGTTACTGTAGCATTACTGTAGTAAAACATAATTTAATTAGACTCGTTAGATTCGTCTCTTAAATTAGCACACATCTGTAAAAAGATTTTGTAATTAAACTTTATGTAATACTTCTAAATCGTAATATTTTCTTTGATGTGACAGGAACTAAATTTAGGACTACAGGAAACGAACAGGACCTCAGTTTCTCCACCTGTTTCAGAGACAGTGCGCCGAGGCAAGTTTTGCAGCAAGACGCCACCGCGACGGTGATGCACGCAGCTTTTGGATGTTTCTTGTTGTTTGAACTGCCCCCAGGCGACGTGACGGTTCGAGCCCACGTTACCCTAATTCTTTTGTATCTTTCGAGTTGGGGATTAGCGCTTGTTGTTGTTGTGTGCCATCACCTGCATCTCTGCATGTTCCACGCCGCCTCCTCTGCAAGGATCAAATAAATCTCCTTCTCTGTGAGTCCCTGATGAGATGAGGAGCAGATCTTGGCCTGAGTCCATCTCTGTTTTATTATAACCACAGCGCTGGTGCCTGCATGCCACGACCCTGATCCTACTCATCCGGCCGGGGCCAGCTCGTCTCGTCAGGGCGAAGACGCCGCTTGCGACAGAGGACATGGAGGACGAGGAGGCGATTGGGACCTCGCAGCACGCGCCTCTTCTAGGAGAAAGACATTCGCCGGACGCGTCGCTGCTTCGCCGCCTCTATGCCGGCCACGCCCTTGCCAGATGGGGCGCCAGGTGCGCGCGTTTCTCTCCCGCAGCTATTTGCCTCTGTTCTCTCTGTTTGTGCCACGTCTAGAAGGTCGATGCGCTTTCTTCTTTCTTGCGGCTTGCGCCATGGGATGAATACAGCTTGATTGCTTTGTCGTGCAATTCACGGGTCAAAATGATCCTTTATCTAGAAGGTCGAGGATCGGTGGTGTTTCTCGAGAAACAAATTTTCATACTTCGCGGATCTTGACTAGGAGCCTTGTCGGTTGTCACATTTCGGGGGCGTTCGGCGCACAGGGGTCTAAATTTTAGAGGGGTCTAAACTCTAGATAAGCTATATTAAATAAAGTTTAATTACAAAACTAACTACAGAACCCTGGTCTAATTCGCGAGACGAATCTAATGAGGGTAATTACGCGATGATTAGATGATGGTACTATAGCATGACTGTAGCAAAACATAGATTAATTAGGATCATTAGATTCGTCTCGTAAAGATGTACCCATCTGTAAAAAGGTTTTGTCATTAAACTTTATTTAATACTAAGTTTTCTTTATTTAGAGGCCTCTAAAATTTAGCGCTAAAAGAAACGAACAGGCCCTTCGTTTCCATTCTGAGTCTTATTTCAGAGTTTCAACATTTGAATTTATGATCATCTGACAGAAATTAGTAAAGAATACGAGATAAATAAAACCATGCAGTTAGCTTAACATGGAAGATATATATCAAGGTTCCAAATACTGTCAGCAGCTATTTCTGCCACTCTGTTCCCTAGTTGTTTGAATTAGCAATGAATTTTGATAATCAATTTACTAACTCGGATTTACATGCATGTCATTTGTTTGTGGTAAAAAGGATGTGGGAATTCTCGGTTGGTCTGTACATGATCCGCATATGGCCCGGCTCACTTCTCTTCACAGCAATCTATGGCGTTGTAGAATCGTCTTCTGTCGCAGTGTTTGGTCCAATGGTCGGGACCCTCGTCGACAAGCTCACTTACCTTCAGGTTAGCCATCTGTTCTGTTTTTATTTGTCCATAGAATCGATGTGGCAAAAAAAAAATTGACCATTGGCCACCAATATATTTAAAAGAGTAAACTGGTGGTCCTTGAACTTGTACCCAAGTGTCATCTAGGTTCATGAAATTTGCAAATTGCATAAACGCATCCTTAAAATTTGTCCCGTGGTGTCATTCAGATCCATGAACTTTCAAATTGCATCTGCAGCTCCTTGTCACGTGGTGCCATACAAGTCCAAACCTCCATTACGAAGCACAAATGCGCCTGTGTGGCATGCCACATGTAATTCTAAGCCATTGTATTCCACTTCCAACGAATTGACCAGCTCGCACCTACGTATCTCTCAGTTGCCCCTCATCTTCTCCATCTCTTTACTAAACTTCCACCAAGATGCAATGGCTCGCTGTTGCCCGATCTTCATCGTTGTGAACTGTTGTGGGTATAACCCCATCCACGATGAGCACCCAAGTGACATCCCCACACCTTACCACTCCCTATCAATCCCCTATAACCTTGTGTCGAAGCCTTCTTCCATGATTCTTAATAAAAAGTATTCTCTGATCCATCGTCAGTGGTCAACAGTCACATGTGTCATCCCATGTAGGAGGATTGTGCATTTAAATGGAGATTTGGACTTGGATGACACTATGGGACAAGTTTAAGGATGCACGTGCATTTTACAAGTTCATGGACCTGGATGGCGTTGCGAGACAACTTTAGTGATGCACTTCTTCAATTTTGAATTCAATTTTGATGTTCATGAACCTATATGACATTACGGGATAAGTTTGAGGATTGTTGATGTATTTTACTCTATTTAAAACTATGATTGTTTATATGAAAACAATACTTCTAGATTTGTCTTCTGTGATGCTTGTAATATTTCAGTATATATCAAATAGTAAATAACACTTTTGTTGATATTATTCTGTTAAGAAAGGTTTAGGTTTACTTTAAAATTTTATACACAAATCATATTAATTTGTGAAATAAAACTTGTGTTATGCGTACATCATTATCAACAAAATGACAGATCTTATCCATAAAATGATTTTTTTTTCATGGCTCAAGATTGTATGACTCCTCCCAAAAATGTATATATATAAGGATTTGTAGCCTTTATATATATAAGGATTGTAGCCTTTATGAACAGAGCTACAACCAATAAAAACATGAGGTTTACAAGCAAACTGGAGTTTGGTTCATAGTGAGGATGGAGACAGGACAAGTATGCGTTAAAGTTCTAAAAACAGAAAAGTATTGAGATACTCCTAAATGATAGTCAAGGGGGATTGAGTTCTTGATTATCCCCCTAGTGAGGATCTGCTTTATACTAGAAAACATGTGTGGAATACCTCCTCCCAAAAACAAAAAGGTACTGAGGCATGACAAGACTAGCTAGCGAACTTCTCTATATGATGATTGTTTCTTTATGTTGTAGTACTATTTTTTTTCCCGAGCATGTGGACATGGAATGTGCTAGTCAATTTCACATACATCTACCATAGCAGACCTTCTAGAAATATAAACGTTTGCAACAACTAATCCAAGGCAGTCAAGTTCACAAAGAAGGGGAAATGACAAATAGATCTACACGTGTGTTTATGTCTATACTATTTTCACCTAGTATTTAGAATTATCATATTCACAATGATCAACAAAAAAAATGAATATCGGGTTCAATCTCTCTTATTCTAACTAGTCTAAACATTTATAAATCAGCAGTAGCCGATGACTGGGGGACCTCAATGCTACCCATGTCATGTGACATGGTGTGGTATTTCAAAGAAATCAGACAATAAAGATAGATGTATAAATATTCATTTGCGATGATATGAATGTGTGTCATCCTTGGCATGCCTTGTGCTATTACTTTGGCCACCATCCTTTTCATACATGAATCTAGTCAGCTTGTCATCGAGTTGTAGGGAAGTTGTTATAATTACAGACCCTGAAAGTCTCATGTTGAGGAAATTTGATTTTAGCAAAAGTTATAAAACTACCCCATAGCATCTTCAAATTCCTTCAGCTTTCAGCATAAAACCATATGAAATTTTGTTTGAACCAAATTTAATCAATTTTTTTTTTGTTAACATGACCTTTTGGTTTCGGACCATGTTAAACTTTTTATCAGAAAGATTCATTTCTCTAAAGTTATTTTCTTGAATTGTTGTACTGAATAACAAAATCTCTATTTTGAGCTATTGTTCTAAGACAGTGTCGTTCTTATGATCCATTTAGTTACATTTACATGTCAACCTACAAAAATGGGATGATGAAGTTTTTTTACAAAATGAAAAACTCCTGCAAAATAAAAATTCTTTTGCTTCAATCAGCTTGTCCCATAAACCAAAACCCTAGAAGAGCTATCATGTGGCAACGGCCCCAACTGACAATCTACTTTTTTGTGGCAATACTTTAACGGAATGGGTTTTTTTTTTTCAAATGGAATCTTACCGTAAATCACAATGGTATCACCTATGACTTCATTTTGCTTTTAGGATGACTTTGTGCATTGTGATGGATTATGGATTTAAGGCTAAGGTGGAATGATACCATCAATCAGATGTTTCTACATGAAGACTAAATGCAAAAGGTGTCAACATCCTAACCATTTTATCGGTTAAATCCGAGGGGAGATATTTGAGAGAAAAAAAAAATTCTTCTTTCCAGGTGTCTTACTCATTGGATACTCCTTGAAGCCTCCATTTTAATCGTATGAAAATTCTCAAAAATATCCAAAAAAAAATGCAAAACGGTTTACCAAAAAATACAAATTGTAATCATGATCAACCAATCCTCACAAATGAGTCTAGTTTAATAAAGGATGAGATTAGTTTTGTAAAGTGTTGTTATGTCTCTTTTAAAAGTATGTGCCGGTATCAAGAATGGACAATCGTGTTTGATTTTCCATAAGAGAGCATGAGGAACCTATCTATATTATCGAGTCAAATTTTAATTAAGTTTAGTGCTAGAGCTTTATACGGGGTATTTCACAGCTGAAACTTAATTTAGCATGATCTTTTAACTCATGGTCGCCCACGTGCTCACACAATTGACAAAACGTACAACTCACCTTGCGGTGTGGCGTATGCAGCTTCCCGATGTGTGAAGTCTTTGGTTGCCCATGGGTGAATAAAAAAAACATCTCTCTAATTCTTTCTTGGAACTGATGATACAAGCTGTCACCAGTACAATTGGCATCACATTGCTTGACTCTTGGGCAGTGTAAGACTATTTTTTGGCAGCAAAAAGTGTCAACATCCTAACCATTTTATCACTTAAATCTGAGGAAAGATATTTGATAATTTGAGAGAGAAAAATTCTTCTTTCTAGGTGTCTTACTCATTGAAGACTCCTTTTGAAAGCCTCCATTTTAATCATATGAAAATTCTAAAATTACAAAAAGATGCAAAACATTTTACTATCGATCGCAACAAATTGTAACCATGATCAACCAATCCTCATAGGGATTATTGTGTTTATACCTTGGTTTGCATCTCAATTGCGATTTTACCCCTCCTTTTTCAACTTTACGATTTTACCCTTGGTTTTTCAAACTGAAGCAAAAACTTACCCCTATCTCTAACTCTTTCTTGGAAAGGATTATACGAGCTGTCATCAGCACAATTGGCTTCACATTGCTTGACTCTTGGGTGTATAATTAATTTTTGCCAGCAAAATTTATCGTGCTGCAGATTCTAGGCCTATGGCTGTTAGTCCAGAGCTTATCCTTCATCGTCGCGGGAGTATCTGTGACGGCCCTGCTGTTCTACGATGATCTAAAAGCCACAAGCTTCCCGGTATTCCTGACGCTCGTCGTCGTGACAAACGTGTCAGGCGCGCTTGCCGCGCTTTCTACGCTTGCCGGCACCATACTGATCGAGAGAGAATGGTAATAATGCTTTTCCTAACTGAACGAAAGCCCTGCAGATTTAAGTGCGCTGCCTGACGATGACACATGATGTACTGTAGGGTGGTGGTGATCTCGAGCAGGCATCCGCCTGCGGTGCTTACGGGAATCAACTCGGTGGTGCGGCGGATCGACCTGAGCTGCAAGCTGCTGGCCCCGGTGTTCTCCGGCTTCGTCATCAGCTTCGTGTCGGCACAGGCCTCCGCGGTGGCGCTGGCGCTGTGGAACGTCGCCTCCGTGGGGGTGGAGTACTGGCTCTTCGTCTCCGTGTACCGAGGCGTGCCGGCCCTCGCCGACAGTAACCGGGTCAGGGCAGCCGACGCGGCGGCGGCGCTGCCGTTTTCGGAGATTGGGCCGCCGGCCGAGCAGGGCGACGGACTGAGGGCGCAGCTGACGGACGGGCTGTCGATCATACCGTGCTGGGAGTCGTGGGTGGTGTACTTCAGGCAGGACGTCGCGCTCCCCGGTGTCGCGCTCGCCTTCCTCTACTTCAGCGTCCTGAGGTAGACTCACTGAACATTGCATACTTCTTGTGGTCCGAGATAGGCTGAACATTGCAGAGATTTACGCCCGATGAAAGATGAATTATTCATTCATTGTTTGGTTTTGCAGCTTTGGTACGCTGATGACTGCAACTCTGGACTGGATGGGCATCCCGGCCTACGTGATCAGTCTGGCACGGGGTTTCAGCGCTGTTGTTGGGATAGGAGCGACCCTGCTGTACCCCGTCGTCCATTCCTGGGTCTCCACGCTACGAACAGGCCTCTGGTCCATCTGGATGCAGGTACTAGTAACAAACATAGCGATCAAAGAACCAGCTGGTAGATTTTGTGATTTTTTTTTATGATGCTTGACCTCTGTACTACTTACGCCGCCAGTGGTGTTGCCTGCTGGTGTGCGTGGGCTCGATCTGGGCGGGCACCGGCGTGGCGTCGGCGTGGATGCTGATGGCCGGCGTCGCCGCGTCGCGGCTGGGTCTCTGGATGTTCGACCTCGCCGTGATGCAGCTGATGCAGGACGGCGTGCCGGAGTCGGACCGGTGCGTGGTGGGCGGGGTGCAGAACTCGCTGCAGTCCGCGTTCGACCTGCTCACCTACATCATGGGCGTCATCATCTCCGACCCCAGGGTGCGTCCCTGCCCCAACATCGATCTGTGTCGTTACCTATACAATTGACTGAAATGGAACAACACATTGTTGGCTGTTGATGGTGATTCCACGTCTGATAGATGTGAGTTGTGTTTGATGTCGACAGGATTTCAGCCAGCTGATCGTGCTCTCCTTCTTCCTGGTGACCTGTGCTGCGGCCATATACACGTCGCACGTCTATCGGGTGCGCAAGCACCTCTTCCACCTCGACAAGATCCTCCACAAGATCAATTGGTAACTGAACCAACTGACCAGGTTGTTAGTTTGGCTCCTGGACAACAACCACGATCATCAATTTCGTTTGCTCTGGATGTGATTCACAGGATCAAAATTACTTGAAGTGATTACATACCGGCTGAGAACGAGAAAGGTGCTGGTGCTGTCGTGGGGGAACTGTGTTGTGGTGTGCGCTTATGCGTTTTGCAGAACATTGTGTGTAACCAATGGCGTCGCAGAATATGACGTGCTTGTAGTTGCAGAGCCTAAATTCACCTTCAAACGAAGCTTTCTTCGCCTGGAACTTGATGCCTGTATCTTCTGGGGACAAGAAGTGACCTTGTGCTACTTTTAGGCACATTATGTATTCGATCTATATAGACACTACATTCCAGGTTGGCACAAGCAGCGTCTAAGGGTGTGCTTTTAGTATGGATTCTCACCAAAATTATTTGTCCATAAAACGGTTTTCTTTTTTCTAGGAAAAACATCTTTTATGTAGAGGCACTTTTTGAAGCAGAAAAATCTACACGTACAAAACGACCTCTCTTATTGCACCGATGTAAAGATGGGTTGAGAAGTCTTGAGAAACTATATTTTTTAGGATTTCGGATTCCTATACAATTATGATAAGCGCTTCTTGGGTGGGGGAGCAGAAAGCTTTTTGTTTTGAACTGTTTGTCAAGCTCCTTCGAGAATTCGGAGCAAAAATACTTTTATAATCTATGCCAAACAGTCCCTAAGTATAGGTAGTTTATTCGTGGCACGTCTGCACTGTAAATATTACTCTATATATAACTGTCTGTTAGTTGAGGGACTGTGATACATAATTGTTTGTTTGAATATGGACGCTAACATTGATTTCTCCATGTTTTGATGTAACCTTCGGATAATCAATACACATATATAATGCAAATATTAAAACGTTGCTTCGAACAAAAATGTTGAATTCATTGTAATTTTTTGAATCAAGATTTTTTAAGAAGCTAAGTCCACACCTATATGTTGAATATGCCATCTAAAACAATTGAACTACAATAAGCAAATATTTGAACTACAGTAAAAAAGTATTCGATAAGACATTTCATAATATTAGCGCATATAAAAATTACAAAAGTACCGGCTGAGAACGAGAAAGGTTAGTAGGTTATTAAACGTGGAAGGGCGTGGTGCTGGTGCTGTCGTGGCGGAACTGTGCTGTGGTGTGCGCTTATGCGTTTTGCAGAACATTGTGTGTAACCAATGGCGTCGCAGAATATGACGTGCTTGCAGTTGCAGAGCCTAAATTCACCTTCAAACGAAGCTTTCTTCCCCTGGAACTTGATGCCTGTATCTTTTGGGGACAAGGGCCTTGTGCTCCCGACGAGAGCTCTGAAAATAACGGATGTTAGCTTAGTGCCTGTTTGGTTTGAGCCCCGGCAAATCTGCCTAGCTCGGGCGTCCGATTTTGGGGCGTCAACCAAGCAGGCCTAGTGTACATGTGCAGGTTCAGATAAATCATTACCTTTAGGCACGCTATGTATTCATCTATATAGACACTACATTCCAGGTGTGCACAAGCAGCGTCTAAGGGTGTGCTTATAGTATGGATTCTCAACAAAATTGTTTCTCCATAAAACAGTTTTCTTTTTTAAAAAAACCATTGTTTATGCAAGAAGCATTTTTTTTAAAGTGTTTGGCAAAACGACCTCTCTTATTGCACCAATGCAAAGATGGGAAGAGAAGTCATCAGAAACTATGTTTTTTAGGATTTTGGATTCTTATACAATTATGACAAGCGCTTCTTGGGTTGGGGAGCAGAAAGCTATTTTGATTTGAACTGTTTGACAAGCTTCTCCAAGAATTCGGAGTAGAAATACTTTTATAATCCATGCCAAACAATCACTAAGTAGCTTATTCGAGACACATCTACACTGTAAATGTTACTCTGTATATATAATTTCCTGTTAGTCAAGAGACTATGATACATAATTGTTTGTTTAAATATGGACGCTAACATTGATTTCTCCATGTTTTGGTGTAACCTTCGGATAATCAATACTCATACATAATGCAAATAGTTAAATGTTGCTTCGAACGGAAATGTTGAATTTCATTGTAATTTTTTTTAATCAAGACTTTTAATAAGCTAGGTCCACACCTATATGTTGAATATGCCATCTAAAACAATTGAACTACAATAAGCAAAAATTCGAACTACAGTAAAAAAGTATTCAATCAGATATTTCATAATATTAGTGCATATAAAAATTACGAAACATAGTCCTCAAAATATAATGATTTAGTGTCAAAGATGAGAAAAATAATCAAGTCCAAAGAAAAAAAAAGGATTATGTTCTTGGGCCGTATTGGGACACGGTAGTGGCTGATTCATTGGGCTGGGCACTGGGGTGCTCAGCAACTACTGACTACCCAGGTGCCATATGGGAGGTCTGTGAAAGGTTGCTAAACGCGTGAGCATGTAATGATGACAAAAATTTGCTACAAACACAAACCATGATTCTAGCATGGTGTGTTTGATTGCTACTAGTAGTAGTAGATTTCTTTTAGCCCTACATTGCATTTGTTAATATTCATACGATATATAGTGTGCATGGAAAAGTCTTTACAGTTTCGAGACTCAGCTAGAGACGCTAATGATTATTTTATATTAATAATTTAACCAAAATTTAGCTAACTAGTACTCACATTGATTTTTAGTTGATGACGTTATAAGACTCAAAAATGAAGCAAGACAGTTGTTCTATTAAAAAAAATGACGAAAGAAACTTGTTCTAATATCATCTACTAAAAACCAAAGGGAATACTTATTTGTTCGCATCTTATGTATCATTGTAATCAAGTTTAGTTTTCGTCTGATTAATTTACTTGACATATTTTATCTATAAGCCGTCCCGCTTCAATGGACCAAAGGATCGATTGAAGAAGTACAGTAAAAAAATGAAAACAAAACAAAAGGATGATGGTAGAAACAAACACGATGACCACTTGACCAGAGCACACTGTTAGCACAGACGAGGTAAAGAAAGGGCAGTATAACAAAAAATAAGGAGAAACCTTAGGACCGACCAAATGAAGCATCTTGCGGCAAGAGATGCCACGGGACCCAAGTTAGCCATGGCTCTCCAACTATTCATCGATGTTCGTTAGCCACGTTTCGCAGCTCTACGCGCACCGCTGCAGAAGACAACAAATCAACAATGCAACCCCACCTTATACAAGAAAAGGAGGAATTTATTATTGCCATTACTTCATTTCACATTTCTCACGTGTGCAACCCCACCTTACATGTGACTGATCCCTACAGACAGATATTGAGATTCCACCAAATTGTACGCTAATGGTGGTCATTGTTTTTGTGTTGTCGCTCGCTACTCAGCAGGCGAGCCCGCCGGCCAGTTTTTTCATCTTAAAAACCAGGAAATCAACTTGAAGGCAGGCCACGTTAAGGTGAGAGCACCGCTGCGGTGGACATGGAGGAAGCGGTGGCGATTGGGGGAGCTCCACACGCGCCCAAGGCTCCTCTTCACGGTGGCGACGACACGGGCTCGCCGTCAAACGCGTTGCTGCTCCGTCGCCTCTACGCCAGGCACGCCCTTGGCAGATGGAGCGCCAGGTGCGTCTCACTCCGTCTGCGGTACACCTTTACTGTCGTCCCTGCTTCATTTGGATTAGCCATGAACATTGAAAAGGCAACAACTGTTGTTATGTGTGTTGCAAATTAAAGGATGTGGGAGTTCTCGGTTGGGCTGTACATGATCCGCATCTGGCCGGGCTCGCTCCTCTTCACGGCGATCTACGATGTCGTCGAGTCGTCCTCCGTAATGGTGTGTGGTCCGGCTGTCGGGGCGCTCGTTGACAAGCTCACGTACCATCAGGTGCGCCATCCAAGTAGTATTTGTCACAAACAAATAATCCCCAGTTTTAATTGCACTGAACCTTAATTTGGCAACAAATGGGTTGCTCGATCGGCGCTGCAGGTCCTCGGTTTGTGGCTTCTGGTCCAAAGCTCATCTTTCATCACGGCAGGGGTCTCAGTGACCGCCCTCCTCGTCTGCAACTTCAAAGCAACGAACTTCCCTGTTTTCCTGGCGCTGGTTGTCGTGACCAACGTGTCCGGCGCGCTTGCAGCGCTCGCCACTCCCGCAGGGAGCATACTGATCGAGAGAGAGTGGTAACGGTTTCTCTTTCTTTTTTTAGATAAAGGGAAATATATTTCATCAAGCAAATGAAAACATCCCGGTCTCTTCATCTTTCGATGAATTTAACCGTTCATTATTACAAAACCTCACTTGTAGACTCCGTCTACCCAATAGAAAAAATAAGAGTACACCAAAGCAAAGTTGGATGAATAGTGAAAAGTTTGTCTCAGCACAACCTATTGCTAAACTTCCACCCATGCTTGGCGAAAATATCCATGGTCACCGTCTCCAAAAGTCGGCATGCTTGTAGCATGGAAGTTCTTCCCTCCTCCTTTTGGAAAAGCGACCATGTCCTTAACCAGTGCGTTCCCCTGTATATTACCTGCATGGGAGTTAGTATTGGCTTTTTGTCAAAAACAATATCATTCCGACTTAACCAAATAGCCCAGCAAAGAGAACTAATTCCTACTAGCATTTGGTATCTTTCCCTAGGCCTAAACACCTGTAACCAATCGCTAAACATATTAGCAATACTAGTAGGCATTTTGAGACCAAAAGAAAGTTCAATCAACCTCCAGATCAATCTAGCAAAACTGCAATCAAAGAAAAGGTGTTGTATAGTCTCTAAATTGCTACAAAAACAACACTTGTGGTTTCCTGTCCAGTTTCTTTTAGCTAGATTATCTTTGGTTAGAATAACTCCTTTATGCAAAAACCAAATAAAAACTTTAATCTTTAAAGGTACCTTGATTTTCCATAAGTATCTATTGTTAGCTATAAAACTTGTGTTTAAAAGAGCCTCATACATTGACTGAACTTTAAACCTACCACATTGATTCAAAGACCATTTGAAAGTGTCTGGTTCTTCAGTTAAATGTACATGCAATAATTTATTCACAAGATTATGCCAAGCAACTAGTTTGTCACCTACAAGAGCCCTCCTAAAAGAAATATTCAAAGGAATTGAGCTCATAACAATAGATACCGTGTCATGTTTTTTCCTCACTATGTTGTAAAGAATAGGAAATTCTTCTCTTAAAGTACTTGCTCCTAGCCATTTGTCCTCCCAAAATCTAGTCTGATTACCGTTTTTCACAATAAAAGAGCCATATTGTAGAAATTCATCCTTGACCTTCATTAACCCTGACCAGAATTGGGAATCACCAGGTTTATATTGTACTTGAGTAAGAGATTTACCATTCAAATACTTATTTCTTATCATCTGTTGCCATGAACCTTCTTCATTTAGTAACTTATACAACCATTTACTAAGTAAGCATTTGTTTTGGATTTCAAGATCTAATATACCTAGACCTCCTTGATCCTTTGGCCTACAAATAATGTCCCATCTTGCTAATCTATACTTCTTCTTGTGTTCATCGCTTTGCCAAAAGAATCTCGATCTATAATAATCAAGTTTCTTTAGCACTCCTTTTGGGATTTCAAAGAAAGAACACATGAAGAGTGCTAGACTGCTTAAGACTGAGTTTATAAGCACTAAACGTCCTCCATATGACAAGTGTTTCCCTTTTTTGCTACTTAGTTTCTTCTCAAATTTGTCTTCTATGACTTTCCAGTCTTTATTACTAAGTTTTCTGTGGTGCATTGGTATCCCCAAATACCTAAACGGATAATCTCCTGTATCACATCCAAATAATTCAACATATTCTTGTTCATAGTCTTTTGCTTCTCCATAGCAAAATAACTCACTCTTATGGAAATTAATCTTTAAGCCAGACAGTTGCTCAAAGGCACATAAGAGCAACTTCATGTTTTTAGCTTGTTCTAGATTATGTTCCATAAAAAGTATTGTATCATCTGCATATTGTAGAATTGAGAGGCCATCCTCAACCAAATGGGGTACAAGACCATTTATCTGTCCGTCCCTTTTTGCTCTCGCGATCAGGATGGCCAACATATCTACAACCAGATTAAATAAAATGGGAGATAATGGATCACCTTGCCTCAGTCCTTTCTTTGTTTGAAAATATCTTCCTATATCATCATTTACCTTTACACCCACACTCCCTCTAGATACAAATTTCTCTATCCATGAGCACCACTTATCAGAAAAGCCTTTCATTCTCAAAGTTTGTTGTAAAAAAGACCATTTAACTTTATCATAGGCCTTCTCAAAGTCGAGCTTTAGGATAACTCCATTCATCTTTTTCCTATGCAATTCGTGTATCGTTTCATGTAAAATTACCACTCCTTCCATAATATTTCTTCCAGGCATAAATGCTGTTTGAGAAGGTCTCACTAAATTGTCTGCAATTTTTGTTATCCTATTGACTGCCACTTTTGTGAATATTTTGAAACTCACATTAAGCAGACATATAGGTCGAAATTGCTTTATTTGGGTTGCCTCCTTCTGTTTTGGTAACAAAGTTATTATGCCAAAATTCAAGCTATGAAGAGGTAGTGTTCCATTATGAAATTCATTAAATAAAGCCATAAGATCCGCTTTTATCACATCCCAAAAAGCCTGATAAAATTCAGCTGGGAAGCCATCTGGACCTGGAGCTTTATTATGCTTCATTTGGAATATTGCCTCTTTAACTTCATTTTCTGAGAACACGTCAATAAGTTTCTCATTTTCCTCATTTGATACTTGGGGTATGTCATCACGGTCCTGTTCGATCAAACTGAAATCATTCGTATCTGAAGGGCCAAATAGTCCCTGATAATACGTCGTTATGTATGATTTCAATTGATCATCACCTCTTATGATACGACTCCCATCTTCGAGTTGGAAAATTCGTGTTCTTCTATACTTTCCATTTGCTACCAATTGAAAGTATTTCGTATTACTATCTCCTTTCAGCAATTGTTCAGTTTTGGATCGTTGGTACCATTTTGTTTCCTCTTCTCTTAATAATTGAACCAACCGTTCCTTTAAACATTGTTTTAAATCAACCTCGTGAGGTTGTAACAATGTAGACTCGGCTTTTTTGTCCAATTGTCCAACTATATCCAAAATTTCCTGCTTCTCTTTTTTATATGTTCCACTTGTATTCTTGGCCCATCCTCTCAAAAATTGTCTAAGCCTTCTTATTTTGTTTTGCCATATTTGCAATCGATTATTCTCCCTATTCTCATTCTGCCATATCTCCTTTACTAGATCATAGAAACCATCCCTCATAAACCAGCCAAGTTCAAACTTGAACATATGCTTTGATTTATGCGTAAGGTTTCCCGTATCCAAGAGTAAAGGCGTATGATCTGAGATTTCTCTATTTAATGCTTCCACCGTTGCCTTTGGATATTTCAAATCCCAGTCTGTACTTATTAGAACTTTGTCTAGTTTTTCGAAGGTCGGTACTGGTAGGTTATTAGCCCAAGTAAACTGCCTTCCAACCAGATCAAGTTCTCTTAAGTCTAAACCATTGATAACTGCATTAAATAAAAAAGGCCATTTATCATTATATCGATCATTGTTCTTTTCATTTGGGTTTCTTATAATATTGAAATCTCCACCAACAAGGATTGGCAAAGTTTCAATTCTACAAGTGTGCACAAGTTCAGTAAGGAAAGTCTCCTTGTACTCCTCTTGTGCGGCACCATAGATAGCAATAAGCACCCATTCAAAGCCATCGTTTTTATTTTTGAGCTTGAACTTTACATAGAAGTCGCCCTGTGAAATTTGAGCTACATCGAAAGAATCTAGATTAACTCCTACTAAAATTCCCCCTGACCTTCCTCTTGGTGACGTCCAACTCCATATAAAATTTTTTCCACCACAAAAATGTCTAAGTTCAGCTTCTGTAAAATCATCCCTTCCAGTTTCAAGAAGAGCTATGAAATCCAGATGCTTTTCTAGAGATGTGTCTGCTAGAAAAAGGGATTTAGCCAAGTCTCGAAGACCTCTGCTATTCCAGAAGACACCTCTCATTTAGCACAATGTAGTTTTTTTATTTGTTTCATGGACACCTTCCCTGTTTTCTTTTTATGAGGATTAGATTTCTTTTTTCTGGGAACAGCTTTAAAGTCACTCAACGAGGGACTACTGTCTTCTCCCATATTTTCCTCTGTTAGGTCCCCACATAGGTTCCCAAGAGTAAGATAATCTAATCCATCATCACTTTCCTCGTCACTATTTACCGCTTCATCAACCAAATTGATTTCCAACTTATTTTTAGGCACCACAGTCATTCTATCTATTTCCAAGTTCTTGATACACGTAACACTCTTTAAAATATTTGTGCCTAACGAAACTCCTAATGATTGAATATTATTAACTATGAAAGAATCAGAAAAGGAGAGAATTGAATTGTTTGTACCTTCACCGAAGTCTAGATTTTTCTTGGCCTTAAGTCTCTCAGCCCTGTCTTGCATCATCTCGTCTGCACTCTGTTCCCTGCGCCTGCTTCTTTTTTCTGGAGTTTTTTCTGGACGCAGCGCCATCAATTTGGCCCGATCGGGATGCTCCAGCCCAGCCTCCATTTGATTCGTAGCTGGGCCTGCCGGATTGGGCAGCCTGCTGTGCACAATCTGAACAGCAGCTGGACCATAGCTCCCATCCGCCGTGGCCATTTGCTGGGTTTCAACTTCCAGCCCACACGCCATCCTGAGTGACGCTGGCATTGCATTATCCCAGCTCATAGCCTGTACAGCTGGTGCCTTCTCTGTAAAACAATCAAAAGATATATATTTCATAGCATTAAGATCTTCTTTTTTCTCCCAATCACGAACTTCATTACTGAAATTTAATTTAAAATGAAATTCGGGATTAGTGAAGCTACTTGGATAATTTGAAGACCTCAACACATTGAAATCATCTTCTATGCCATCAATCTCTTCAATCAGGACTGCATTAGTGTTTTTGGGATCACCATCTTGCTGCCTGGTATTGTTTGATTGAGACATATTTGCTTGCTTTTCTTGTAATTCCTTTGGTACGTCACTATTTTCTTTAGTTTCTCCTTCTTTTTCCGTCTGATCCTTGTTCCTTCCATTTCCACGTCCATTTTCCCCGCTTCCATCCATATCCATGTGATCAACTGGGTCAGGGTCACGACCTTCCACTTGAAGGTGAACCACATAATACTTCTTCCCTATGACTGGCTCGAGTCTCCTTGGAATGCGTGCAATATCCATGACGGCCACATTAATCCTTCCGAAATCATTCTCATCGGTAGTCAGCATATCAACATCCTGAGTAGCACCCAACATAGAGCCAATCGCCCACAGAACAGGGTACACACGGAGTTTCTTGGGAAGTAAGAACACCCTGATCCAAGCATTGTCCAATTCTGCACCTTCATCTTCCTCTTTCCATTCCTCAAACAGCAGGCTAACTCCATGTTCTTTTATGTCCGCTTTTCCAAAAGTCACTGATCTTTGTAAATCAGCCCGGGATGGAAAAGGTACCATAAATGAACTTTTGTCGAGTTGATTGACCTGCCAGTTCCACTTATCGGAAATCAGCCTAGCCAATTCCTGAACCAGCTGCGGTATCGATAATGTACCACCAGCTACCTTCACAAGAGCCGACTTGTTATCTGTCTTCACATTAGGTGGAGGCGTAAATGGAATATGGTAGAAGCCCAGACCATTCACCTCATATCCCACAGGACTAGCCATCGGCCTTGGATTTTTGTAAACCGTGCATTTTGCAGTGAGATGATCAGTGCTCAAACAAATTTTACACAAAATATTCGCCGTACATTCCTCCTTCTTGTGTCCCGTCTTGTAACACCTGAAACAAAATTTAGGCTTCTCCTTTTTCTCTCCCGAGACACCATCATTAGCCACTGACTTGCCAGCTTTTTCTTTGAGAAACACCTCAGGAACTTGTGGCACTTCTTGTTCAGGCACTACAAACGGCACCTCTTGTGATGGCGCATGATCTGGCAATATTGCATTGCTCTGAACCTGAACCTGCAGCACATTTCCATTCGGCCCCATCTGTTGATTGTTACCGTGCATATGTTGTGGTGGCTGCGGCATGTTGCTGTGACCCGGCATCTGCGGTGCGATGCCATGAAGCTGTGTATTGCTCTGGATGCGATGCAACACTAATTTGTTGAGCTCTCGTGTTTCTTGACAGGGTGGTGGTGATTGCCTGCGGCCACCCTCCTGCGGTGCTGACGAGGATCAACTCGGTGGTCCGGCGGATCGACCTGACCTGCAACCTGCTGGCCCCGGTCTTCTCCGGCGTCGTCATCAGCTTCGCGTCGGCGCAGGCCTCCGCGGCGGCGCTGGCGCTGTGGAGCGTCGCCTCGGTGGGGGTGCAGTACGGGCTCTTGGTCTCCGTGTACCGCGGCGTGCCCGCGCTCGCCGCCAAGCAGCAGCGCCGGGTGAGAGCAGCAGCTGATCAAGCAGAGGCGGAGGCTGTGGAGTCTGGAATAATGCCGCCGTCAGAGACGGTGGCGCCGACGAGCAAACCGTTGGATTGGAGGGCGAAGGTGATGAAGCAGCTGTCGCGGATACCCTGCTGGGACTCGTGGGTGGTTTACGCGAGGCAGGACGTGGCGCTCGCTTTCCTCTACTTCACCGTCCTCAGGTAGTGTGCGCGAAAGTGTGAAGGTTTTGCATCCTGCAACAAGCATTGAGCTTACACGCAGCACTGGTATACGATGTTCCTCTAGCATCTCGTTTACGCTGTCCCTTGGTTTTGCAGCTTCGGTACGCTGATGACCGCTGCTCTGGACTGGAAAGGCATTCCTGCGTACGTGATCAGCCTGGCACGGGGCTTCAGCGCCATTGTTGGGATAGCAGCGACCCTGCTGTACCCAGTCGTGCATGCCTGGGTGTCCACACTCCGAACAGGGCTCTGGTCCATCTGGATGCAGTGGTGCTGCCTGCTGGTGTGCGTGGGCTCGATCTGGGCGGGCACCGGCGCGGCGTCGGCGTGGATGCTGATGGCCGGCGTCGCCGCGTCGCGCCTCGGGCTCTGGATGTTCGACCTCGCCGTCGTGCAGCTGATGCAGGACGGCGTGCCGGAGTCCGAGCGGTGCGTGGTGGCGGGGTGCAGAACTCGCTGCAGTCCGTGTTCGACCTGCTTACCTACATCATGGGCATCATCATCTCCGACCCCAGGGTTCGTCCCTGCTCACCTATAACCATTCTCTTGTGAAATGAAAGACCATCTTATTATCGGTCGATGATGATGAGGCCATGTCTGATGAGTTGTGTTCAACGTCAATAGGATTTCAACCAGCTAATCGTGCTCTCCTTCTTCCTGGTGACCTGTGCTGCGGCCATGTACACGCTGCACGGTCTATCGGGTGCGCAAGCACCTCTTCCACCTTGACAAGATCCTCCACAAGATCAATTGGTGAGCGTGCCTACTGATACAACGCCGACGAAGTTGTCATATATGCTCATGGTCAACAACGACGCCCATCAATTTCGTATGTTCTGGATGTTTTTCACAGGATCAAAATTTCTTGAAATGATTACCGGGTGAGAATGGGTAAGTTGATAAAATGTGAAAGGACGAGGCGCTGGCTGGCGTGGCGGAATTGTGTTGTGGTCCGCACTGATAGCGATGCAAATACACGATGTGTTCCTTGTATGAAGTACAGGTTACATATATAGGCTGAAGGATTACCGACTCAACCACAATCGGTTTATAGAAACATGACCGATGGGGATCGGAATCAACAACCAAACGTGATGCGCAAGGCTAAACCAAAAAAGGAACGTAACCATCTATAACTGTCTAACACTCCCCCGCAGTCTGAATGTGACTAGCCACTAGGAAAAACATTCAGACTGGAACGAAACTCGGTGAAGACAGAAGACGGTAGACCCTTCGTGAAGATGTCAGCGTACTGCGAAGATGTGGGTACATGCAGCACACGAACGGCACCAGCAGCCACTCGTTCTCGGACAAAGTGAAGATCAATCTCGATATGCTTGGTGCGCTGATGCTGCACCGGATTCGTCGAGAGATATACGGCACTGATGTTGTCACAATAAACAAGAGTGGCACGCTGAATGGAAATATGTAACTCTTGGAGCAACTGACGAAGCCATGAAGTCTCGGCGACTGCATTAGCGACAACAAGATACTCCGCTTCAGCACTAGAACGGGAAACTGTGGGCTGCCGCTTCGAAGACCAAGAAATCAAATTATCACCAAGAAAAACGCCATAGCCAGAAGTAGAGCGGCGAGTGTCAGGACAACCCGCCCAATCAGCATCAGAATAAGCAAGCAGGGTGGTGAGATCAGTCCGTCGAAGCAATAAGCCATAGTCCAGCGCCCCATGCAGATAGCGACAAATGCGCTTAACCAAGGCATAATGAGGCTCTCGAGGGTCATGCATATGAAGACAAACCTGCTGAACAGCATAGGCAATATCAGGCCGTGTGAAGGTAAGATATTGTAGTGCACCAGCGAGACCGCGATAATGCGTTGGATCAGAAACCGGCGGACCCTCAGAAGCAGAAAGCTTGGCATTAGTGTCGACAGGCGTAGAGCACGGCTTACGATCAGACATACCAGCACGCTCAAGGACCTCAAGGATATACTGACGCTGGGACAAGAAGAATCCTCCATCTTGGCGAGTGACTGAGAGACCCAAAAAGTGGTGCAAAGGGCCAAGATCCTTCATCGAGAACTCTTGCTGAAGGGCTGTAATGACCTGGCGAAGAAGTGACTCAGATGATGCTGTCAGCACAATATCGTCAACATAAAGCAGCAGATAAACTGTCTCATGACCCCGGCGATAAATAAACAGAGAAGTATCTGATTTGGCACCCACAAAACCCAAGGATAGAATATGAGTGGCAAACCGACTGTACCAGGCACGAGGAGCTTGCTTCAAACCATATAGGGACTTGTTGAGACGACAGACAAAATCCGGATGATCGCTATCAATAAAACCGGAAGGTTGCACACAATAAACAGTCTCATCAAGTGTCCCATGCAGGAAAGCATTCTTCACATCGAGCTGATGAACCGGCCAATTATTAGACAAAGCAACTGTGAGAACCGTGCGAACTGTAGCAGGCTTCACTACTGGACTGAAAGTTTCATCAAAATCAATACCGGGGCGCTGCGTAAAACCACGAAGAACCCAGCGCGCCTTATACCGATCCAGAGAGCCATCAGAATTGAACTTATGCCGGAAAACCCACTTGCCTGTCACAATATTTGCTCCAGCAGGTCGAGGAATGTTGACGGTCGTTACGGACCAATTTCGACCGTCAACTAGCTCAATAAACAAGAAGGATTGGACATTCTTTACATGCACTTTATTTAAGAATAACCTATTTCCACATGTACCTCTAGATTTTAGTGTGCAGGTGGAATAAGGGAGAAATCCAGGTGAAATCATGCCCCAAGGCGACGAATCAACACTTCTACAAAACAACGTTCGCCGCGGGAATACAATTCCAAGACAAAAGGCCAAATCTCGTCAAAGTCCAACACAACTAAGGCCAAATGCACCTGGAACAGAGAAGTAAACCCAGAGGGGGAGCTACCTGCCAAAGCCCAGCCCAGGAGGGGCCAGGCACAGGTCGGCCGACCCTCCCTGGCCAGGTCGGCCGACCTGGCAGGGTGGCCCCCTGGGCCCATCTTTCTGTGGCGGTTTGTAACCGACCTCTGGAGGTCGGTTCCCCCTGCATTAAATGCCACCGACCTCGGGAACCGCCTCAAAGTTGCCGACCTTCAAGGACTATATAAGGAGGGGTACCCCCCTCCTTCCAGGACACACAATACACAAGGATCATTCCCTCCTCCTCACACTAGAGCTAGAGGCAATTCTAGGTAGTGCTAGGCTGAGTAGTGGGCTGCCCTATTGCTTCCAAAGTCTTGTGGAGAATTGGGTAGCGCTCTTGTATCCTTTTTCTCTCTCTTTGTAAGACTTGTTATTTAATCTATGGAATACAAGTATTCATATAGTTGTTATGAGCTTGCTAGTTCTATCATGATCTTGTATGCTCGTTCATCGTTCGTTCTTCGTTCGTTCATACTCGATCATCGATTATTCTTGAACTTGCTTAATCGTTCATCGTTCGTCGCTCGTTCTTGAGCGACGAACGCTTATGCATGACTTAGTGCTAGCTTTGATCCCTTTTATCTAGTTTATGCTAGTTAGGCCAGATGTTCTCCTGTTTAGGCATCGGGCTCATTGTCCTGCAAAGGTGCTCTAGATTTATCACCCCGTCGATCCGAAGGGTTGGGGGTGCCTCGAGGGATCTAGAGTCGTGGTTAGTAACGCCGGCATGGTGCCGGGGTAGTCTATCCACCCTTGGGTATGTGCGTGTCCCACGGTTTGTAGAGGTAGGTGGCAGGAAGTGACAGCCCTGTCCATCCAAAGGAACCCTCCACGTTCGGGCACGGCATAGGAGTACGTAAATAGGCCGGAGTCGCGAGGCAGACCTTGCGTATGCCGGATCTCCCGATGTTGTCTAGGCATTAGACGCTTGCTTGTGCTTGCATGACGCTAGATGATAGGTAGAGGTTATGCACGCTATATGAATATTGTACCTTTGGAGTAGTAGCTCGCTAGTCTAACTTAGCATTGTTTAGGATTGTCTCTCGCCTTTTATTAGAGAGAGTGGAATGCTTTCGTGTGTGTCACACTATTCTTATTATTATTAAACCTTACCCCTGCATTGGAATGTGGTTATATCATCTATCATTTGTAACACCATGAATATAAGTACTCTTGTCAACCATGTCTTCCTTTGGGAAAATATAAATACGATACCCTGGAATACTCTCGGGTGAAATGCTACAACGGGTTATCCGTCCGCTTGCGGATATTCTATTTATCATGACAAACCTTATAATTCATATCTAGTACTTGTTACTAGTTGTGGATTATTTGGTTAAATAGTGCAAGTGAACAATTCGATAACCCCCGACGTCTCTCCGCGGTCGCGTGTTTCCCGTGTGACCGTAAGAGACGCCAACAAGGAACCAAATCCCAGGTGTGAATCGTGTGATTGGCGGTCAGAGCATCATACTCCTCTGTCATCGCAGTCCTCCAATTGGGATCAGAGATAGCACTGCGATAAGACTTGGGTAACGGAGACAAAGAAGCAACCTGCAGGTCAAAAGGCACTTTAGGCTGCCGGAATCCTCTTTTACCGCGAGCAGATGGCACTGCATTGGCAGGTGGGGGCAGTGCTTCAAGTGGTGCAGCGTCTCGTCGCGCGTGAGCCGAGGCTGCCGCGCCCGGCGCACCCAGACCAGAGGCGGGGCCCGCAGGAGAACCAGCGCCTGGATCAGAGACGCCAAACGGAGCGCCAGACAGTGGTCCACCCGAGGGGCCCGCAGCAGGAGAGCTGATGGCGTGCGACCCCGGGCCAGGCGAAATTACCGCAGCACTGCTAGCAGCGACCTGCGGTTCGAGACCAGCAGGGGCAGCAGTGCGCAGCGTTACGCGCGGGGTGCGAGGCTCCGGCCCTGTTCGTTTTTTTTAGGCTAAATTTTAGAAACCTCTAAATAAAGAGAATCTAGTACTAAATAAAGTCTAATGATAAAACCTTTTTACAGATGGGTATATCTTTACGAGACGAATCTAACGAGCCTAAGTAAGCTATGTTTTGCTACAGTCATGCTACAGTAACCATTGTCTAACCACGGATTGCTTACCCTCATTAGATTCGTTTCGCGAATTAGACCAGGGGTTCTACAGTTAGTTTTGTAATTAAACTTTATTTAATACTCTTAAATGATAAGATTCTTTTTTTTAGACCTCTCTAAATTTTAGACCCCTGTGAAACGAACACCCCCTCCGTCTCCGTGTAACTCGTACCGGCAACAGCCTGCTGTCGACAGACAGCAGGGGCAGTAGAGTTGGACATCGCAGCAGTGGTACCTGAAACAGGAACAGAAACAGGAACGGAACCAATAGGAATAACGCATGAACCATCAAACTCCGATAAAAAATCAAAGTCGGATGAAGGGGGTGACGAAACCTCAGAAAAAGGAAACGAGGATTCGTCGAACGTAACATGGCGTGAAATAATGATTCTGTTGGTGGCAAGGTCAAGACATCGATACCCCTTGTGATCAGTAGGATAACCTAAGAAGACACAAGAAGTAGAGCGGGGAGCCAACTTATGAGCAGCAATTGCGGAAAGATTAGGGTAGCAGCGGCACCCAAAAACGCGAAGATGGTCATAGGTAGGCTGAATTCCGTAGAGCGCAAAGAACGGCGTGGCGGAGGCTAGGGTCTTAGTGGGATGGCGATTAAGCAAATATGTGGCGGTGTGAAGAGCCTCAACCCAATAAGAAGCAGGCATGCTAGCCTGAAAGAGAAGTGAACGAATAATATTATTAGTGGTTCGAATAATGCGCTCAGCCTTGCCGTTCTGAGGCGAGGTGTAAGGACACGACATACGGAGTATGGCGCCCTGGGTAAGAAAGAACGTGCGGGAGGAGGAGTTGTCAAACTCTCGACCATTGTCGCACTGGACGCTCTTAATGGTGACGCCAAATTGGGTGGAAACAAAGGTAAAAAAGTGAGAAAGAGTGGTAAACGTGTCAGACTTGAGGCGAAGAGGAAAGGTCCACAAATAGTGCGAGCAATCATCAAGAATAACTAAATAATATTTGTAACCGGACGTGCTAACAACAGGAGAGGTCCAAAGGTCAGAATGGATTAAATCGAAATTCTTTGAGGCACGAGAACTCGAATTACTAAAGGGGAGGCGGACATGACGACCAAGCTGACAAGCATGACACAAACTATCTGACTCATGTTTATTACAATGAATGACTGAAGAGGAAACTAAGTGTGACATGGCTTCATGACCGAGGTGACCAAGGCGCCGATGCCATAGGGTGGAACCAGCCGTGAGAGCAAAAGGGCGAAACACCGAAGACAGGAGGGGGTAAAGTTGCCCGGAGCTATTGCACCTGACGATCACGCTCTTGGTTTTGAGGTCCTTCACAGAAAAACCATAAGGGTCAAATTCAACGGAACATTGATTTTCAATAGTGAACTGACGGACCGAAATAAGGTTCTTAAGTAATTGAGGAGAAACTAGAACGTTATTAAGTTTAAGAGAACCATGAGCGGATGGAAAAGACAAAGACCCCGTGCTAGTAACAGGTAACAAAGAGCCATTACCGACAACGATATGAGAGGGAGTGGAATAGGTGGGAGAATAAACTGTGGAAAGAATACCGGAGTTTGAGGTCATGTGAGTTTCCGCACCTGTATCCATTACCCATTCCTGTGACGATGGAGGCTGTTGCAGTTGCATGGTGTTGAAGGCCGCTGCCAAAGCATTCTCGTCCCACGAAAGGCCTCCGGGGTAAGTGATCCAGCCCGGTGGTGCAACAGGAGGCGCGGCCTGCGGCTGAAGTCCTGGGGGCGCGGCCTGCTGAGCACCGTGGGCCTGCGGGAAGGAGGGCCCAGCGACGAAAGCCTGTTGAGGATGAGGCGCCTGCTGCGAAGTGGGTTGCTGTTGATGGGCCGTGGGCAGGCGAGCATACGACGCAGCCTATCGACGATCCATTGGGCCGGCCCACACTTGAAACGTTCCCGTCAAGGGATTGAAGTATGGGGGCCAGCCGTATGGGCCGGGGAGAGGACGCACAGCCGGCCCAGCTCCTGGAGCAGAGCCAGCGTGAGGCCCAGTCGACGCACCCCCGCCAGGCTGCCCTTGACGCTTGCCGCGGCGAGTGCGGCGGCCGCCCTGAGGTGCTTGGTGACCTGAGGACGACGTCTGGTTGGTGGAGGCGGCCGGAGCGGAGGGAGTTGTCGAGGTCGCGAAAGCCTGAGGAGCCGCGTTCTGGCGAGCGGTCATGTTGATTTCTTCGAGCTCCAGATCCGCGCACACATCACGGAACAGCGGAAAAGGACGCTGCCGTGCGATCAACGCCGCCATGTAGGCGAAGCGATCGTTGAGGCCGCGAATGACATTGAGCACCAGAGAACGGTCATGGATGGGCTCTCCAAGATCGGCAAGTTGGTCAGCCGTGGACTTCAGTTGCTGGCAGTACTCCGGGATCGTCAGGCTTCCTTGAACAAACGTCCGGAGTTTGGCGTCCAGGTGGAGGGCCCTTGTCTCGCGATTGCCAATGAATTGGCGTTCGAGGCCTAGCCAGACCATGCGCGCCGTAGGAGGTCCTTCGTCACGATTCAGCACCACTTCGACGAGCTCGGGGGCGACGGCGCCGTACAGCCATGAGAGAACCGTGGTGTCCATCCTTTTCCACGCGACGTTGTCGGAGAGATCGTCGTCGCGGAGGACATGATCATCGAGCGCGTACTTCTGAAGAGCCGTGAGGAAGTAGTTGCGCCAGCGAGAATAGTGGGACGAGGCGCGATCGAGAGCGATCGGGACGAGCGCCTTGACGTTCAACACCGCCACGGCCTGGGCGTGCAATGCGGCGGTGGCGGCCGCGGCCTGCGCGGCGATGATCATGGCGCGGGCGTCGGCGTCGCGGCGCTCAGCTTCAAGGCGAGCAGCCGCCTGGCGCTCAGCTTCAAGGCGGGCGGCCTCCTGGCGCTCAGCCTCTTGGCGGGCAGCCTCCTGACGCTCTTCGTCAGTGAACGCGGCGACACGGGCGACGAGAGCCTTGCGAGCAGCGGCGAGGCGCTCGGCTTCAGTTTCGTCGGCCATTGGTGAAGAGTAACAAGTGATCTAGCGGCGGCACAGCGAGGAACACGCGGTGACGGCTAGGGTTTAGCGGAAACGGGTCGTTGGAACGAACCCTACTGATACCATGATAGCGATGCAAATACACGATGTGTTCCTTGTATGAAGTACAGGTTACATATAGGCTGAAGGATTACCGACTCAACCACAATCGGTTTATAGAAACATGACCGATGGGGATCGGAATCAACAACCAAACGTGATGCGCAAGGCTAAACCAAAAAAGGAACATAACCATCTATAACTGTCTAACACGCACTTTGGTGTTTTGCATAACAGTGTGACTAATGACTACTAGTACGTTGGTGCAAATGACGTGCTTGCCGAGCCTCATTTCATCTTGAAATGAAACTTTCTTCATAAAAAAAAAAGAGCTTACATGCATGTATCTTTTGGACAAGAACTGATTTGGCGCTCTTGACGAGAGCTCTGAAACCACACTTGCAACGAGTGTATATAAGCTTGTATATTACTCTTTGATCATGTTATGTATTCGATCTTTATAGACGCTATATTCCTGGTGTGCCCAAGCAGTATCAATTTTTTTCTGTTTCAGAAAATGGAAAACGATTCCGGCCTAACCAGATGTATTTCCGTTGTAAACCAACGTCAGCTGCCTTTTTCTTCTTCATTTTTTATGACTATTTCTTTGGGCCTTCTTTGCATTTTTTTCTGTTGTGTTGCATGAGCTTTTTGTTTCTTGGCAATGTTGCTTACTAACTCAATAGAGGTCTCGGCTTGTAAGAAATATATGGGTGGTGGGCTGCAATTTGCTCCTGTATGTAATCGTTTCTACCAGTCTTAATTGTTTATGTGTTTTGCTAGGCTGCAATTTTGTCCCGGATTAAATTTCTTCGTTAGAGGTCCTCTAGTACCAGGTGCATGTGACAGATGTACGCTGTCCACATGTGATGCTAATTAATTTGTCACAAAGTTGGGAGGTAGTTAGCTGTATGTTTGTAACCCTTAAAATTCTCATATTGACAACTTATAATTACAACACACCTTCATTGAATTGCTTCAGCATAAAACAATATGAAACTTTGTTTGAACCAAATTTAACTAAAATTACTAATACATTTTTTATTACCATGATCTTTTGTTCTTTGGACCATGTTTAATTTTTATTACAAATATTCGTTGCTATAAAGCTAGTCTCTTGAAATGTAGTATGGAACAACAAAAACTCTATTTTGAGTTATTGCTTTTGGACAATGTCATTCTTATGATCCATTTAGCAACATTCACATAAACCTGAACATTGTGACAATATGAATAAAAAACTCATGCAAAGAACTTTTCTTTTGCTTCAATTGGATTGTCCCATGAACCAAAACTCTGGAAGAGCAATCATATGGCAACAACCCCAATTGAGTAATTTTTTTTTGTGGGAATACTTTTTGAGGGACTAGTTTCCTTTTTTCCCTTGCTAATGGAATATTATCGCAATCACAATATTATAACCTTTGACTTCATTGTGCTTTTAGAGTGCATTTAAGCATTGTGTTGGTTGATGGATTTATAGCCTATGGGGTGGAATAGTACCACCAACGATATGTTTGTACATGAAGACTAAACACAGAAAGTGTCAACATCCTAACCATTATTCTACCACCGAAATTAAGTCTCAAAATATTATCTAAATATATGATACTGACAAAAGATATTTGAGAGCGAAGTTCTGCTTTCCAGGTGTCTTACATACTCATTGGAGACTCCATTGAAGCTTCGATTTTAATCATTAGAAAATTATATAAATTAGCCAAAAAATGCAAAATAGTTTGCCACTAGATCACAACAAATTGCAACCATGTATCAACCAATCCTCACAAAGGAGTCTACTTTGATAAAGCATAAGACTGGTTTTGTAAAGTGTCAGTACATCTGTCTTTTACAAATATGAGGTATGTCGCAGTTTCAAAAATTGCACAATGTGTTTGATTTTCCATAAGAGAGTGGGAGGAACCTATTCATATGGTCGAGCCCAATTCTCTATAACTTATGGTCGCCCACCAGCTCGCACAATTGGCGAAAAGTACAACACACATTGCAGTGTGGTGTATACAAAGTCCCAGTGTGGTGTATACAATTTGCTCACGAGTGTCCGTCGTGTCCTGGGTAATCATAAATCTCTCTCTTTATCGCAAGAAAAAAAGATCTAGGCTTTCTTGGAAAGAATAATACAAACTGTGACGGCCCTGCTCTTCTGACGATGACCTGGAAGGCCACAAGCTTCCCGGTTTTCCTGGGCTCGTCGTTGTGATCTGGTTGCTCTTGACGAGAGCTCTGAGACTAAGGCTCCTTTTCGTTTCTTTTACGCTAAATTTTAGAGGCTTCTAAATAAAGAGAATCTAGTACTAAATAAAGTCTAATGACAAAACCTTTTACAGATGGGTACATCTTTACGAGACGAATCTAACGAGCCTAAGTAAGCTATGTTTTGCTACAGTCATGCTACAGTAATGCTACAGTAACCATCGTCTAACCACAGATTGCTTACCCTCACACACCACTCGGGACCGAGGCTCATCTTCATGGTGGCAACGGTTCGGGCTCGCCGCCGGACGCGCTGCAGCTCCGCCGCCTCTACGCCGGGCACGCCCTTGGCAAATGGAGCGCCAGGTGCATTTTTTTTTTGAAGCAAACTGGAGGGGTGCTCCCCTACAGCAATTTTATTGAAATATTAAAAAGGTTCAGGCTACAGAAAAAGAAGAAAAAGTACAGACCAATGTGGCCGACTAAAACTAAAAAAAGAAAGAGCCAAAAAACAAACAAGATACTGAACATTATTCCCAATTCTGAATCCATTCTTCAAGTGGTTGCTTGTGTCTAACTTTTGCTCGATGGATAACCATCTTAAGCTCTCTGAAGAATTTCCTGATGCAGTTATCTACCACAGGGTCAACTTGATTGAAGATCCAATCATTCTTGTAGTCCATATGCTCCAGAACATTAGTATGATGATATCCATGTAAAAAGGAACTCCCAACCTTCTTTTTAAGTACTTTACCACTTGATGCTGACCCATATGCTGAGGTATATTTATTCCAATTTTGTGCCACACCGCTTTTGTAAAGTTACACTTCATAAAAAGATGCCTGAGGGTTTCTTCTCTCTCTGTTCCGTCAGGTTACTGTCTTGCTTCATTTGCGTTAGCCATGAACATTGAACCACAATAGCTAATTATGTTGGAATGTTATTATAGCGATGCAAAGGAATGTGGGAGTTCTCGATTGGTTTGTGTACATGATCCGCATCTGGCTGGGCTCGCTCCTCTTCACGGCGATCTACGGTGTCGTCCTCCGTAATGGTGTGTGGTCCGGCTGTCGGGGCGCTCGTTGACAAGCTCACGTAACATGTTGTCGTTGATGATGATGCTACCTTGTCTCTGACGATAAATCAAATTCGTTGTCCACAGAATTTCAGCTACCTGATCGTGCTCTCCTTGTCCCTGGTGACCTGCGCCGCCGCGGCCACGCACACCCTGCACCTCTACCGGGTGCGGAAGCACCTCTTCCACGGGTTCCATCTCAGACACGATTCTCTTCCGCACCTCTTCCACGGGTTCCATCTCAGACACGATTCTCCACAAGGGGCAGGCCCAGGTTAATTCATGGGTATTCAGTTGAATACCCATTATTTTGGACACAAGTTTTTGTATATATAGTGTATGTACTATTATATGTTTGAAAAACATAAAAAACAACATAAGCAACCTATACTCAGCCGAAAAACAACTCAACCACTACTTCTGTGTGATCAATTCCAAGTTTGGATCAATTTTGCTATTGTTTTTGATATATTTTTTACGCAACTTGTCTTTAAATTAGGCTAGTATAGTTTCTTTTTCACGCGCTTAGAAAATTTGAATACCCTTTCTTCAAAACCTGGGCCCGCCACTGCACAAGATCAACTGGTGACTTGTGAGAGGCAGAGTGCAGAGACAAGAGGGGGGAGCACATGACATGGTCGGCTACTAGCCCATGCCGTTGTTTGCGATCGAGCACTGGAATAAGAGTACCGTAGTAGTTTCTCTTCTGGCTAAAGTTCCTTGCAGGATCAAGATTTCTGAATCGGACGCTTACCAGTTTGATCCCCACGCGCGAGAGAGATGTTCATATTTATCCTATTTTCTCCACGATGGCGCAATAGCGCCAGCATCCTGAGCTCCTCCTTGTAACCTCAATCCTCTTATTTTTTTCTGCGTTCAGCTTTGCACGGGCTAGGCTCCCGGCCTCCCATGCAACGATTTTGGCTGTTGCACTTTCGAATGAAGAGTAGGTGGGGAGCCCGCCCACCCCCCTCTCCCCCCTCCCTAATTGCTCGGAAAAAAATCCTATTTTCTCACATTTTTATAGCAACTATTTTGTTCATTGCCACAGTTGAGCAAGTTTTTTATAGCATGGCACCATCTATTACAGATTTTTTTTTTGACACTTTGTCTAAGTTGTGACTATTTATCATACTTTTGGCAAGAATCCATGCTAATAACATACCCTTGTTTTTGTGTTACAAAAGTGAAAATAATCTTATTTTAAAAAATGAAAAGACTATAGAGCCGACTCCCGATTAGGGCTGGACGAAAAGCTCGTGGCTCGTTAGCTCGGCTCGGCTCGGCTCAGCTCGTTCACTTTTTTTGACGAGCTGAGCCAAGTTTGTAGCTCGTTATGTTTAACGAGCTGGCTCGTGAGCCGCTTGCGAGCCAAACAAGCCAGCAAGTCCCAACAGGCTCAGCATCCCTCAGTTCCCCCCTTCCTCCTCACACCTTATTATTTTCCCAAATCACGCTGTCACCACACCTTGTCTCCTCTCAAGTCCCCATCTCGTTGCCTCGCTGGTCCGTCACATTGCTCCCTCGTCGCCAGGGGCGGATCTATCTGCATAGTTGTGGGTGCGGCTGCACCCAAAGCTTAAGAAAATTTCAATGCAATCACACATTTGTTTACCACAAATGCACCCACAAAGATCACAATCATGCACCCACAAAGCCAAGGAAACAAAGATCAAGCAGCCTAAACTACAATGTTGCACCCACCTTGAGCAAGCTCTAGCACCACCCCTGCTCGTCGCCACTTGTGAGATTGCCCGAAAGAGCTCCGCGAGGTTGTCGGCGGCTCTTTCCCCGTCGCAACACTCGCTTCTCCATTTCCCTCTGTTATCGACGTTGCAACCATCAACGTCAAAGCTCATGGTGAGCATGAGCTCGTTGTCATCATCGCTCTTCTCATGATCGTGGCGATGACGGAAGGGGACCGAGTCAAGATCGAAGTCGTGGATAGGCGACGCGACGTGACGCACGACAGCCGGCGGCTCAAGCCAGCTGGTGCCGCCTCTCCCCCTACTCCCCTCATGCGGTGATGTCAACTCCTTCACGTCACCAGCCCTGTCCTCAGCCTCTCGGCCGCGACAACCTCCGCGACATGAGCCTTTGCCTCCCCGCTCGACACACCATCATGCTCAAAAGTGTGAAGATGTACTCAACGGCATGGTCGTCGTCTTGTTCTCTAGATCGCGGCAGAGATGCTGAAGGCGAGCGGTGAGCTTAACTAGCTGGCTCGCGAGCCAGCTCAAGCTCATATCGAGCCGAGCCGAACCAGCATTCCAGCTCGTTAAGATAACGAGCCGAACTGAGTCACAACTTATGGTCGAAGCAGTGCTCTTTCAAAAATAACTCAATTTATAATTATTATTGTGTTTAATAATTATTATTTTTCTGAACTTTATACCTACGTATATATCTTTTTTTTAAACGCCTACGTATATCTCTTTGCCCAGTCGGTAGCGTGCATGTTTTTCACAAAAAGAAAAAAAAAAGAAAAATGCTTCAGAGTAGACTTATTTGTTCGACTTTTATCCGACCAAGTGTTTTAAGCCATTTGATTGAAATGTGAACCACCACTCAAGTGATCTTAACCATTGAATTTCCTGGTCGTACAAAAGTCTACCAAACGGGTGTACCCTATAGCAGCGATCGGAAAAAAAAATATCGCGCAGATCGGTCTATCCAATCACTCGATAGCTTGTGGGCCCATCTGTCCGTCACTGTGGTCCCCTGCAGTTCCACGGCCACGACGCCGCCCACAAAACAGGCCCGCACGCCATCGCCGCCGGAATATTCCCCTCCACAACGTCACCTCCCCGGCCTAGAGGAACCCCCTGCTCTGGGCGCCATGCTTCGCCTCCTCCTCGCCCTCGCATTCCTCGCCGCCACGGCCGCCGCCGGGGGCGGGAGCGGCGCTAGGCCCATCCTCCGCAGCATGGTCCCCAACGCTCCCATCGAGGTCTCCTCTGGCGCCGGCGACGCAGCTGACGCCGATGCGCTTTTCTGCGACAGCTGGATGCTTTCGGTGGAGACGGGCAACGCGGGGCCCTGGACCGCCGTGCCGACGCGCTGCTTGGCGTCCGTGCTGGCCTACATGGAGGGGGATCGCTACGCATCCGACTCCGCCGTCGTCGCCGCAGACTCCCTCGCCTTCGCTTCCCAGGCCCTGGCCGCCGCGAAGGGCGCCGCCAAACCGGCGTGGGTGTTCGACATCGACGAGACGCTGCTCTGCAACGAGCCCTACTACGCGGTCGACGCCACGAGGTAAGCTTGGCTGGCTGGAGCCATGGCTCTGGCTGCTTGCTCATGTATTTTTGCTTGCCACATGTAAAATTTCTGTCTGCGTTTGCGAATCAGTGACTGCAACAAAAGTGAATGCGAATTCCAGAATTTTGGGACTGTTCATTGTTTATCTGGGCTATTATGCAATGGTGCTGCGCGATGAGGTTTGGCGTTGGTTGGTCTTGGTCAGCCAATGTGAGAGCAATGCAGCAAGCAATAGACATACTTCTCATTTTCGAAGCACGTTGTGGCTTGAAACCAACTGTTGCATTATTTCAGAATAAAATTGATGTGAAGTCTGAACTGAACTAATTTCTGGAAAAGGATGCTTCAATCTATACGTAAATTCTGTTCCATTAGATGGTTCACTGTAATGTGTCTTTCGAATTCGTGTGCTTTGTGCGTTGAAGGATTGAGGAGCTATAGATTAAATTGACGTAGAAGTGGAATCACCTATGTGTATCTTCTCTTGAAAGTGATTCTGAAAAACCAATTTAGTATAACACTCTGCCCAACACATGGTAGTTTTGTGCTGAATTTCTGCAAGTAACTTGAGGGATACCTCATAATTTCTTTCAGCACAAGAAAATACAAAAAAGGGTTGTGAGATCTTTCCTCACGGGGACATCTCAAATGTTATTTGGCATACTTTTTTTTCCTAATAAAGTTCATATCCGAATCCAATTGTATCCATTTTTTTTCTGTTCGAGAGCTACATAATCTATCTTTTTTTTTATTACTGCATAATGATGTTTGTAGCCATCCTCTCTTCTCTTAAGAAAAGAGCTATTTGTTATTTTTATAATTCCTCTGTAACCTTTGTTATTGGACACACTTTTCTCTTCTAAATAAAACTGAGGTCCCACTGTCTTCTATATTTGTTATTTCAGAGCTTCATAATCTAGCTCTTTCAAGTTTACTGCATACTGGTGTTTGTAGCTCTATTGAAAACAAATCACTGTTTACCAATTCCCCTGATTTTTCTAGGATGCTGACATTCAATGAGACCTCCTTTGATGAATGGGTAGATGAAGCAAAGGCACCTGCATTATCATCTAGCTTGAAACTGTACAATGAGCTTCTGGAACTTGGTTTCCACGTTATCCTCTTGACTGGTCGCAGTGAATTCCAGCGTAATTCCACAGAAGCAAATCTTTTGTTTGCTGGTTACCGTTCATGGGAAAAACTCATACTGAGGTATTCCTTGCAGTTCCTTTATCAAAATGATATCTTTGATAGAGGCAGGCTTTTTGGAAAGTACCTGTCATATGATTGTCGTTAGAAATTTCCAGTGAATAGTTTCAGAGTTTCCCTGTAGGACAATATGACATAAAGGTCTACTGTATCAATGTTTTCATCTTATGATAGTAAATTATTGCACTGAAGTTGAACTACCTACCATATTTCTCAAAGAGTCAGCTGCGTATAATGTGATTTATTCATTTAGATTATATTATAATCAAGTTATTTGTGCTTCTGTACTGGTTGTAGATATAGAATCTAAAGGTAACAGTACAACCTTTAAAAGGAAAAAAAAAACTGCTTAACCGGAGGCTTCCCTCAGGACATCTTATATTAGCAGAAATCGATTAAAGTACATGCACATCAAAATATGTGAATTTAAGTGTTCATTAGTTGAAGGATGCTCTTGCTGCAGGCAACCATCTGATATTGGCAAGCCTGCTGTGCAATACAAATCAGAGAGACGAGCGGCAATGGAGGCTGAAGGTTTCAAGATACTTGGAAACTCAGGGGATCAGTGGAGTGATTTGTTAGGATCACCAATGGCAACGAGGTCCTTCAAACTCCCAAACCCAATGTACTTCATTAGTTGATTCTGTTGGTGGAAAAGTGGAGGAAATTGCTTCTTTGAGTGGAGGAAGTCACTTCCTCTGATAGGTCATTCCAAGTTTCCACAATCGTTGTGATCGCTGTCTGTGATCGCTGTCTTGAACTGCTTCGATTTGTACAGATTTCATTTGTCGTCATTCTTTATATAAATTTGGACTTATTTTGAACCATGTAAAAGTCCGTGTGGGGCTTGAGACCATTGAATCTGCCAAATGATGGCTTGTAACTTGTCCGATGGAATAGCAGTTGTGGAGATGCAAATTGAGAGACTATTCAAGCTTCTTTGATCTGTAAAACACCTTGTCGTAACCGTTTTGCAGTATATGATATTTTGTTAGTCTCTAAATCTTAGTCCATCAGATCAGATATACATGATGGGTCTTAGGTCCATTTATGTTGTGTTTTTAAGTTTGACTGCTGTATAACCAGGTAGCAAAAATTCTTTTGTTCTCACCCAATATTAGGTTATTTATTTTGTTACATGGAAATGTACTCTGCTTTTGGTTGTCCTTTCAGTGGATGACCTTGGCAATATCCACCATATAGAGCAATCAATCATATACAGGTACAGGAATGGTAACAGAAGCAATGAACACAACAAAATTTCCTCCTGAGAATTTCTGTTGCAGCGGACGAGCCGTTGGCTCAGTGGTAAAGCTGGCTGTTGCCAGCCCGCCCGCCCGGGTTCGATCCCTGGGATCGACGGGTGCCGCACCGGCGCTTTTCGCCCAAAAAAATTCCCTCGCTCCTCCCCACTCAAAGCACAGGCATAAGAAGGCTGAACTGATCTCACACGGTTAAAGGCCCCTGTGTAAGGGTGGGGAGGGGGGTTCGGGAATTTTCTCGATCTGCGTGAGAAGATCTTCTTCTATCAAACAATGCTCGGAAGGTGGCTTACCCTCCGCAGGTCGAGTTTTTTAGAATTTCTGTTGCAGAAGGCTCTATTGACAAGGGAAGAAAATGGAGCCGGTAACTGTAGATATAACTCCGGCTATCATTCATCTCATTTACACGATCCTAAATTTTTCGATGAACTAGCATCTGTACAGCTCTCTATTGCAATGGTATGCAGGTGGTTTGCCGCTGCTGCGCAAAAGGCTTGTGCTCCTGGCTCTCGACAGTAGGCGGTCAGGTGAACTCCTCTTCACCTTCTTGGCTATCTTCTTCGACAAATGGTTCTTCGCACCCAGCGCTGCGGCGTAGCATTGGGGCGCCTTGGTCCTCTTGATGTAAGGTGTGGTCTTCTTTGCGAGGTCCTCCACGCAGCTGACTTCAGCCAGCGATGTGAAGGACTGGGACCGGCCTCGGTAGTAATTGGACAGCCCTGTTCTGATGTGTCAAGTAATAACGTATCAGTCAGAGATCATTTTTACAGTTAGACGTATCAAATATAGTGTGCTAGCTAGATTAGTAATAGATTCAACAAAGGTGCGTTGAACCTCCAAATAACAAGTATTCAGACTTTTCCACAGTTTGCTGCAATGCGCATGGCTAAGCGAATAAGGTTTTTATTTTATTAGCACTGAGCATAAATATGTCCAAGTTTCACTTCTTCGAATTTGTTCAAAATGGCTTTTGACAACAGTTTGGAGTCAAGTTCCAACACAACCGAGCTCCAAGTTTTTCCAACACAATCTTAAGTTTATTTTAACTAGTATTCATTTCGAAGAATTGACTGAATATACTTGTATCACAGTCGCAAAAGATCACGTATTGCATTGTTTTGCAGGTGGTAAATCATTCCTCTAGAGCTAGTTTTCTCCAGTCTCCAATCGACAGCCCACTGAATAGCTCAGGGGAAAAAAAAAAGAGAATGGTATGCGTGGACACGCAGCATGTACGTACCTGAGAGCGGGGAGGTGATCCAGCATCATCGACAGCTCGTAGAGCGGCCCGCCTCCAGCAGCGGCACCGCTCGTGTGCATCTTGTCCGACGACTCCGACGACGTCAAGGATGACGACGATGAGCAGGAGACGGGACGGCGGCCCGGCGGGGAGGACGTTGCGTCGTCTCCTTCATCGTCATCCGTCAGGCTCGACGTCGACGAGAACAGCGACGACGATGTCGATGACCCTTCGGACATCGTCCCGGCCGGCGACTCCTTCCCGTATTCCCAACTGTCGCCGCCGTCTCCTTGTGCGCCTTGGCGCTGTCCGTGGATCACTGTCGCCTCGCATCCATCCCCCATATCTCGCAAACTCCGGACAACAAGCAGCGTCAGACAGGCAGACTGTGCCGATGGGATCAATTAAGCTAGCAACGGCGCTGGCAGGAAGGGGAGCTTGGAACGCACGGCCCTATGGGCGCTGGTGCTCGCGACCGTTTATATACGCGAGGAGGCAAGATATCGTGGGCAGGATTGGCTGCTGGCTGGGTTCAGGGAACGGAAATAATACGGCGAGGAGAGGAGATAGAAGAAGAGTGTGGATTGGATATGCATTGCATGTACGTTTCCGTGGGCGGAAGGGTATCTATCCTCCTTTCCCGATCGCCGCGCTCTCTCATGTCCGTCCGGATGGATAGGCCTTACCTCCCGCGGCCTCATCGTCAAGGCGAGCCACGGATGGGCTTGACGTGGCCAAAGTGAAAAGAAGGACGGCGACGTCTCGTGATTCGCCGGCCGCCACGCCACCTGTTGATCGCCTTCCGGTTCCGGCATGGACGCATGGTAGACAAATGCACCGCGGCTTCGGACCGTCCGATCGCCGAGATGGACGACTCAGATGGGTCAGAGATACACGCACGGATTTTCCTTTTTCTTTTCTTTGTCTGTCACCGTATTTTCCGATTTCCGTTCCTTATTATATCGTGTATATAGTATGTGTAACGTTTTCGGACACTAGATCGATGATCGTGACCGCACGTCATGTGGGTTCTAGTTTGCGTACGGTCTGATTTCATTTAGCTTCTACTCCCTTCGTTCTAAAATGTTAGCATTTATTGACTTTTCAGCATCACGTATGACCCTTCGTCTTATTCAAAAAAGTTATAAAAATATTATTTATTTTGTGACAATTTGTTTTATCATTAGACATATTTTAAGTATGACTTATTTATTTTATATTTTTGTACAAAAATTTGAATAAGACGAAGGGTCAAACGTGATGCTGAAAAGTCAACAAATACTTACATTTTGGAACGGAGGTAGTATACATTTTTACGCATCAGATTCTATTTTATAAATATATATATGTGGCCGTCCGGGCTGATCATTTGTCATTTGTTTATCGGCAGGGCGTGTTAGGATAAAGATGCGAGATATTCTTTGCAGACTATAAATACTTTCCCATTTCGGTTCCATGGCATCAACTTGATGAATAAATCGTTTTCCATGTGGACGTGGGTTCCTGCATGCGCGCCAGCTTGATTTCCCCCGTTATTCCTGCATAACTACGTACACGCAAGGCACATGAGAGGTGTGAATTCGAGTGGTAATAAACGGAATAAGGAGCGGATAATTATGAGTGTCTGCTTCTGCACCACCGGTGCCGCGCGCAGAGATAAGCATTAATCCGCACGCACGGCTATCCCGATCGTGCCTGTCACTGCACAAGTTTAGCAAGTCTATCTGTCTACCTGCCTCGGTGGGTTAGCGAGCCGGCAAGAGATAAAGATCGAGATTGTGTCGGGCAGGCATCCCCGTAGCAAAGCTTAAGCTGCCATTCCTCACGTTTAGTATATCCACTAGCCACCTACTTTGGAAAATACGCTATGCATAACTTGTAAATTTTTTCACGTAAATTTTCGATGTGGAGTCTTGTTATTGTTCATTAATCTTGGATATATCAAACATGTTTGATAGAAATCATATAGTTATTTGTATGCACTAGTTTACGGTTGTAGCATCTTCGGGAAGCCGGGTGATCTATGATACTATATTTTGGATCTAAATGTCTACAGGGCAATGAAATGGGTAGAATAACAAGATATTGTGATGAAAGCCAGGACCGAAATCAAATGTTATTAATTCGACGCGATTCAAAATTAATAAAGACATCTTGTTGTCCCTACCATTAACATTTGTGGAACATCATCATCATCATCATCATCATTATTGTGGCTCACATATCATTATGTTGCCTTGTGCTCCTGTCTCCGCACCACCATCAACCTAACATGCGTCGATGTTTTTTCTGTTCTCGTTGTGTTTGATTCCATTGTGTTCTTCTAAACAAAACCTCTACAAACAAGCGTGGTTTGATTACACCTATATTAGGACGTAAATTCTCATTCTTGCAGTCCAGATCTTGGCGCATTTACAACCCTAAATGTATCATTAAATTTGTAAAATAAAATAATAAAAACATTAAATGAAGAAATGTCAAAAAAAGAAAAAAAAGATTCATATGGATCATCAACCCTCGTTCTCTCCTTTCCCCTCCCTCCCTTCCTCCCCCAATATGCATCCATAATTTCCACTCATGTAAGGCAAAATAAGTATCAAAGAAATGCAACATATAGTTGAAAAATATGATGAGGCTATGAATATATAACCTTGAGATTCTTAACCAAACATATGCCAATAATGATTCAATATGATTTTGGCTAAACAATATGAAAAAAAAAGACTAAAAACTTAAGCTCTTAGATCCACACCCGAATCCAAAACCTATGTATTCTATCTAATATTAGACTGGCACAAACTTCAACACCTCAATCAGTACAACTGATGTAGCTAAACACGACTTTGCTTAAAAAATGTAGCTAAACATGACCAACAACAATGAGCTCATTAAGCCATTCTCAATGCACACGTTGCGCAATACAAATGCATCTGATATATGGAGAGAGAGAGAGAGAGAGAGAGAGAGAGAGAGAGAGAGATACGGTCTGTAGAGGTGGATAATTACACGCAAATACGCAATAAAGAACTCAATTTTTGTTCCATGTTTTTTTTTTGAACTTGCTGCAGGTTTTTTTTCTTTGTGAACTTGTTGCACGGTTTTATACTATAAGAGTTCCATTGGATTGGGTGTTCTATGGAGCAAGAGACGAGGAGACGCTAGTTTTTGAGAGCAACCAAAAAATTATTAGAGACAATTTTTCTTCTCTCTAACAATCCTCCCTAAAAGTGGATTAAAAACATTTTTTCTTAAACCACATCAGCATTTAGAACTAAAAGACATTAATTCTATTGGAAAGAGGAGGAATGGGAGCTCTAATTCTCCCCTTTGTAGTTACAGAAGAGGGAAGTTTCACTACTACAGTTTGACCCTTTAGTGACGGGCAAAATAAGCCTGTAGTGACGGGCCGATAGTCCGCCACTACTTAAACACCACTACAAGATGGCTTTAGTAGTGATGGACAAGACGTCGGCTACCACTCGGAGAACATAAATGGCAGCAGCCTGCCCGCCACAGTGACGGGCAACACCAGCCACTATAGCTTCCATTCGCCCGCCACTAATAGTGGCACTGCAGTTAAGCGTCTAGTTTTATACCTAGTGTGGGGTTTGCGGGCCAAACAGTAAGATAGGCTGGTATCCATTACTAGTGGAGGGCCGCTAACGTTTGTAGCCCGCCACTAGCTAGCACTAAAACACAACAGTAGCGGGCTGATGTCTGACACCGGTCGCCTGTCACTACTGTTAAAAACACAAGTGACGGGCACGACAAACGTCAACAATGCCTGTCATTGGAGGGATCCTCGATGACATAAGCAATGCCCGCCACTGCTATAAGGAATTGTCTGCTTGTGTGCCAATATAGTGGCGAGTTTTCGTATGCCGCCATTAGTGTAAAATGGGCAGCGTTATTAAAGCTCATTTTGTAGTAGTGTTTAGGAGGAATGAAAAAGTTAATGGTTTTGCTAGAGATGGTTTTTGATTAAACATTAATAGTTTAATTTATGGGAAGTTTATGTATCTGCTCTTATATAGTGATGAAATTTCTGAAATATTTCAGGGCTCACGCAAAATGGAAGATGGTTTTGACATTTTATAATATCATCTCTAGGCTACTCAGCCTTTATATGCCTATACATGTATCCACGTAGCACAAAGGATTAGCCATTGTTTCATCTTGAAATAAAGTTAATTCCTTCACCTAAAAATATCTATGCCTGGACTATTCTGAATGGCACGCGCATAACTGTTTTCCAAATAAAAGGTAATTTCTTTATAAGAAAAGCAGGCATTTCATCTGATTGTCAATAACTCGATCGTAATGCTCTACTTCCGAGGTGTCCGAGGATACAGTGGACAAATCATATGATGCATTAAAGAGAATCTTTAATCAAGGGAAATGCTCTACTTCATCAAGTGGACAAAATAAAAGGTATACAGTGGACAAATCACGTTTATCTCGCCACTTCATCAAGGGAAATGCTCTACTTCCGAGGTGTCCGACTGCACATGGATTGTTAGATATGCTCGTGATTAGTATTATATGTTAATCGCTAACTGTTGTTTTTTGCCGATATGAGCTGGATAATCGTACGATAATCGTGACGACCTGACCGTACATATAGCAACACTCCATCATCAAAAGCTAACCACAACTAAGACAAGATCGGCCCCACAAACTAGGCTAACAAATAATTCCCCCCCCCCCCCAAAAAAAAATTTACTGCAACAAAATTGACTCATTTGAGAACTCACTAAGTCACTAGGCTGATCTCGAAGGTCCATGATAGTAGGCCGTAATTTGGCCCCAAAAGTAGGAACTACGGCCCATCCAGTCTCCATACTACTCTCTCTTTTTTTGTTGTTGAGGAAAAGAGAGTTTTATTGATTACACAGGTAGGAAATTACAATCCTGGGCAACCAGTGCCTCTACACAACGCGGCACCCGCTCACGCCACACTGCCGTATGGACGTTTCGCTTAGCTAGCTGTGAGAGCTCATGAGCGATCACATTCCGCTCTCTCTTCACGGTCTGGAAAGACACATCAGGCAAAACTAGACTACTACTTTTAATCTCTCTAAGAAGGAAAACAAGAGACTTGTCAGGCAAACCACTGTTCAGAGGGGCCACAACATTTTGGCAATCTGACTCAACAATGATTTTCTGACGACACCATTCCGACGCTAACTGAACACCCTCCAGGCAGGCACGAGCTTCCACCTCCTCAACTGACTCTACATCAAAAACAGCTCTCCATGCAGAGAGGATTACCTGCCCCAATTCATTCCTAATGATGATTCCCAAGCCAGCCACCCGGGAACCTTGATCGAAGGCAGCATCAACGTTCACTTTGCACCATCCCATTTGCGGAGAAACCCAGCGCAGGTCCACAACACTCTTCTTTCTTCCTTCTCTGTTCCGCCTCTTGCGCTCTGCGTCCGTCAGGATACTACTCAATTTCAGTTCACGCAACAATGTTCATTTGGCACTTTCTGATGCTCTCCAAAACTATGCGTCAAGGCCAATGTTTTAAATAGCGGGCTAAGGGGTTTAGCGGCATGTCTCTAAAACAGCTAATAGCGAAGCTAAATCGGGCTATAGCGGGAGATAACGGCTAATTTGTACATGAACACAAATAGCGATACACTGTCTCAAAAAGCTATAGCGGGCTTTAGCGGCAGCTATAGCGGAAGATTTAAAACGTTAATCAAGGCTCTTGATGCTAGGCTGGAAGCATTTTTCTGGCTGCTTCCTTTATTTTCGGTTTCGTCAATGGAGTACTTTCTTGCTTTCTCTGATGGAATTCTACGCTGGTCCTGTAAGGACGCACCATTTGGCATATGTTGCCCTAAGAAAATGAGATGCTTTGACTTCTCTTCCATGGTTTAGGTAGGGCGAACGTGGATTATCGCAGCATGATTTCTCCCTTTGAGGCTTGCCTGTCGGACGAAAATCGTTGGGAGCATCTAAATAAATAATGTTGTGCGTTAGGCCACCAAACTGATGACCCGGAGACCAACCCCACAACTTGGATTGCTGACTGCCTTTTTCTCAGTTCACTAAGGGTGCGTTTGGTTGAAGGGCAAGGTTGGATGGGTCGTGGCCGCCAAGTTTTTTTTGGGATGACCTCATCTATCCTACCAAACATCTAGAGTGGATGGGACGGCCAAGTTTTTTGTTTGGTAGGTTGGTTGGGGCGGCTAAGGGCGTGATTGGTTTGCTTCACAACCCTGCCTGGCTCGGTCCTGAGGAGCCAGGCCCCAGCTATCCTGCAGCGCGCGAGCCTGCATCCGAAGAAACGAAATCCAGCTACGTTTCTCCAGGGCCAGGCTGAGGCCACTTTTTGCACCGCGGGAGTTAGGCTCAGCCTGCTGACACAGCCAACCAATCAAAGAAACTCTGCATGTGGAGAGCCTGGCCAGCACAAGACTCTCAACCAATCAAGCAGCACCTGCATATGGAGGGCCTGGCTGGGGTTGGGACACCCAACCAATCACCCCCTAAGTTTTTTGTTTGGTTGGTGGGTTGACATGATTGAGTTAGATATGGTCACCAAATTCATACAAAGGTGAGCTTACCCCTCTTATAACATGTGACATCAATATTTGTGTATAACACAAAGAAAATATAATAGAGAGCACTCAAATAAATAAGTACCAGCCACATAATTAGGAGTTCAAATAGTCATCTAATTATATGAG